>JAHQIW010000220.1:0-340045 GCA_019055375.1 Parelaphostrongylus tenuis | reverse complement strand
AGAGTCCTCAAACAGTACGTGAAATATTCGCAGGTATAGAATGCTGAATGTTATAGCAAAGCGGAACCTCCAGCTTGATTTAAACCCGTATTTCACTCTTACCAGGGCGAGTGCTAAACACTACACTACCGAGGTCCTTGCTGAGCTATCACTCTGCGATACAAGCTAATTAAGTTGTCAGCAACTAATCGTTCACCAGATTTCGCCTGGTCATTATGTATCGACATCAGGCCCAATTAAGCTGACAGCTATCGAGATATGTAATCGACACGAATTTTTTATTTTATCACTTTTATGTAGCACTGTTATGATGTTCTTGTGAGTTATTCAAAGACATTTCTAAGACTTTTGTGGAGGATGCAAGCGAAAACGAATGGAATGTAAGTGTTGAAACTCTTCGATGAACTGTGTGACTATTGGTAAATTTAGAATTTCTATATCATCATCAGTTTAGCATCTTACACAGTTGTTCTCTAGTTTGCTTTCTATCGTTCGCATTTTCACTTATGTCTAATGTACTTCCTTCCCTGCCTATGAATTTTCTCAAAGGGTTTTTTCTTTCTTAGGAGCACAGTTGGTTCAAGGTCGCCCTCAAACTCTACAAGTCAAAGAGTACTTACTCTGCTGTTGGCGACGTTGACTACACCCCAAAATGCACGTAGTTAATAATTTTTCTGATCGGTAATACATTCAAGTGTGAAACTTCACGACAACCGTTCTAAAAGAAGCTTTAGTTGTTCACTTTTACAAGGCCCAAGATTAACAACGCAAGTTCACATAGTGTATAGGTAAAATTTCAAGCCCTTTCTCTTATTTCCTGCTTTCTTCTGCAGTAAAAATATCAATCCGAGATGGGATCACTGGATTGCTCTTGGATCACTATTCCAAGGATTTCTGACTTCACGAGTGCGACTAATTCAAAGCTCAGTCAACAACATTTTCTGGTCTGTGCTGAGACTTTCTGACTTCTCTGAACTTTTACAATGATGGTATCATCGTTATTAGAAAGTACTCCATACGACACGTATTAAAAAGAACATGGTCTATTTAAAACCACTTTGAATATATGGACATTGTCATTGTATTTTGCTATGCGGATAAATGATTTACCCAAGTTATTTGTGAAAAGGCGAGCTATCATGCATGGCAGACTCAAAATGATCCACACACTCCGTTAGAAGTCTCAGTTTTCATAAGTCTTGAGAAATCTCCTCAGAGATTCGTAAAACTGAACTCCTGAATTATAATCATCTAGGTGATAGTTTGTCTGTCCTATAAAAAAGAGCCACCTGAATAGCCGCGACTGGTGGCAATAAGGTTTTCTCGGAGGAATTTTGAAGAGATGTACAAAGTAATGATGTGAAATTCATTCTTCAATCAAACAGAATAACTTAGTGTTCAAAGTGTTCAATATCATACCCATTACCACATACAATATTTTTTGGGCAGCCCTGAAGATTCTAATAACCTTTACTACTTTATAAGTAATTTCATGTACTAACATTCAACCTAAAATTATATTACAATCATCACAGGCTTTTGTATACATATTCAATTACAGATCTATCTTGAAAAATATAACAGAAATATGAAAGCATAAAGCTCAAACAAGTTCTGCGTAAAGCGACGAAAATGCTCGTATGAGAAGAATTCACCAGGAACGCTAAGCATCTTTCTTAAAACAAGCGACAAATGCGAAAAAAAAAGTTGATAGAAATTACAAACTTATCACATAAATCATCGTTCTTTTTCTTTCTCGCAGAAAAAGTCAATCGTGCAGAAAGGCCGACTCACAGTTAGCTCATTACTTTGTAAATCTCCGTTAAAGCGGAAAATGTACCAGTAGTGAATCCAAGCATAGCAAAACATAGAAGAAATATATTTTTCGTCCAAACTCTTGGAGTCAAATCTTGTTTTGCATAGCAGATCTGGAAAAGAAAGAAATCGCTCCAAAAGTGTTTACACCTTCATCAAAGGTGAGGGTTTGTAGGAAGATATAACACATGTGTGATCATAGTCAGTCTTTTTTTTTCTGACAAACCGAATCCAGTGACTGCTTATGCGTCCTGGCCAGAGTCCTCTGTCCTGGCACCCTGTCAAAAACTATCAGCTGACAAACGCTGATGTCAAATATTAACTTTCCTGATCACTGTGATACGCAAAACTCTTCAGAAGTTCAATGTTTACTAGCACTTCAAGAAGAACCTGGGCAGGATACGACTACAGTCCATGGGTTTCGCAATCAGAAGGTCTACGAGAAATAGCAACTACTTTCCTATTTAATAAGTTGACCGTATCAGAAAACGGGTTCAGTGTGGTGTCAACATCAGAACAAAGATGTGAATGACTTATGCAGACGATTTCCCAAAAATACACTAGAAAAAGTAGTAATGTCGGCAAACTGCCATTGAAAAATAACCCACTAGTGAAAGTTTCAATGTGGAAATTAACGTCTTACAACTGGAGATCTCAGAAGTCGTCTCACACGGAAATCTACACAGTTCAGACGCTAGGAAGAAGAGCTTCAAAAGGAAACCAGATAGGTGCAAAAATCAGCGTGAATCAACTTCAAATCTCTGAAGAAGGCCTTAGCCGGTTCTCTCTGATTAGGAGAGGAGAAATGAAAAATCAATCTCCTTCGCTGGAGAAGAACTTCTGGTAGGAGTGTGAGGGACCATTCGAAAGCTTAGACTTGTGGTTACAGCCCCAAATCGCCGGTTTTTCGAAACCCCTTTACAACGCTGTCACATTCAAGTAAAACCATATTTCATAAAACCACGGTTTTTTTTTTCTCATATCTCGCTTATAGTTCGCTAAACAAAACTCCTTCCTTAGAGTGTTAGAACTCAAACTATAGAAGAAGCTTGGAAGAACTCAAAAATGTGTCTGCTTTCTAAAAAAGCCCTTTCGATCTTCCGATCTCCTTTAGACTATTAGTAATAAACTGGTAGCGCAATGTTTCCTGATTCTAGCGATGTGCCTATTTTGCGAAATTACGGTTCAGCAGGGAAACTGAGATCGAGTTTTACATTTTGGTAACGTTGTTTACGGGCCATTCGACAAGGCGATGGCCGTGGCAGGGGCGGAGCGAGGCGGGACGATCGATATATTATTATTCAATTGGGAATTTTTCTCCGTTTTAGAAGAAACTCCAGATAAAACGATTCATTGAGATACACGTTATAAAGAGGTGTTTTGAGAAACCGGCGACGTGGGGTTGTAGCCACAAGTCTCAGGTTTTTAATAGTTACTAATGCTACTATGAAAAGTTCCTCTCCAGTAAATGAAATCGGTTTTTCATTTGTTCCCTCCTAATCAAAAAGAACCTTTCGACTTTCCAAAAAATCGAGTTACGCACTGATAAAACCGCCGTTTCTATGGTACCACAGTTGTTTCACGTTGTCGATATGAACACTAGAGCAGCAACGTTCGCGATGAAATTGCATTCTACATAAGATTGCAACCCATCTTCTCATTCTTAAGGCGAGGAACCAGAAAAAAGCAGAAACGCAGCTGATCCAGTACTGAAACAAAAGAGACGAGCAATACTGGCTCGATACCAATTATATGACGAACACAAGCCGCCTAAACGTCATAGCAAGATCATTAGTATACGCCTGAGGTTATTTCCGAATAAACTACTTAGTGGTGGAAAACTCACAAAAGACTCTATGCGTGAGGACAATGGAGTGCTAGTGATGCCTTTACATTCCATCTAATTTCTAAGGAAAATTTTTGACTAGGTGTATGAAAACCCCATTTCTTCCATACAAGACTAGCACATGGCGTCATACCTCGGAAATTGTATGGCTACCGTAGGAAACGACACCTGACTTCATTCCTGCATAAATGATACTATTCCACATCGATAAGAACGGAGTAAACTACGGCAGGGAAAAAATAGGTGTACGGCAGCGTTTAGTGATTTAGTGTACCAGAGAAGAGAGTGGTAGGCGATGCGCTAGTTCAATCTCGTCTCCAACACTTTCTTTTAATCATGTGGAGAAGTCTTAACTCAACTAGTCCCAAGATCGCATGGATATCATCTCTACCACCATTCTACAATATTCATAAAGAAGACGAAATCCTCAATGAAGCAGCTGTCGAAGCACCGAGTGATTCATTCGAAGGCCTTTGTAGAGGATAAATGCGAGGAATCGAGTCGGATAAGAGTACTGGAATATGCATAGCAAATTGTGATGGCTGGTCGTGTAAATGATTTCCACATTCTAACTGCCATAGTTGAATATTCAAAACTTACCAACAAGTCGATGCACGGAGGAAAAAGCAGTGCCATTGATGCGCCTGAAAACGCTCCCATCAACGAAATAAAAAGGGCGAGATGGGGAACAAGTTCAGCTACGGCGCCTAAAGAAATTTTGATAATTGCCATAAACTTATCTGCGATTAAATTGTTCAAAAAAAGGCATGAAATTATCACTCACAAGTGAATAAAACGCCAAGATATCGTACTCCGTAAATGTACAATGTTTGTTTTGAAACAGGAATCTTGCGTGTAATCCATTTTTCGACACGTTCCATTGGTACATAGAACTGCAGTGGATAGGATACCATGATACAAGCAACAAACATCAGTTTGATCGTTTGATAAAATCTGAAAATGTATCAGAAATCACTAGGAATACGTTCACCCCATGGGGAATAGAACCTGTACTCACGGTGTCATCGGAAGATTCAGCGTCGCCGTGTCTTTAACATCGTCACCTAACGATAAATATCTGAAAATCATCCATAAGTTACCAAATAACAATTAATGCGGAAAAAAATTGCACAGAACTGAGAAAAATCCCTAAATTTAGAGGGGAAAACTGGAAAAATTACTGTGGTGAGTTTCAACCACGTCGTCAAATACTCTTTTTCGCATTTCATGAGATCAGGAAACCTAATAATCATTTTTCATCTTAGATACACCACAAAAATTGAAAGGAGCGCGCTAGTGTGGTGGTTAATGATCGGTATACGAGGAAGTAACACGATAAGAATGAAGCTGATTCGATCCCCTTCCTGAACACTTGCAATCAAACACCTTAAGAAACGCCTTAGTTCGACTACTTTTACATTCCGAGGAATTCTTCTCGACCAACATCCCACGGACACACGAAGAAGACAAGGATCATCAAACACTAGTCGAAGCAACAAGTGAAATGCCCGGAAGCCTTTGTGGAGGACAAATACAAGGCGAGGAAACTAATCCAATGCAAGAAGTACTACGATCCATGCAGTAAAAATGCGGTAATGCGTCGTGAAAACTTGAATTAGTATTGAGACGTTTCAAAAGTTATAGAATTAGAGCAATAAACACTATATTTATTGATCAGAAGTCATCAAAATTTCCATGACTTTAGTATCGTTCAATGGTGCGTCTTTTTTGCACACATTTAGGTGTAAAACTTGCCTATACCTGCTCTAGGATGGAGCTATCTTAGGGATAAATTCGCTTGTTACACATACACGAATGGTGCGCCGCTTCACTAGCTTTTTCTTCTGCGCAACATTCGTTCATGAATAGGAAGCGAATTTCTTCCTAGGACAGCTTCATCTCAGGGCAAATATAGACAAGTTGTATACCCAAATGTTCACAAGAAGATACGCTATTGAACGAGACCAAAATCATTCACTTTTAAGCTACTTCCAGTTAAAGAAATTGGTGCTTATTGCTCTGGTGCCAAAACTCAAAAACGACCTGATATCAAAATCTATTACCGCGACGGCCTGGGACGCTTGTCCCTTTAGTATCACCCTGAATGGTAGCATCATAGTCAAGTACACTGGACAGCACAAAGAACAGTACTTCTCAACAGGAATACTGTCATGGCAGCTAGCGTATTGGGTAGCAAACGAAATCATAACAAAGTATATGTCAGAGGACTCTATTTCAGGGTATGAACAGTAAAGAATGGAAATGTTTACATAAGACTTTTGTGAAAAAGAGGGTAAGATCGATAGCAGAACAGGAGCATCGGTAGTGAAATGACTAGCGCATGCCTTCCAAAGAGGTGAGACGCTGGTTCAATTGCTGCCCAAGGTTTGAAGTATTACATATCACTCAGCATTATTGGATATGGAGACCAAAATAATTCACATCGTCACAATCAGACGGATAATACAGATTTTTGATCTCAGACCAATATAATAAAAAAAGAGCTCTCGGCGTTAATCAATCCCTGAGGGATGCGCCATGCATTCGATTTCAATTTTTAACTTCGTTTGAGGTGATTGAATGCATATCTGGCCTTTACAATGACTCGCGTGGCCTCCCGCTGAACCGAGTCAGTGCTGCTTTTCCTCCCACACAAGTCTGAGACCGTCTGGTACCAATTTACCGACCCCGGAGGGATGGATGGCTTGGTGAGCCATGAGCGCGAGATCGAACCAGTGACCTCGTGTGCGACGCAGGGCATTCACTATGACATGACCAATATAATAACACATAAAAATACCCGTAAAATCCGGTAATTGAGAAAATCGTCAACACAACAATACAGCTCGAATTCAGCACACCATTCCAAGCAATGAACGCGTGAGGATCACGCATTCGATTCTCAATAGGCATGATCTGTAAGAGAGAGAAAGAGTAACTCATAAATACAGTGACGTCTTAGCACTTATTCTTCACTAAGTAACGCAAAGCTTACCACAGAAACACCTTCAAACGCAAACATGACCGTTCCAAAAAACAACGGTAGCTCAGAAAGATGTCCAAACCAGGGCAGTGAACTGACAGGTCGAAGATCTAATTACATTTCAATCAAAGAGAGATTACACCGACCGCATAAATGACAAATTGAAAAGTATACGAACTTACTACTAATAAAAAAGAATAAAACTATTGCAACAGCGACTACATAGATGGCATTTGCTAGCATAGCAAATGGTGCCAAGACGGAAAGTCTGCAAAAAATAGTCTGTGAAAAAAAAACTATATCAAATTCATCGTAAAGATAAGCGTACCTCCTGATTGAGCATATAGATAATATTGGAATCAAAATCAGAAGCATCCAAACGGCTTTCGAGAGTTTGATTGGTGTATTATCATTGAAAAACTGAACAAAAAAAGAAGAAATTACTGAAATATTCGGAGAAAATGAATATAAAAAAATGTCGAGCGATATGCAAATCTTCGATACTTGTAACGCAGAAAGAGTGATAGCCGAACAAGAGTCCCGGTAGGGCATTGGTTAAGCATGCGCCTCGCAAAGGATGAGACGTGGGTTCAACTCCCACTCAAGGCATTCGAACTTTTGCATATTGCTCATCATTCTTGAGATACTGATTATAAAACCATGACACTGCTATTAAGAGGTAAAGTAGGACATTCTTGTCCCGAAAAGCCACTTACGTCTTCCAAATTATCGGCCATAAATACAAAGTACACACAACAAAAACCAAGCTGCGAAACAAACATGTTGACGTTAACTAATTGCCTGTAAAGATAAATATAATGGAGTTTCAAGCAAAAACCATATAAATAAAGTCGATTAAAAAAGTCAGTTGAAGACCTCAAAGTTTAAATATCCTTAATTCATTAGTAGTCGACTAATCCTTTGCATAGCTGGGGGTCATTTTTGACCCTCAAATTTCAGAGGTCTTTCTTGCTGGGCAGAGTTTTTCTACTGACACAATTAGTTTTCCAAAAGACAATTCTTCTTAATTGAACCGCTTCTAACGGTGGTAGCATGTTATAGGTGTAGCCACTGATGTAGAATGATGTGCAAAGCTTTCGCGAATGGCGGGATTCGAACTCGTATCTCACACTATCCGGGGAGCGTGTGCTCTAATCTGTTGCACTACTGCCGCCTACTTTGCCACCAATTTTTCCAGTTTTTCAAAAGCTTAGATCTCGAAGATTTCAAAGACATGTTTGATTTCTCTAAAGGACTTCTTACTGAGCTGTAGCAGCAAAAATAAAATTATGTTTCACACTTGGAGTGCTTCGCTTGCACTGCTAGAGTTTGTAAATGGCTTTCCGCTAGATTTTGGTAATTCTTATTCGATAACATAAATCTCGACAATTTTGGAGCCAAATTTAGTTGTTAGGAAGGTGTTTATAGTGCGATGCAGGAGCGGAAAAATATTACGTTTCATGCTCGGAGTTTCTCTCGCACATAAGAGTCATGTAACCCTTAGAGAACCACGGCTGATAGGCAAACGGTATTGCGTCGTCACTTACGCGGCAGTAGCAGGCAGGAAGTATCTACATGTTTGTGTATGCATGTCCAACTGTCTGCCTGCCTTCCTACAAGTCGCAGCACCGCCATTTCAGTAGCTGAGTGAGATTTGACGTCGCACTGCTTGGTAAGAAAAATACTATATGATCTTCAAAGGGACATGCATAAAAAGTATATGAGTGTGTAGAGATGGTGATGTAATTTCAGAGCAATACAAAAATCTGAAGATTTTTCCCGAAAACAAGTAAAAAAAATCTGTTCTTTCATGTTGCATGGCGACAAATGAACATTCGACTCCATTTGCAGAAGAAGACTTTTTTATAGGAGTGCTAGTGATCATTCGGAAGCTGAAATTTCTGACTAAAACAGGCACGTGACCGGTTATTCGAAACACTTTCTTATAACGCTGTAAAATCCAGGATATAATTATGTTTCACACTCGCGCACGCCTTTATTTTTATCACGCGCATAAGTGTCTGTAAGCAGGAAAAGCACATAAACGTCCAGGGAAATTATGAAGTATCTGAACAATCGTTTTGCCTGCTGTCACTTCCAAGGTGGAGAAAAATTCACAACTGAATAACAACTTTTTCACACGTGTCTATCACTTTGCGCCATCGATCAATCGTTCCACCCCTAACGCATAGATTAGTCGGTAAACAAGCTCGCAGAGCATGTAGTACTAGGTCTTATTTCCTTGCTAGATTGTAGTGAAACAGTCTTCACCAGATAATGAGCACAGCGTTGGAATAAGTGAACCTTACGCCACCGAATGATAAGTGATAGTCTAAAGGAGACCTTTCCGATAAGGTTTCAAGCACAAATCTTTTCTTTCTTCTACAGCGCTATCAAAAGAGCTCTTTCAAAATGCAAGCACAATTCCGAGTTCTTCGAGACTTGTGCTATCAGAAGAGTACTAGCTATCTACAGAAGCGGTCTTGTCCAGCGATAGACAAGCGAGATAAGGAAAAAAACACATGGTCGTGTAAAACATTATTTGAGTCTGGATTTTACAGCGTTGCAAAGGCGTTTTCAAAACCAGCCATGTGGGGCTCCAGCCACAAATCTTAGCTTTCGAATGATTACTATACTCTTATACAGAATTTCTGTCTAGCGAATGAGGTCGAAAGATCATTTGTCGCCATCTAACAGAAAAGTACCAAAATATCTATACTACACGTTGAAAATCGCGCGCCGCTTGCAGAAATCGATCACTCGCAGTCCGCAAAGGGGTAGAATCAAAGTGAAAACCCACTGAGTCACTAGAATAGTCGTTGAAAATCAATGAATGATCTATGAAACCTTGAAAAATCCTATGAATCAGAGCCAGCTAAGAAATCGAAGAAGTAAAATCGTTTTATAGGATGTTGAAGATTCAAACAGCGTACTTGAAAAAATATCCTCTATGACGAATCCATGGAGGTCCCGCTTCGACAGCTCCACGCATTATATTCGCATAATCGATCCAATCTCGACCATTCCTAGGAATCAACCTTTGTGATCTACGGTCTATACTGATGGGACCACGAAATTGATCAAAGACGGACTTCTTACAAACAAAATGCGCAGCATGGACGACCTGCCGCATGCAGTAGAGACACACAGCACAGATGACAACTGTTAGAATAAGTCCCAACTGAAAAAAAAAACTCATCAGAAAGCGTGAGTGAACGCGAAACGTTACAACTCGGTTATTGCTATCCAATTTACAATAGTTTGGGGACAAAGCGTTTTTTTCTTTTTATACTTTTAGTAATCAATCGATAGCCCAGATCTCTGTGATTTCAACACTCTGCTTGTTGCCTAAAAAACACCTTTTCAGTGCGCTGCAGCAGCGAAAATAAAGTAGGCTTCACACCGGTGCACACTGGCGCGCGTATTCCCTTCCCTTCTTTGAACATTTTCTTCTAAAATCTCTTCGTTATCTGTGACGGAATTGTTAGAAAAACCTTCTTCTATCATTCTATGGGCCTAGGTTCTTATTTGAATTTTAAATCGTCAGATAAACCAGCTACCAACTCACAGCCTAAGCAATCTAAGCCTAGGAGTGCAAAGCTTAACCTTCACTTCGCCCTTTTAGAGCTCTACGATGAGGTTCCAAAAAGAAACAAACTTAATATGCCTTGCAATCATTTTTGAGTTACGCATGTCAATGGTCTGTCAAACAGGGCTGACTTGAAGAGCGCGATACACGTGTTTCGACCTTGCGATCTCGTCAGTCGGGCAGTTATCAACATAATCTGTGAGAATGTTTGTAGCCTTTTCGAGGTTGATACGTCAGTGGCATGCGTACGCTTCGGCGGTATAGGCCGCCTCGTCAGTGGCACACGCCCCACATTGAACCCTACTTATAGCAGAGATAGGAAGACATGACATTGTGTTATAATCCTTTCTTCAGTCGAATGGGTTACGGCTGGTAATGAATATATGGGAATCCATGTCATCGACTGGCTTTGAACTTCGCTCTATACACTGAATCTAATCTCGGCGGCATCAAGTATAGTATAGTATGAGGGGTGTGCCACTGATGAAGCGGGCTATACCGCCGAAACGTACGCATGGCACTGACATACCATCCTAAAAAAGCTCTAAACATTCCTACAAATTATATTGAATGCTTATAGCGATGCCTGAAAACAGTCGATTACGATTTTCGCCAAACTTGGCTTCAGAACCATCTATATTTATGCTATTAGAAACTAATATAGGTCTGTTAAAAGACGCTCCACACACCTTAGCCGATAAACGAAAGAAATAAGCCAAGTGTAAAATCCAGTTTTTAATTCCGCTGCTGCAGAGCATTGAAGAAGTTTTTCATACATAAGCAGAGTATTGAAATGAAGAAAAAGAAAAGAGTAGTCTAGTAACTAATCTTTATTTTGAGCTTCAACGAGGTTGGTATCACTTAATCGATCGATTGTCCTTGTCGAGAATCGATTAAATAAGTGATACCAACCTCGCGAAAGCTTAAAATAGAGATTAGTTTCCTAAACTATTCTTTTCGTTTTCTCAGTTATGTATTATTATCACGGCGAGGTTCAAGGAAAGTCGGTCTCTTGAGTATCAAAAACCCCGAGATTTAGGCTACCGAATAACTACTGAAGTCTGGAAAACAGCGGAAAAGACGTGATCTGCAAAGGGTTGAAAACGGATTGCGATGACCGACTCATACTTAAATAAGCCCTATGATTGTAAGAAATTTCAGTCATTGAAAGAAGAAAGAAAAAGAGAAATCGAGAGGAGAAAAGAGACTAACTTACAAACAATCCGGAATGTTTGAATGCCAATGGAAGGGAGAGGAGGCCAGTGCCAAGCATTGCTTTGATCATATGGATGAATGCCTGACCGGAGGTGATGGCATTCTGGGAAGTCGAGCGATCCTGACACAGCACCGGCGTATTCTCGACCACGATAGGACCTTGAGGGATCTGAAAATCAGGGACGATATGTGAAGGAGAGGACAAACCAGCAGGTTAACTTCAGATAAAGAAACATCTGAGAAGAAAAAAGGAAAAAAAGAAAGAACTAAAGGAAAAATCGGCGCCAAAACACTCCGAAAATACTGGTCTTTTGGATGAAAATCCGCTACTGTTTTCATAAAATCGCTTTACAATGTTTGCTATTGGCATGAGAAAGCAAATCAGTTATTTCACAGTAATTTCTTGCTATTTTATTGATTAATTGTTGACTTGTTTACTTTCTCATTGCCTCTTATTTATTTATTCGTTTATTTATTCTTTAATCTTTGCTTTTGTTTACCTACTATCTACTAGTTTATTTACTTATTCTAACTTATTTACTACTCGCTTACTTCTTATTTGTTTTCGTTTTGCTCATTTATTTACATTTATTGAGCCGCGCTTGTTTTAGTCTTCAGGATTTCCACAGCTTTGATCTATTTGGAGTGGCACAGTGGGATACTAACGCACGCTGTACTAGTGGATCAAACCTAGATTGATCTACAGCGTAGATCTAAAAGGCTTCAAACCACCCCAGATCTAATCCACAGATCAAGAAGTCTTTTTTGACCGAAACAGCAATATTTACGACATTTTAAGCTGATGTGGGTGAAATTAGTATCTACTCTTAGCAGCACTGATACAAATCGATAAATCAATATATAAAACAAAAAGGAATGGGAAAGAAAGAGAACAAAACTAGAAGAGAACAGAGAGAAGTTAGAGAACTCACCGGTGTCCTCGCTTCGTGCTGTTGAACGTCGTTGTCGAACTCCTGGTAGCCTTCTCGGGCCGGATTCGACATCTGAAATCAGGAGCGAGATGTCGGAGATCAGACTTCGAGATCAAAAAGGTGGACCACGCGGTAGGTCAAGGAGAAGATCACTGAACGGTTGGATATTGGCAACAACAACAATGACGCCCACCCGTGGTGGCTACGCGACGCCGCGCGCGTCATCGTCCGGCGGAGCAGGGCGTGGCCATGGTGCTGGGCATAGAGGGGGTGGGACTCGGACGAGCCTCAACCTCTTCGGTACAGCAGTCGTTTCGCGCTGGCGGCCAGTTCGGACGGCTACGAAGAGCATATGGGCATTTTTTACGAAAGACATAACCTTTACAGAACTTTATTCAGTAATATTCTATCATTCAATGACGATGAAGTGCCTCCAAGGTGTGAATTTTGCTTTATAAGTGCAGATTTAGTTCTTTGTGATTATGAGGGGACAGATGTAAAACCGATCTTATTCGCTGGAGAGGAATTTTCCATAGGAGTGTTGGTAGCCATTCGAGAGCTGAGACTTCTGGCTAGAGCCCCACGTCGCTGGATTTCGAAAAAGACTTTTTTTGACGTTGCTACAGGAGGAGATTTTTTGGCTTCACCACGCGCATATTTCTCGCCGGACAGAACTCCTTCTTTGGACTACTAGTGATCATTCGATAGCGTAATAAAATTTGGTTCCAACGCTGTGCTTTTATCCTGAAAAAACGGTTTCTCTGAAACGTAGAGGGTAGAATAAGTTGAATTTGCATCTGCGATCAGTGGCCTCCTTGGTCAGTGCACGTGCGGCTGGCTGAGGCAGCCACGTTCGATGACGCGATTACCATCAATTCTTCGGGCATATGAACGCGTAGGGAATTATCACATCAACAGTTCACGTGATCGCCTCTCGCACACGCACGTGAATTGGCCATTGGAGCCCTCCATCGCAGATGGGAAATGAACTTATTTTACATGCTGCCTTTGAAAGAAACGGTCTTTTTAGCATAATAAGCACAGCGTTGAAACAAATTTGATTACGCTAGCGATTGAATGGTAATAATGCAAGAGAAGGAGCTCTGTCCGGCGAGAAATTAGTGCGTTTGAGATATAATTCAGGTAGAGATCACAGCGTTAAAAGGGTGTTTCGAAAAACCGGCGACGTGGTACTGTAGCGTGAAGTCTCAGCTTTTGACTGGTTACTAACACTCCCAAGGAAAATTCCTCTTCAGCGAATGAGGTCGGTTTTTCATTTTGTTCCCTTATGATCAAAAAGAAGCACAGATTTTTATTTGAGGTCGCATCAGTTTTCGTAATCCGTCCGAACCGTACCAACAGCATGTATCGTATTCGCTACACACCGTAGCAAAAGTGTCAAACGCAAAGCTCAGTATGACAGCACAAATGATTTAGCTGAAAATGGTTAATATAAGAAAGAGAATTGAGTGGCGAACAAAAACGCGGCCTCAGGCGGGAATCGAACCCACGTTTCATCCTATCCGGGGACGCGTGCTCTACCACTACACCACTGAGGCACATTTGCCCGACCACTCATTCTTCAACATCTCAATGTTAGCTATCAGCCACCATAATATAATATTATAATAATATTATATTATTATATAATATTATTATAATATTATATTATTTTTATATTATATATTATATTTCATTTATATTATATTATTATATTATATTATATTATATTATATATATATATTATATTTCATTTATATTATATTATATTTTACATATTATACATTTTTTAATATATTTTTATTATAATATTTTTTCAATATTTAATATTTTTTTTTCTTTACTAATACTAATAGCATTCCCGACCAAACCTGTTAAAGGTTGGTGGCTGATAGCTAACATTGAGATGTTGAAGAATGAGTGGTCGGGCAAATGTGCCTCAGTGGTGTAGTGGTAGAGCACGTGTCCCCGGATAGGATGAAACGTGGGTTCGATTCCCGCCTGAGGCCGCGTTTTTGTTCGCCACTCAATTCTCTTAGTTATATAAGTAACGTAATGACACTGCGAAAAAAGCAGTGAAAATACTATAATTTCGAAGTGTTAATATAAGAGACTGATGGGTATAATGTGGGCTCACGTATTTGGTACTCCTACTCTGAGGGTCACATTCCACTGTCTGGTACTTGAAAGGTAGAGGAAAATAAGTGACTAAGTGAACAACAAATTAAGGAGTATGAAGAATTATCACAAGTTAAATAATACATCAGCTATGGGGGCGCCTTGGCCGAAAAGTTTTGATGCTCTCGCGGTGTGCGCGGGGCCTAAAACCACGTCCAGTAACCTACGGCAGTCAACAACGAACGCTCTATGGAATGCAACGGCCAGGTTGTCCTCGAGATATCGAGCAAGGACACTCGCGCAACCAGTACTCTACGACGTTTGAGAAGGCGACGATTAAACGCATTGAATGCTAGAAGCACTGGGAATCGCACACTGAAAAAAATTATACTATGGAGTCGGATCAATAAAGTATCACATCAGCTATAAATAATAGAAACTAATAAATAACAAAACTAATAACTCAATACACCAGCTTCATGATCACTTCAGAAGGCTTAAATACTTACTCATCAGCACTTTTCGTTGGAACAGTATTAAGAATGGTCTTTAATCTCTAAAATTCAAACAAGCACCAGCATTGGGAAAGACCGCTACGACTAAACTGATAAGGAAGGAAGAACTAAGAGAGTGATTTTTGAACGAAAGAGCTCCAACTATTCAATTTCCGCGCGACAAGTGACAGCCTATAGATGTCATAGTGATTTGTGCTGTTCTACTGAAATTGAGGGCTACATTTCCTGTTGTGAACACCATATTTGAGAATTAGCAGCCTCTTTTCTTACTAAACTAAAAGACGGAATTCTTGAAATGAATTTCGTTTGAACAGCTGACGTTTCGGCGAATTTCGCCTTTTTCAGAGCCCTAGGATGCTCAGTTTGTCTACAACCGGATCAGCCAAACAACTGCATTACTTCAATCGCAAATGGAGATGATTGGAAGCCAATTGAAGTGCTGGAAAAGTACCTAACTGAGCTCTAAACAACCTAATCTTTGCGGGCTCCGAAGAAGGCGGAATGCGCCGAAACGTCAGCTGTTCAAATGAAGTTTATTAAAACAATGTTATGTTTCAAAATCTTATGTTTTAGCTTATTTAGAGGAAGAAAAAAGCAGTCGACTATGGAACAATGTCAGGGTTAATAGACAGTCGGTCTTAAGACTATCAGAAATGATAAAGATTCTAATTATAATCTGCAAAAGTTTTCGAAAGACTGGCAAATTTTCGCCCGAACAAAAGAATATCATTGATTACCCCATTGTCTAAAGTCGCAACTATTTCACAAGTATGTTCTCTAATGGAAGGAAACACATCTCAACATCGCATATTTCATTGGCCTTTTCGTCTGAGCCTTGATAAATGAAATTTAATAGACTCCCGTATAGTTCTATGAACAGAATCAAGAGCGCAACAAATGAGCCATTAAACCCTTTAATGTCAAGATCTGCTAAAAAAAAAGACCTCTAATAATAGTTCTGAAGGCCGTCTACCGTTGTTAGAATTTCGAAGCTACTCCACATTTTTACAACAAAATTCCATGTCATTTAAGTTGAAACCTTGCCTTCGAGACCCAAGGGTATTTTTGTCACTTCACATGAGATTTTTTTGGCCAAGGTGTTTCTAGAATAAGTGACTTTACAGATATATGGGCAACTTGAGCATGGCAATGTGGGATCGCTTAGCTCTATCCGATTCATTGGTGATGAATGTGGGAGAATATGCCAGAAATACTTGTATGCGTAATCTCAACGATTCGAAAAAATTGTTCACACTATGAGAAGATAAACTTCCACAGAATAAAAGATTATAAATGCCATGTTTAACCGGAAGTACCAAGTAACGGGAGGAACAGAGGTACCGAACGCCTTATGTTCTAACTAAAGTAGATAGATGTTAGAATTTTACTTAGATGATCACCTTTAATGTGATGTGAACCACGGGAATTTTTTTGTCTGTTGTTGTGGGCAACCGTAATTCAAACGCAAGTAGTAGAGTTCTTTTGTGGCTTAGACTACAACTTGAGGACTCTGTGGACTTCTGTCCTCACTAACATTGCTGACCGGTGATCTTTCCTGAAGTCTAAGAGCCATTCTGGAGAGTTCGTATGGCGTCGCCACTGATAGTTGCTGACCATTGTGGGAATCTACTGAAATTGCTGCCTTATGATTTAGACCCTTCAGTATAAAAGAAATTTTCCAGATAGCATTCAATTTGATATGTTGATCGCTCCGCTCGAGGAGGATGTAACAAACAGACTTACTAACGGACGCTGGCACACAAATTTGCATCGCAACAGAGGTGGGAGGGCGTTAAGTACATGACCGGATAGGTACTTCTTCACTACATGCAGCATCAATAAATGACAACATTAACAATGGGAGCTCTCAATTAAAATTGTGCCTTGTGTGGACTAAAAAGAATTGTAGAGAGCTTAGGTACTTTTATGTTAAACGTCGACAAATTTTAAACCGATTTCATTCGATGGACAGGAAATTTTCACAGGAGTGTTAGTAATCTTTCGAAAGCTCAAGTCTCGGGCTAGAACTCTGCGTCGCTTTTTTCCACAAAACTCTTTTTTCAATGCTGCAAGATCCAAAATAAAACTAGACTTCACACTCGCCATTACCCTTCATTTTTATCACGCGTGCAAATTTCTGGAAGCACCAAAACCATATCAGCGTGAAGGAATTTTTTTGTAGAATCAGAGTCATACGTTTTTATCAAAACTTCCTTTCGATGCGGTGGAAAAAACTCCAATAAAATAATAATAGCTGCCGCCGTTTTAACGAAAAGTGCGGTACATTGCTACCGAACTACGCGGTAGATCAGGCGATTACTTTTTTAAAAGTGTCGCTATGCTTCATTTTATTCATCAGATCACCTTATCAACAAGTCATCGCTGTGATTTCCCTTACTTAGCTATGACCTTTTTACTTTGCCATAGACTGAAGAAGAAGCAGCTTGACGAATTTCATGTGGCGCCAGATGATCGCAGAAACAATTTTTCAAGCTTCAGCCTCATAGTCTCAATGTAATCTTTATTCATGACGAGGAGATGATGCTATGAAATCAGTCTTGGTAGCAATCAGAACCTTCTGGCCTCCTGAATGACGTCAAAGGATCATAGTGATCATAGTAATGATTAATTTATGTATTCTTAATCATAGCACAGTAATAAATATCCAACTTGTGCTTATTTTTTGGGAATATCGTTAGCAGGGCAAATGAGAGCTAATTCCACATTTTCGACGACTTTGTTTACCGCCCAACTCAGGGAGCCGGAAGTGGGCAGCGGCGGGGCGATTAATCATATTTGAAGTATTGTTATTCAATTAGGAATTTTTTCACCGTATTGACACTAACTTCGGATAAAAACGTAGAATCTGATACTATGCAAAATCTCTACAAGCTGATATGCTTTCGTACCTTTAGCGATCTATACACGTGGTAAAAATAACGGCGAAATGCGAGTGAGAAACAAAATTTTATTTTAGATGCTACAGCGATATAAGAGGGCGTTTTGGAAAATCAGCAGATTGAACAGATTCGGAAGCTTGCAGATCATTCGCAGAAGATCGTGGATAATTATGGTCTTCATTTTGGAGAATAATTAGTGTTGTTTTCTATTGAAATTTTGCATAAACTTTGAGTTGTTAGCGGGTGTAATAGGAGCGCTTTCTCAACTAATATTCCGAGTGAAGAATGCTTGTCCAAAGTGATAACGATTATGACAATGCTAGTTCAACCAGCTTTGGCACTGTTTTGAGGAAAACGGAGAATCACCTGTTTTTTGGTCAGACTAAGAAGGTTCTTTGAAAGTTAAACTCACACTCGACTGATCTGGATTATCGACAGTGCAGATACAAAATACTAGTAAAAGTGAAAAAATCTATCTTATATCCCTTACATTCCATTTTTTATAGACTTCTATCAATGTGTAATTTGGCAAGTTGAACCTCGCGTAGATATTTTATCACCTGACATGCGATGATTGTATATTCGATGTCGATTCTTTCATATGTTAGAGTTTATCCCCCTTCAAAGGATTGGAACCAAAGGACACCGTGCTACTAATGAGGCTGTAATGTCAAAACACATGTCATGTGCTTATATGAGTGTCATAACAGATCTCATTATAGGCTGAAGATATGTTTATATGTTTATGTCATTATCTCATATCCTAGAGTATGGTAACACCTCATTAAAAGAGATCATATGTCATCGACACTGGTATCAGAATAGGATGTGCAGAGAATGATATGTCAGACAATCCATCTCAAATCAGGTAGTTTCCTGATTCTACTTCTTACAAATGTTGTAACCATGGTTTTTAAGACTTAGCATGACTCTTACAAAAGACCATTTTCCGACAGGTTAACGCCCGAACCTACGTAACAATTAATCGGGATTTAGATTTTTTAGTAAATACATAAATCGAAATACGCGTATGCAGCTCTATGATGGTGAGTTCAATGACGTAGATGAAAGCCCCCTGTAGACTAGATCCGAATTGCGCATTCTTGATGTTCAAGTGATTTTAATCTTCTGAGACCAACATTAAATCTTCCCTTCATTATACCTTTTTTAGGCCTAATGAACGTCGCAAATTTTTGACGCTGTTTGTGTGAACGCATAAGTTCGGAAAAAATAAAATCTATATTAAAACTCAAAGATGTTGAGAAACTTTGCCGAAGTAATAAAGAGGAAGATTGGCTTCTACATTTAACTGCTGTAAATATAAATGATATCCATTGAAAATAGAGTGAAAATCGTAGAGAATTCCTGCCAAGTACAAATTCTTTCGTAGATAAAATCGATTCGATCAAAGCATTGCGTCCTGCTGATTATCGTTTATCAGACCGCTATTGTAAAGCTTATCTGTTGCTTATCTAAGCACATTTGTCATGATTGTGAAGATGCAATGCGGGATAACATGCAATTTCCACAGCGTGATTGTAACTAGTTATATTATAACACAACTCTTCATTCGAGCGCTTTCTATAGACCCTCGCTCAAAAACAGTAATAGGCCGATAATGATATAGCATGTTTTGAGGTGTTGATGAGGCCTGGAAGTGCTAGACAGGCGTCTGTTCCGTCTTCCAGGACTTGTTAGTAGCACATCTCCATCGGTTCGGGCGATCTCCTAAGCCTATATTCATCTATAAGGAAGTCAACACCTAATAATAAATCACCGTAAGTCAGGTAACAGAATTCGTGACATTCCTGTGATCACCACTCGAGACGGTGGCTGGTAAATTGAATCATAAAATAATAAAAGAATGAATCAATATATGTTTCATATTAATGAAAGTAAAATGAGTAGCTATGATTCATTTTACCAACCACGGGCTCGACAGCTGGTCACTGCATTGTCAGGGGATTTTGTCACCTGATTTACGGTGGTTTATTATTCGGCGTCGATTCTCTTATAGGAGAGTATAGTCTCAGAGGAAAGGCTGAACCGAAGGAGACTGTGCTACTGACGAGTACTGGAGGACGAAACAGGCGCCTGTATAACACTTATCAGACCTCATAAACAGCTTAAACCATGTTATATAATTAGCAGTCTATCACGACAGTTACAAAAATAACAGCTTTCTTTTTGCAGCGTCCTTGCTCTGGTAGTTCCTTCCTGCTGTATTATTGAACTCACGTCCGCAATATATTCTATGATGCGAGTTTTATCTCATCAGAAATAAATCTCAAGATTATCGACAAGGAGCACATCAAATCAGAGGAAGCATGAAAGCACAGGAATTGTTGATATATCAACTACAGCGCTCAATAACCTTTCATGATGAAGACAATAATTCTCAAGCAGCAGTAGAATACTCACACTAAAAGTTTGAAGATCTTCGTGGAAAATGATGATACGAGCGAATTACACCTATTGTGCCGAGATCCGCACAGTAAGTGTGAAGATGAGTAATTAAACACAACATTTTCATACAAAACGAGTTCCACATCATATTCTTTTTTTTCAGATGTAAGTTATTGCGAGAAAGGAAGTTCCAACACAATGCTTCCCACTTTAGTGTCTTAATTGGCTGTGATAGAAACCGTTAACATTGATGGCTGTCTTCATGGATTGTTCATGTAAATATAGGATATTAAGAGTGATGTAGAGTGGTGTGCGAAAAATTTTGCGCCAGATGGGATACGAAACCACATTTCACTCCTTCCGGGAGCGCGTGCTAAACCGTCGCACTACCGACGCCTTTTTTTTGACATCACTCTTTTCACGTTACAACGCGTTATCTGTCAACAGTCAACCGTCAACGGTCTCGTGCTCCTGGAAAGAGTGAATTGTGGATTCAATTCTCAACTGACGCAAATGTTTCTGCACACCACTCCACATCATTGGGTGTATTGTAACATAAAATACCAGGACGCGGTCAGATAATATGAGTTCTGATATTGACAGTTCTACAATCTGATTCGGTGCTATCTGCTAAAATAGCAAGGCAGTTCTACAATTTTGTTTTCGCTGTAGCAACAGTACGCATATAGTGCAAATAATTGATAATATCTAAACAGAAATTTTATGAAACACACCGATATTGAAGATGCAATACTGTCAAAAAAAAAAAATCTACGACAGAAACAAGGTCAGGTGGGCATACGGCGTTCATTGCCCTCACTCCTAGGGAATACTGTCCCCTATAATTAGTCAGTGTGTTCTTCTTCAAACCATTTCATTTCTTCCAGAGCAGTTCTATCGCATCACTCTCAGCCTTAGATAAGGTTGTATAAGCTACGTGATGTTTTGTGTTTCTACTTGCCATTTCAACATAAACGCGGATTCTATGCGACTGCTATGATTCATCATAGAGAGTAAAAATGAACGCATCAGTCACAGCTTTAAAAAAATCTTTTTGAGAGATTGTATTACAATGGCGGCTAACAAACTAAGCTCCGTTTCAGGTTGAAATCCAATGACAGTAAGGAAGACACTGAAGAAAATGAGAGACCTCTCGTAGCTTCCGTCGAAGAGTCTGGAGAAGGCAGATGGGCGCTTGAGAGCGAAATTAATAGGTTGAGGAAAAAGTTCTGGGAGAATGCTTGTGAAACATTTTACCCTATCTTTTTGTACTTTCATTTTTTTTTATCTATGCACCTATTACACCCGAACGAAGACAAGACTAATAGTCAAAGTGTCATATCCAACTGTGTCTTCGCCCCAAGCCAGATTGATGCGTTTAGTTGCCACCGCTGTATTTGAACCCAACAGCCATTCGTGCATCATCAACAACCTAATTTGCTTGCTTGTTAACTCCATCTTGAAATAAGTAGATGAATTATGCACCAATCAACGCGGAAGAAGACTGGCTTGCAAATGAGCCCAAAAACACAAAAAAATAGCCGATACTCAAAAAAGTTGCAAGCGTTTTCTCAGAACTTTTTCCCCAATCTATTATGATATTCATGAACAGTCTCTTAAATAGTAGATGATGACGATGAAGACACTCAGTGGTCAGGTTATGCAGTTGATTTATAATAAATGGTAAACAATATGGAGTGAACAAACAGTCCCTACTTGGATGTGCAGAATCAATGTAGAATTTTGACTTATTTATGGCCGAAATTTGAAGCCTATTTGTAAATAAACAAATATGGACAAGGGTAGGACGAGATACGGTAAAATACAGCTATAGAACGGCTGATCTGATTTATCATCCTCTGCATTTAGATGGAAAGCTGTAGAAGAGACGATTTGATTTATCATCCTCTGCATTTAAATGGAAATTGTTCAGCTGTCGTTGATGGAATGATTTGCTACTCATTCTCGTAGATGGGAACTGTTCACATGTCAAAGTGTTCAGCCTGTGTGATTGTTGAACTACCATTTAATTTTGCGGAAAAACGTTTCTAACTCAAATATGGCTGATCTGAAGTCATGACAATGTGCACATTTGAAGCGATGATGGCTCATCTACATTTGCCCGACAGTGCTGGACTAAACAAGCTGGTCAGATTAGTCCAACAATTGATCTTCTCGATAGAAATTGAAAGAGTGTTTGGAACTCGACAAAGCTGATTGCTCGGAGGAGGCTGTGGAGGCTACTCTAATATCTATCTCGCCAGTTCTTTACTCATAGATTAGTCATATATCATTCTATTCTTGACTCATGGGAACATTGCGGCTTCTCTACTCATCCGTCCTTGCTTTTCTTCAGTTGCTTTGTAGAGTAATTCTCAGCTAATAGCTTATTATTCTTGAACTCAACATTGTTTAATCTTTGTTCACCTCATAAAATAGTACTCGAACGCTAGCTTAATGCTCTTGTGTCTATTCCTTCCTTGAACAGGAGCTCAATAGTCCAATGTTCCCCAGTCTTATCTAGGTTATAAGCCAGCGTAACGCCACTTAACCCTTTTAGGACCACCTGTACCACTCATGGCGCGCACCTTTTCGTGATTTTCTCGTCGAGCACGGAATTTTCATCAAATTTTAAGTAGCCATTCGAAAACTGGAACAACTGCGGTTCTGATATGTGTTCGATGTTTAAAACGCTTCCCTAATGAGCTGTAGCGACGAAAAGAAAATTACGTTTTTTCTCCAGAGTGTATGATGTATTTGGCAATCCTGTTTGCTTAGCTTTTTCCCTAAACAAAAACTTTTTACTCAGGTGCCAATATTTATCGAAAGCGGAAAAACTGCGGTTCTAACGCTATGTATGATTTTTAGAAACGTTTTTCTGTGAGTTGCAGCAACGAAGAGAAAATTACGTTTTTTCTCCGGAGTGTACTGTATCTTGTACACGTGTTTAGTTGGCTTTCACATCAGACAAAGCCCTTTCACTAAAGTTTCAGGAGTCATCCGGTAACTTGAGAAACGGAAAATGTAACTCTGAACTTAGTTTTTTTATAGGGCTTTTATTGCACTGTAGTAAAGACAAAGATAAGTTGTTTTGCATTTCTCTTCCGAGATCAAGTGTACCAACACTCGTAAACTAGCTTTTCGTGATTTCCTCGTTGGGCACAGATTTCCCTTAGAGTTTTAGGTGATCATTCGATAGCCAAAGAATTGCAATCTGAAGAGTGAGCTTGCTTTCCAAAAAGGCTTTTATGGTCTGCTGTAGCGACGAAGAGAACGACTCACCTGCGGGGTGTGTACTGTGTTTTGTACTGGTGTTTGCTTGGCTTTTTCGCTTGACCGAGTGTTTTGACTAGAGTTGCAATAAACTCCAGATACCTTATAAAATGGTAGTTTTATTACCAGACTTGTTTCTGTAAAGATCTTTTTAACGCGCCGAAGCAACAGCAAAAAACACTTTTTTACATTCAACGTTATTATTCGCAAGACTGGCATCTGTACTTGGTTGTCATGAATATTTAGTGATAATTAGACAACCATTATATAAAAAAATGACAACTTCGAATCTCAGCTTTAACTCTGAAAATTCTTCGCGGAGCGCTGTAAAAAGCGAAAAGAAGATCGCGCTTTACACTCAAAGTAGTTTGCCATCGCTCTGGAATTCAAAGTGTGTTCATATGCTATGTGAAAAAAACAAAAAGTCATTACCATATCAATAGAACGATGAAATAGAGTCTTTTCTACAACTATGTTAGATTCCAAATTTTTTTCCAAACGTAGAAAAATTTCCAAATAACTAACGAAAATCACACCCGTTCGGGGCGGCAATTGAAATCGCTGCGAGCACCGCTATCAGAAGCATCAATTTAGTGATTCATTTAGAAATCTTGCCTCTGTCGCAAGCAAATGTTCAGATTTAGTTCCACATTCGGATACAATACGATTTGTTCTATATGCTCATAGGCTTTGATGCATATATATCTCTTGTGTGCGAAGAAAACTGGGAAGGTATGACGTGATTTTCTTTTTGATCTTACGGCAACATTCAAAAAACTTTTTAGAACACAGATTAAGTTTCAGAATTGCCATATTTCATGTCGTCGAATAGTTTTTAAGCTTTGATTGAAAAGCTATCCACAGATCTAAGCCGAGCAAACAAAGATTACCGCGTATGAAACATAGTCTTACTTTCACTGTTGCAGCACGCTACAAAATTGTTTCCAAAAGCCAAGAAATTATCATAGTTTGCGGAATTACCAGATAATTACTCAAACTTTAGGGGAAAAGCTTTCGGCACCCAAATAGGCTTGGTCCCGGAAGGTCTTTTAAGTTATCTTACCTATGGCATCGCATTTTTTGTGCAACATTTTTTATCACAACCTATTCATTGTTTTCCAATCTTTAGTCACTATTACAACCTTTAAGTATTGTATATAGTAAATTATATTAGAACTGATAGTTACACATCACTACATTCTTTGGACAAGTGATCACAATTGACAGAATGCTAACATCATCATAACCGCGTAGTAAAAGAGAGCTTTTTCATTAAAAATAAGGGAAATTTGTGAATTATCGAAGCACTACAAGAAACCCTAGGTTTATTGAGACGGTGAAAAAAACCCTGATATAATAACAAAAATAGCGCCCAAGCTGCAATTTATACTGCGCCTGGCGATTACAACTGGTGGTCTTGGAGGGGTTAATTCTATGACAACATAACTTTCAGTTGTACATTTCGTACAAGCTGATAAATTGATCCGATGTTACAAGCAATCATGATTTTTTCATATAATTTACGCCAATGCGTCTACTAATATCTCGATGCTGTTATCTGAATCATAATTCATTGATAAAGGTTTGATACTCGAAATCCTAGTATTTTTACTGCTTTTTCGCAGTGTTATGATGTTACATATAATCCTAAGAGAACTGAGTGGTGGGCAAAAACACGACCTTGTTCGGGAATAAAACCCGCATTTCACCCTATCCAGGGACGCGTGCTTTACCATTACACCACCGAGTCACATTTGCTCGACCACTCATTCTTCAACATCTCTATGTTAGACTAAGTGGATGGGCAAATGAGTCTGTGGTAGAGCACGCGCCCGCAGGTAGGATGAAAAGCTGGTGCGATTCCAGCCTGAGGCCGTGTTTTTGTCCACCACTCAAATCTCTTAGGTTTATGTAAAGGACTAATTACCCAAATTTGGGTCGTAAAATTCGCGCACAGGCCTTTTCGTTTGATTTTTCGAAGGGTTTCATTCGATCACATCACATGAGAGACAAGTGTTGTTATTCAATTTCCTTAAAATCGCACTTCTGAGGTGGTTACACACATAACACTGCAATGTATGAAGGCGAAGATGATTCGAGAACACGAGATCTGGCTAAACAGAGTAACTTATGAATGATTAATTGGATCAAACAATGATTGCGTGTTAGCGACACTTGGAACACAGCTATCCATTTGTTGAGACGATAGACTGCTTTATACTCACGCAAAGACGCCCGATTTCCTTGTAGCCATGCATTTATACAAGTCACATCGACTCTAATTCTTACCAATAAAACGACTCTCTTTCATTGTGAGTTCGGTTCCAGTAGTTGGTGTTGTTGCTGTGGAAGCGTATTCTACATTTTTTCAAACCTACACACTCTCCATGCTCAGCTTGCCGACTTTAAATATTTTTGGATCTTGTTCAACTCTATGTATAGAAGAAAGCGGGTACACCATCTATCAAGCTACAATTAGAACTCAACAAAGTTCCTGAAGTATGCAAAATATATTAACGTGTTTATTGTGATTTTAGATCCTGGTTTTCCTTAGAGCAATAACAATTTGTCTTAAGGAATTAGAAAATGAGTTAACGAAGAATTGTTTGCCAAAAATTATATGCCACTTATTTGGCACAACTAAACAAGCGAATAGCACTTCAGATATTCAATAATAAATATCAAGCTTATTACAGGACGAAAATATGGAAAAAAATACCTATGTTAGAACCTCAAAGTACGGCGGACATGCTTTACTCAGGCAAAATTACAGAACAGCAACGCATCAAACCTCACAAGTACTGTTAATGACAAAAGTATCAGAAACATCCAACACATTAATACCTGAGCAGGCGTTTTTATTCTCAAATAAAACCTATCGATATCAACGTTATTGCGTCATCAGTGACGTCATCACCGATGAAAATTATTGGAATTCAAGTAAGGAGATAGTTAAGAAAGTGAGATTAAGGTATCCTCATTGCATAATATCACATTAGAAATTGTAATAAACAAAGTTTCTCGCTATATGATCACAGCGGTTGATGCAACTCGTAGCTTATCACATTCAAGTCGCTATAGACTTATTCTACATATCCACTACGGAAACACCTACATGCTAGCAGTACCATTCATTCCTATCAACCTTCAATAATGCTAGTTAACAGGCTTCCTCCAGTAAACGTTAAGGAAGTCTATGATAGAGTCGTAGATCATAAATGTAATGGCAACATCGAGTACGACTCGACTCAGCCGAGGTACGGTTCCTTTGTAGAAACTGAAATACAGTAGGTATGAAGTCTAGACACAGTGTAAACAATCAGTACACCAAATTTAGCATGATATATCCCTGTCTTTCTTGCTTAGGACTTACTGAGATATGTTTACTTATTATATTTTACTTTGTACAGCCCGTCCTCGTGATTCAATGTGTGAGCCGCAACACTTCCAGCATTCAAATCGTCTCTTCGCAATCATCACTTGCTTGAGAAATTCGTCTTCTTGATGAACGTCGTAGAAGACTGGTCAGGCCCCCCTTGCGATCTTGACGATGCCGAGCTAGGGTGTTCCATAACCCTTACGGAACAGTGGATCCACAGCTCTGCAACTCTAACCCCCAGAGTGTTCCATCTAACAGTGGCGTTTAATCTTCGACCCTTTGTGAACAGTAGCATAATCAATATCGCCAGAGTCGCGCGACTTTCGTTTTTTCAACTAAGATTTTTTCTCTTTTTCGGGGAATACTTCAAATTTCTTGTAACACTCCGATAGAGCATGACTTTCTCCACAAGTATGTAAAATCTTTGTGCATATACAACCCCCATCTGCAAAGAAAACTCCAAATGTGGAACGTAATTTTATTTCTGCTCTCACAAAGCTCTACAAGAATCCTTTCGGAAACCAGTCTAAGCTTCAAATTCGACTAGATTTGAGCCATCAAACAAGCTTAGTGTAGTCCAACAGAAACCAATCCACAAACTTTAAGTGAGTATAAGACAACATGATCGAGTGTGACACATGATTTTGATTTTTGGTACTACAGCGAACTACAAAGGCCTTTTCGAAAACCAAACAGTGTCGCAATTTCCAGGAGCTGAGCTTTGTAAGAAAAATCTGACTACTTAAATCTCAAACGAAACACTTTTTTACGCGAAAAAAAGACTTTCGAAATTTTGAAGGTCAATAAGACCCTCATCGTCCGCAAAGGGTTAACGAGTTGCGTCTAGCAATGACATCTAACCCCCATCGTGTCACTGTTACGCATTGAAGGTTAGATGTCATTGTTAAACGTAGCACCCTGAGGCTAGATACACGGAGGCTGTGGGTCAGCGGTCCTGGAAGCGTTAGAGCGTTTATCGATTGACTGCTGGAGAATATTGAAAGGGAGGACCAACCCCGTATCGAGCATCACTAACCACTCTGCCACCGGCTCCAGTAAGTTACACGTCGAACTCAACTTAGTATTCAGTAAGTAGAATTGATTAGCAAGATATGTACATTTAGTGGCTCCGTTCAACGGAACTGAGAAACTCTGTTCGCGATATGAGCAGTCTATGACGCAGAAATATCGGTTAAAATGGAAAAACCACTCACGCAAAGAAACCCTCCTTTTTCCATATTTGTACAGCACAATCAATGGAGTTTTTGTATTTATGTGATTCCAGACCTTGCATTCGAGTTTTTACGACGTCAATAGGAGTATTTCCTACAATAGAAAAATCGAAAAACGAGACAGACTAATGCCTTTAAGTGGCCATGTAGGAGATGGTACTCAGTGAAAATTCAATTTCAAAGAAATCTTCGTACCGTAAACGGAACAAAGACCGGCCGTAGCACCCATTAAACCAACAATCGGCTTGGATATTGGCTTAGAGTTATCACCACCACGATACCAATCCTGAAAACATGTATGTCTCATCTCATTAGCTAATTGCCTAACGAAAAAATTTACTCCAACGATTCGAAGAGAACCTTCAAAGTTTCCATGACGAAAAATCGTATGGCTTGATTCGAACCTTGCTTTGCCATGGTTGCTGTCACACCTTTATATATACCCTGAATTCACTAAAACCTAGAAATGACCGATACCAAGAGGAAAGTAGAACACTGTCTATGCATACTCCGATTCCGTGTTCTTTGATGATACAACCAACTCCATGAAGGAATCCTTTATAGCGGGGATTCGGAAGTCCTTGATCGTGAATAAATTTCACCTTTATTGTCTCCATAGGTGTGACAGCGAATACTGCTTCCGATATACCTGAAACTCGGGTTATCAGTCAACAGCTGCCAACGATTTCTAACTGAGAATATCAGGAAAACAACGAAGAAAAAAGATTTGTTTAAGCCGACACCAAACACCACAAAGGCAAATAAGATACTCGTTCTTTGACAATATCACAGCCTTTTTCTTACTAAGCAGGTCTCAGTACTTGTAGCATTGGTTTCGCCTCCTCGTTTGCTTAAGGATTTTATCTTCTTCACGAACGTTCTAGAAAAGTAGTCGAGCACGTCTCCTTGTTATCCCGAGGATAGCCAGGCTGGTGCCTCCTGTAGGGCGCTCGTTATTGATTACCGGGGAATGCCGGGAGATCAAACACACGTCAAGCCACAACGAGCATCACATACCATTCAGCTTCTCACTCTCAAATCAATTATTAGAACCCTTATTTCAGTAATACGGATCGAGGCTCGATATCCCTAAAGTTGAGCGATAAGTGAGAGACCTCATTAAGTGCTTGTTATTGAGGTGACTGGTCGTCCATTTCTTCGTTCTTGTTTATTCATAGCCTTAATGACGAGCTAGGATGTTCTGAAAGCTGTGAGAGTGCCGTTAGACGTGGATTTTCACGTGTAGCCCTTGAAATGCGCCTGATTCTTCTTCAAGCAAACTCTTTGCTAGCGCAAAATTCTGGACCTCACGCGAGAGTTGAACCCGCGCTCAATCCATTCGGAAGATGTAAGCGAACCACTACAAAAACAAAGACGTAGCTCTGCTCTCGTTCTTTCTATTCCATCAGATCAATGAAAAGAGTGCTCAATATCCGCACTTACCAGCACCGAGACCACAGGCCAAACGCATCATTGGAGTCAGACTTCCTTTCTCATCGACCGCTTTGCCTTTGAGGAATTCAAAAGTCCCGAATCTGCAATTACCAATTTTGTGATTGATATGCCTCCAACTTTATTATCTTCTCACGTAGCCTTGCTATAGCCTCAACAGTCAAGCGTAATGGAGCTATCTAGGCAAGAAAGGCCCCCTGAAGAAATTTCCAAAGCAAATTGAAAAAGACTTGAAGACAGATCGCTCAACCACATACCTAATGATGGTCAGTGATATACAAAATTCTAAACCTTAAGAGGTGGGGTCAGACTCGCATTTAACCTTTCCGAGGGCGGATTCTAGTCGACTACATAACTATATTAGCACGCATTCCCAGAAAGAGTGAGGTGCGGGTTCTAGTCCTGCCTGACGCGAAAGTTTTTCACATCACTCTACATCAATGGGTATAATTTGCAACATTGTACCACCGCTAGAAGCGGTTAAATAAAAAGAATTTATATTAGCTTTTCCGTTTATTTCGAGTATTCTCTTAAGACCACGCTCAAATTTCAATATATCTGATAAATATCTGATAATCTGATAATCATTTTTAGCGCCAACATGTCATGTGGTCTTTCACGGGCACCTATAGAGCTCAATACAAGTGGTTCTGCCTTGAGAGCCTCGTCAGATGAGCAGTACCCTTCGTCTTAGTCAGATATATTGAAATTTGAACGTGACCTTGTGAAAACACTCGAAACGAACGGTCTAATATTTCTAAAATACCAGCCTAGAGTAATCAAATGTGCTACACTGCCGATCTAGTGATTTTTTCACTTGACGGCACGTGTAAACTGTGCGTCGTCGCCTACTCTGTGTAGGGGGTTAGGGCACCCCCGAGAGGATTGGCTAAGACGAAAGGGAACTGTCCAACTAATGAGGCTGTTAAGGCCGAAACACCTGTGCTAGGCTATATAAGTGCCCATGAAAAGACAACATGAGTGTTAGATCAAATAATAATTATCAGATATACACTAGTTGTTCTCAAATTACTAGTCTTCCTCAACAAACCCTTAAGGCTCAAAGAGACAGCAAAACAAAAGAAAAAGGTCTACAGCGACTCGCGGTACTAGACGCACTCAGGAAAACGATAGATTTCAAGACAAATATTGTGAAATAAATGATCAAAAAATTTTTTTCGTTTACACGATTTCTTAGTAGTGATATGAAATTACAAAAAACATATGCGCTAATGCTGAGATATGCAAACTTTGAAGCTCAAACGGGAATCGAACCCGCATTAGATCCTTTACAGATGGCGTACTAACCAGTCGCACTACCGAGGCTCCTATTCTGCTATCACTCTTTCTACGATGGGAAAGGAATTGAAAACGTCACAGAAGAGAAGCAACTCCTTACGGTGTTGCTACACCAAAGAGGAAAGTGGAAAGATAAACAAATCACCTGAACGAAGATTTGGGAATCGAACCGTACAGCAAGACGGAGAGGCCTCTATAGAGACCAAAGAAGCCATGGCTCCTTACCGTTTGTTTCAAGCAATCAATAGGCCCCTAGAAGAAGGAAAAGAAAAAACAAAACGAGCTTCCAATTGGTTGTGAGGGGACAAATGAAAAACCGACCTCATTCGCTGAATAGAAAATTTCCTAAGAGTGTTAGTAACTATTCAGAAGCTGAGACTTCGAGCCGCAGCGCCTCGTCGCCGGTTTTCAAAAAAAGGCATTTCTCGCGCTGCAGACACGCATATTTCTCGCCGGACAGAACTCTCTCAATGGAGTACTAGTAGTCATTCGATAGCGTAATCCTTTCTGATCCCAATGCTGAGCTTATATCCTGGAAAGACCATTTCTCTGCAACGCAGCAGGTAAATTAAGCTGAATTCCATGCGCGACTAGGGGGAATTTGGCCAATTCACGTGCTGCTAAAGCGAAGTCGTAAGAGCCCTCCAAGATGGTCGATCGATCATCACCTCAGCGCACGTGAACGCCTCAGCCCGCGCACGTGAATTCGCCGAACATCCTTTTGATCGCACATGGAAATTCAAGTTATTCCACCTGCTGCGTTGCAGAGAAACGGTCTTTCTAGGATATAGGCACAGCGTTAGGATCAGCAAGGATTACGCTACCAAATAACTACCAATAGTGCAAAGAAATGGCTCTGTCCGGCGAGAAATATGCGCATCTGAGACATAGTTCGTGTGGATTTTACAGCGTTATGAAAGGATGTTTGAAAAACCAGCGACGTGGAGTTGTAGCCTAAAGTTTCAGCTTTCGAAAGGTCGCTAACACTGCTATGTAAAGTTCATGTGGAGTGAATGAGGTCGGTTCTTCACCTGTCCCCTCATAACCGAATAGAACCGAAAAATAAAGCGTATGACTTGTTATACCTTTATTTCGAGTGCTTTATTAAGACCAAGCTCAAATTTCAATAAATCCTTTCATTATTATTTGAGCCAACTTGTCATGTGGTCTGGTAAGGGCTCTTGTACAGCCCGAGACACGTGTTTCGTCTTTACGGACTCGTCAGTCGGGCAGAACTCGTCGTCTTTCGATATTTTTATAGTCAGTTCTCTCGGGAGCTCTGCTCCCTTACAGACAGTCATCGAAGACAAAAGTTTTACACACTATGTCAAGTGAAATTTTCACCTAACACAGAGTGTTTTCGCACTCGATTGCTCTCTTTCGCACTCGTATGACTTGACTTTAACAGTGATGATCTGCTGAAAAAACAATGAAAAGATGGGATCAAAACTCACTTTGAACTTTGGCTTAGCGGATTTCTCGTCGAGTTGTAATTGTGTTTTCACGTACTCGGTGGGAAATGTGATGCAAATTTCGATTCCTGAAAAAATGCAGATCATAACTTCATTCGTTGGAAAGATTTGAATCGAGATTTCACTCGCTGGAGATCTGAAGTAAAAATTTCGGTCTCTGGAAGACAGTGATAGCAAGAAATCGATAAGATGTCGCTCACCTCCAGTGATTCCTCCGATGACAATTCCACGAACCGTGTTCTCCGATGGTCCATACCTCTTCCACAAAGACGGCGGAGCACCACTGAAATATCTATCAATTTAATTTGTAGATGACATCTCCATTTCAGAGGAGGAAACTTTGATATGGAGATTGTTCATTTCAAAAAATCAATAGGTTCTTAAAAAAAAAGATAATTATGCAGTGATCACTATTCCTTTCTCAAACAATGAACCCAGAAATGGAGCAGGAAGGGGAGAAAATCGACGTTCACATCTTTCCAAAAGAAAAAAAATGAAATCCACCTCATCGACTGCGCTTCAAATCAGATTGACTTCCACGGACCCAAGCTGGGTGTGAGAACGGCTCCACCTCTTCTGCCCCGATTAGTCGCCGACTATAGTACTAATTAACATTGCAAGACCACAGCTAAGTTTTGGACCAATTCTCTTGCGGTCTTAAAACGAAAAGCTGCACTGTAGTCGAAGTCAACCGGCTGACATTCAATATTCAATATGAGTCTATTGGAGCCTTCTCGAGGTTGACACGTCAGTGGCTTACGTACGTTTCAGCGGTGTCGTCGGCTTCATCAGTGGCCCACGCGCCACACTGAACCTTGCTTTATAGCAGGGGTAGGGAAACGTTATTTATGATGATATCCCGTGATATTCTTTTATCGATATATTTCACAGTTAATGTATCACCATAAATAAGGTCTCCCCACACATGCTATAAAGCAGGGTTTAGTGTGGGGCGTGGGCCACTGATGAAGCTGGTGACACCGCCGAAACTTACGTTTGCCACTGACTGACGTGCGGACCACGAAGGCTCTGAACAATCTCATAGACCATACAGAAAAGAAATGAAGGTTCCTTCAGCTTAAAAGGATAAAGGATAAAGCTCTCGGCGTTAATCAATCCTGAGGGATGCGCCATGCATTCGACTTCAATTTTTAACTTCGTATGAGGTGACTGAATGCACATCTGGCCTTTACAATGACTCGCGGTGGCCTACCGCTGAACCGAGTCAGTGCTGCTTATCCTCCCAAACAAGTCTGAGACCTGTCTGTTACCAATTTACCGACTCCGGAGGTATGGATGGCTTGGTGAGCTATGAGCGCGAGAACGAACCAGTGACCTCGTCTGCGACGCAGGGCACCTCCAATCACTGCGCCACATGCGCTCCTTTCTTCAGCTTATGGGGGGACAAACGAAAAACCGACCTCATTCGCTGAAGAGGAAATTTCCATAGAAGAGTTAGTAAACACTCGAAAGCTGACTAGAGCCCCACGTGGCCGGTTTTTCAGAATACACTTTTATAGCTCTGTAAAATTCACACAAAACTATTCTCAGACGAGCGTATTTCTCGTCGGACAGAGCTCTTTCCTCGGACTATTAGTATAATTTGATAGCGTAACAGTTGCTGACATAAAGCTGTGCTCATATCCTGAAAAGACCGTTTCTCTGAAACAGCGCAGGTAGGATAAGTTGGATCCCATCTGCGACCAAAGCGAACTTTGGCCAATTTACGTACGCCTGGCTGAGGCAGCCACGTGACCGCCGCAAGGTCTATCGTCTGCTTCGGCAAGCCGCACGTGAATAGGCCAAAGTCCCCCTTGGTTGCAGATAGGAATCCAATCTATTTTACCTGCAGCGTTTCAGAGAAACGGCCTTTTCAGGATATAAGCATGGCGTTGGAATCAGCAACGACTACGCTATTAGATGATTACTAATGGTCGAAAGAAAAAGGGTCTGTCCAACGAGATCTACACGTGTCTGCAACGCAAGGAATCTCCTGAAAAAAAGGCTTTTTTTGGAACAGGCGACGTGAAGCTGTAGCCTTAAATCTCAGCTTTCGAACGGTTATTAACCCTCTTTGAGAAGCTCTTCTCTAGCGAACGAGAGCGGTTTTTCATTTGTTCCCTTATATTCAGAAAGAAGCGAAATGAATTTCTAAAAAAATTAACAAAATACTTAGAAATAGAACATAAGAGAACACTTATCGATATAAAGGTAGCGCAGAAAGAGTGGCGCAAAACAGGCCTTGTTAGTGTAACAGGTTAGATCACGTGCCCTTGGACGGGGTGAAATGCGGGTTCGAGTCCCAACTGACGCAAGGATTTTGCATATCACTCTACATCATTGAATACAAAGGTTTCTTGAGAAAATATGCATTTTTTCATTGTATAAGAGCGTGCCGAGGAGAGACAACTCTTCTCTAGAAAAACGATACTAGTGGCGAGTTGTGTTCGTATCACTTTCAAGTCTAAGCGTGAGCGTATTCTCGTAATTTTCCATTTGACCGGTTGGCTTCCGTGGACCCACGGGTGCGTTAAACAACTCCACCTCTTCTGTCCGATTGGCACCCGACCACAGGAACTTTTCGTCGCGAGACCAGCACCTAAGTTTTGAAATTTTTCCCATGCGGTCTGCGCCGACGTATTAACTGCTGTTTCTTGATGTTATGTGTGCAAGTGTGGTGTGAGCATCAAGAAACAGCACTTAAGACGCTGGCGTAGACCGCACGCGAATTATTCCAAAACATAGCTGCGGGTCCTGCGACGAAAAGTAGCTGTAGTCGGTGGCTAATCGAGGCAGGGGAGGTGGAGTTCTTTGGCACGCACGTGGGTCCACGGAAGTCAACCGGTTGAAGAAGACAATTGTAAAAAAAATACTCGAAGACTTCTTGGGACCACAACTCCACGAGGGCCAAGAACGCGAATATGAATACTGTGCTTGGTTTTTTCAAAAGGTCTTCATAGAGCGCAGTAAGAGCGAAAATAAGATTGCATTTCGCAGTCGAGAAACGCATACACATGGGTTATACATGCACATACACAGATACACATGTGTGTATTCATGTGTACATACGTGTGTGCGTGCACATGCATGTACATATACACTGCACATATATACATATACACGTGTATATCCATCAAAAACAAGGAATGATATATAGAAGAATATGGAGCATCAGACTAACACAAAAACTTAGAGTTTTTTCTAGGAAGAGATAAAAATTCTGTTTGAATTTCAAAAATAGCGCATCACTTCCGAATCGCGGTGCGTGCAGTGACCGACTGCCGTCCCGAAAGGGTTTGGGAATAGTTTTCAGTTACTCAAAGATAAGACTCGTCAATTTATTTCGTCAACTTTTCACGAAACTTCAGTAAGCAGCTAATTTAGGAAGAGGACTAAATCCTTATGAAAGATATTTCTTCACAAGCGCGAGGCAAACATTACAATTCTGAGTAGATACGAGTGCTGTATGATAGATCGAAGATGAAACTCACGAAGCAATGGATTTGGTGTCAGCCATTACCTCAGACGGTGCCGCTCGACGCGAACACACCTGAAAAGGGAAACGATTTTTCTACAATGAAAAAGAACCGATGACATCTCCTTGACGAGCTCGATCTATAACTTTATTCGTCAGAAATCATTAAGGAAAAGGAAGTCGAACATACAAGAGTGCAGATATTACCGTAACTTGACGTTAATCATATGACTTAGGCAGAAGATACAGTTAGAAAGTCTGTGATTGCAATCACGAGGGCTTCCATTTAAGTGGAGTTTACGGCGATTTATGCTCCTTAGATCAATCCCGTTGACGGCAGCCACTAAGTAGATTAGATATGGCTAAGAGAAAGGCAGAGCAAGGACATCGATGGGAAGCCCAAGAAAGGGTGATCGCGAGTTCGAGCCATCTCAAGTTTGTTACTTTTCCTGTGCTCATATTTCACATTGTTCGCCGCCGTTCAGAATGAATTAAGCAGAAGATTCAATTGAAAAAATACAGAATTAGTAGCTTCCGCATCGATAAGTCATAGAGAAAAGGCGATCAAAATTACCTATTTGATCGATGTAAACACGTTGAATAGCGATCATCCTCAGGGTGGGTTGCAATTATTGGCGATGAATGGGGGGAACAGAAACGAGTGAGAACAACAACAGTGCAGAAACTGCTCTCTCTCTATTTACTAGATTGCTTGGATGATATCGGCATTGAACCTGTACTTACAGAGGGCCATATCTCAGTTCAGAATAAGCTTTGTTAACGGAAATAAGTAGCGTTAGAACGCGAGAATTCCTGCCAGCGAGAAGGTCGTTCATTTATTCTGGATGTCTGAGGCTCCGAAGTCGTCGGGAGTAGTCTCGGCCTCGGCTTAGTTCCTAGAGCAATACTCCATATAAAGTTGTTGAGATGTTCAAAGAAGAAGTGGTAGTGAGAAAGTGACCGATTTGGTAAATTTGGTTGATGAGGAAGAGCTTCATAGCCCAGCTCGTTCAAACCTACAGTGTCGAATTCGCGATACGTGCCCGAGCGTTACTGTGCAGAAGGTTAGTGCCTTTCTGTTGACCAACGTTGGATGGAGTCCTTGAAGTTTTGTGGTGAATCTCGTTAGCTTCCTACGTCTCCTTCTCTGGTGCAATTGTTTAACCCGGATCTAGGAAGCCGTGCTGGATCAAGAAACTGTACGACCACTAAACGGGCAGTGTGGCCTTCTTTTTGAGCCATTTCGATTATGGATTGTTCACCAGAGCGTTGCGGCCAGTCTACTGAGATGGTTTGCGCCGGTCGCCGTAGAGAACTATATTCTTCTCGCATATCACAATGTAATCGAGAAAAGGGTAGTTTTGATGGTACAGAACAAACGGCGACGACGCTTCATGAGGGCAACTTCACTAACTTTCGTTTAATTCTTGCCTATTTGATTGGAAATTGCCTTCAACTTCTCGATCATCCTCGGATCACCCATTGTAGATTGGATTCACAACGAGTTCTGCATGTTTTCGAAGAGCTAAAGGTGTTATGCTTCCACCAAAGGCTTCAATGCACCGCTGTCAATAGTTTGGGGACGTCGGTGTCCGCGACTTTTTCTATTACCAAATCGAATTTAACAAGACGGAATTTCTAAAATCGACGTTATACAGCGCGTTCTTTAACGATTTCTTAGATACACTCTCACAAATACGTCAAGCCGCTCATGCCGCACCATGTCTTAGCTTGGATTTTCAAAAGCGGATCGGTCGAAACTGCTAATTCGACATCTCACTTTCAAACCACTTAAATATGTCAAAAAATTCTTACTGCGAAACGATCATACGGGTGAGAGTGTCTTAAATGAGCCTTAAAATGATTGTATACAATAGAACAATAATATTCTAATAATGTGTTATCATATTATCACATTATCATTCTTTTTTTCTGGCGAGGTCTTCAAAAACAATCCAATGAAGAGGTATGGTTCATTTTACCAGCCACGAGCTAGACAGCTGGTCACTGCAGTGTCGGGGAATTTTATCACCTGACTTGCGGTGATTTGTTACTCGGCATCAATGCCTTCATAAGTAGGGGTCGTTTCCCATAGGTCGGCTACACCGAAGGGCATCGTACTACTGATGAGCTTGGAAAGGTAAAAAAAAAAGCTTGTTTAGTATTATACAAGTGCCATACCCGACCTCATGAAAGGCTCAAAGTATGTTATCATACCATCAGCTATATGCAAGAACAACATTGGGAAAAGTAATGTTGTTAACACTTATATGAGAAAAAATGCGATTACAAATCCGACAATGATTTCTGAGCAACCTAGTGGTAGAATATTCTCTTTTTTAACTATTTCTATCTTTTTCTACAGTACCTATAAACAATTTACACGTTTACGCTTACAAAATCCTTACTGTTTAATCATTGTGCGTAAGAACTTTGTACACTTGTCAAATACACTATATCTATACACATTCCCGAAATCGATCATCTACTAATCTCGGCATTGTTCAACGAATTCTGACTCTGTAAACTCTTGAGTCTCTTGTTCTCTAATTAAAACTTTCAACTGACAGTTCATAAGAAGTTTTTACATTTCTTTACCCATACCGTGGTTTGAAGAGAGTCGCATTTTGAGCTTTTTAGTCTCCATCGGCTCAAACCTTTCCTGTGGATGAACCTATATTGAAGTTGTCCCCTTTCGCGACATATTATCACGCATATCATATTACAATAAAAAGGCAAATCCTTTGTGAGTAGTGGTCATCATTCTCGGAAGTATTTGCTGTCTAGATTGTTTACGAACGATCACGCCGTAACCCCTCCATTATAGCAACATTGTCGGCAGCAACCTCAATCATCATCTCATTTGCTTGGATAGTGTTCTTAGAGGCATCATCTCCTTGATGCTGGTCTACTTTAAGTAGTAGAAAGCAGTTGCTATACTCTGTACTCACACGTAAACCATAATGGTTACTATCGAACATCACGTTCGTTACACTACTGACAGTCACTGGCACAATAAAACTGGTTTTTCTGCATATAACTTCTCAGATGTCAATTTCATTACTCCAAAAAAATTGCATAAGTAGACTGCTAGGTAAGAAATTAATTACATAAGATTAAGGCTTACTTGATCTATGCAAGCAAGTCTGGCAAGCACAGCATTTCAAACAAAGATACTAATTGACATAATCGCTACTATCAGTTGATTCAACAGACTGTACTTAGATGAATTAGCTACTGCGAGCACTATTGGTGAATTACGGCTGATAGCAGAAACATACGGAAATTTTAAAGATTAAAAAAAAAACATATCTTCCGTTGATATGGCGTGTTTAGATGTATGAGGTTGGAAAGAAAATTTCCATTGTTTGGATGGGAATGTCGTTTTTTCGCATAAGTCGTGTGTGATTTTCATATCATTTGTAATGTCTACTTTTTGCGCATCTATTGATATGTAAATTCTCTATATCTGCTGCACAATGGAATTGTTCAGGCCGAGAAGTACCCGGAACTTGTTCGTCGAAAGCGCGCTTTGTTTCAGCAAGACAACGCAAATCACACACAGCCAAAAAGACCGAGACAACGTTTGAGGAATCGGACGGAGTTGAGATTCTATGGCATCCACCCTATAGTCCGGACGTTGCTCCATGTGACTACGGTCTTTCGCAATCAATGCAACGCTTTCTGGAAGGTGCCGATTTGAATCTTTCGACGAAATTGAAGTCATAGAGTTCTTTGAATCAAAGCCGAAGGAGTGGTACTTCGATTAAATGCGAAACCTGGCGGACCGACGGCAAAAGTGGTGGATAATGATGGCCTGTATTTTGTAGAATAGTTGTTGTTTGTTGTCTAAATATGTGCATAAATTTTGAATGTTTTTTATCTTTGAATGACTGCAAGACATCAAATCATTTGATTGGCTACCAATAGGTCGTTCTACAAGTACTGGCACTAGAGCAATATGCACCAAATTTACTAACCACAAATAATTGAAATTGCACGATTTTGGTATGGCTCAAGTGCGCATTTTCTTGCGAGCGTTATGATGCACAACTTTCGTACACTTGCATCAAGATGGAGCTGGCGTCGGAACAAATTTGCTTGCTATTCATGCACGAATGTCGCTTAAAGGAAAATGCTATTCAAGCGGAGCGCAAGATCAGTGGAGCTTCCCGTGGACGGCGGAGCGCGACTGATCCCTCCAGACTGTCCTCTTCAGCTCTTGGCTATTATATTCGATATACCATATCTTTCGGTTCGAGTGTTTTTTAAGACCACTTCTCAAATTTCAATATACCTGATAATCATTATTTAATCATTAGATACGAAATATTGAATATACTAGCCAAGAGCAATCGAATGCACAACACTCTGTGTTCGGTGAAATTTCACTGGACATAGAGTGTGAAACGTTCATTGTCGCTAACTCTTAGTGTGGGGACTGTAGCACCCACAGAGAATTGGCAAAGGACGAGAAAGGGTAACTGTCCGACTGACGAGATCGCAATATCGAAACACGTGTATCGGGCTCTATAAGTCAGCCCTCTTTGACAGACCACTGACATGCGTGGCTCAAATAATGATTGTCCTCTTCAGCTTTGAACTTCGCGAACCACTTCCTAGCCGTCCTTTCTGCAACCGTACCATAGGCCCAAGCTCTGTTAAGAGCGCAGCATCACTAGCATTTCGGCTTACGCGCATTCGTGCGTGAGTAGCAAGGTAATTGGTTCCTATGACAGCTCCATCTTAGAACAAGTAAAGGCAAAGTGTCTACTAAAATGTTCGCAAGAAAATACACAGTTGAACAATATTAGAATCATGTTGTTTAAAATACTTTTGGTTAGAAATTTTGGTGTTTATTGCTCTAGTGTCAAAATTTATGCTACGCCCTAATATTTCAAACAAGCGCTTTCAGAGAATTGAGGTCTCACATGGAGTCATTGAAACAAAATTTAGCATTTTGTCCGTGAAAACCACTGAAATGTTTTTTGGTCTTAGTCACTTCTCATTAAATAGGTGAGCAAATAGAGACTCTTCTCATAATACCTATACTAAGTGAGAGAGAAATAATCATAAAGCCTCCCAACGTTGCACTGCATCACCATCCAGAAAGTGCAATAAACCAAAATATCACGATCCCACGAAGGAATACTCTTGGGACATCATGCCCGCATTGCTATAAGTAAGGCTGATTATGCGATAATGAAGAAATTTGTGCAATTCAAGTTTATACATTCAAGACATATTTCTTTATAACATAAGCTGTATAAATAGATAAATATTCATAGGAGCATGAGATCAAAGTGATAGCGGCCTCTCGTCCTGAGTAAGGAAACTGCTATCAGACTTTTGTAAACCTTCCTCCACTCCACAAAACGTAAGCACGACCTTGGTCTCCCATCGCGAATTGGCTTTCAAACATAGAGAATCAAGTCAACTATTATTTCAAGCATTCATTAAACAGACGAGAAAGCATCAAGCAATAGCGCCCAAAAGTGCATCTAGAAACTTTTACTCTTGAAAAGTTGTTTTCATGAATACTCCTAATTTTCCTTCCTATTCGAACATGCTCAAAACTAAGTTTGGCAAAAATTGAGGACAAGTTTCAGATTCCGAGCATTTAGAATGTAAGCTCAGCAGGAACAAAAACGCCAACAATTAAGTGAGAAATACTTTAACGTTATGCAGACGATCCTCTCTTTTTTGGATACTTTCAAATCCGTAATGCGATAAGATGTGAAAGAGTGGGAAAGAAACTTATGTCAGTTTTTTCGAAAGACAGCCATTGCAATAGTACTCTGCTGTATTACTGTTGTAAAAATACATACTATCAACAACAATTTTGGATCTGGTTATCAAGAAAAACATTGAATTATTCAATATATGCCCAAATTATAATAGATAATCGGTCCTGGGAACTATCGCCTATGTTTCTATTTTAGTTCAAAAAGTTCACCGTAAGTTTTGATATCTATGTCGATCTGACTCTGAAGCCGTTACTTTTAAGTGAAGACCTTTCGATTAGACAAAATAACTTATATTTTGTACGCATTTATTTCCAAAACACTTTGCTAATTCTACTGCATAGAGATAATGTTTTTTCTACAAAGTACACTGGAAAAGAACCCGCTCTCAACGAGACAATGAGCACTAGTCGCAGTGCAAGGAATACTGAAGAGCACTAAAGTCTAGTTGCAAGCACGAAAGAACGATCTTTGGAATTTAAGAATTCTCATGAATCTAGTGTTTATGTTGAGCAATAGTTGCATTGGATGTACTTATGTCTAGATAGTTCAGTGTAAGAGTCAATGAACAAAAAAAAAAGAACTAAATTGACTACACATTGACCGTCACTGCTTTGGTAATCAAATGTAGTTCAAGGCAATTTATAACAACTTATTATTGAACTGCTATCTCGGCCTGGATGGTGTAGTGGTAATATGCGTTTCCGTAGCCTGAGGTTCAGAACTTTACATATCACTAAGCATCCTTGGACTTGTATTTAGAAAATAGGACGTTTTCGCTCGTCATCTCACTCAAATGGCAAAGGGAGCTCTCACATGTTAAAGGATAAAAGTATAAAGCTCTCGGCGGTGATCTATCCATGAGGGATGCGCCATGCAATCGTCCTTCAATTTTTAACTTCGTTTAAGGTGATCGAATGCATATCTGGCCTTTACAATGACTCGCGGTGGCCTCCAGCTGAACCGAGTCAAAGCTGCTTATTTTCCCATATAAGTCTGGAACCAGTCTGGTACCAATTTACCGACCCCGGAGGATTGGCTGACGTGGTGAGCTTTCAGCTCAAAATTGAGCCAGTGACCTTGTGTGCGACGTAGAGCACTTCTAACTACTGCGCCACATACGCTCCTGTATGTGTATTACTGAATAGAATTCTTTTGATAACCGCTTTCAGCGGTGGTATGACGCTACGGTTATATGCGTGAGGGTATTCAATGCCGATATCGAGTTGCTAGGCGAAACCCGCTAACGGCTGGTTGCTAACAGATCCACACAATTTTGCAGTTGAAAGAATGATGGCAGAACAAGCGCTGGTAGTGCAATGGTTATCCCGAGCCTCGGAAAGTTGAAAGCGGGTTCGAGTCTAATTCGACGTTTAGAATCTCGCATATCACCTAATAGTACTGTATATACAATTGTACCATCGTAGCACCGCAAAAAGCGGCTATCAAAAGACTTTTAGTTGATAAAACACATAGAAAATAACTTCACTAAAAGTCGATTTGCTACCGGTTGAACTCGTAAGTCCGTTGTGTAAGGTTAGTGGACTAATCAACAAGTGATACCGTGTGGAAAAACCTTAGTTATGAAACACAGTTAGTTATGAAACAGCAAGCTGTTTCCGATCAACATGGATCAAAACTATTTATGGTGAACACCGAGAACGATCTAACCCTGAACGTGTTTCAGAGAGTCACGCGGATTCCACGCTTATGAAGCTTTCATCTCGTATGTTAACAGAAGACGATAAATCTTTAGTCCGCATCAACCTCAAGTTAGAGTAAACTCTTTGATTTAATTGACAAGATATCGAAAGAAGTCGATTCAGTATTGGCGTCGTCAAGTTCTTCGAAAAATAAGTGTTGGAAAAGTTTTCTCAAGCATTTACTTTCTGCTTCTCTAAACCTCTTCTCGTCCACTTTGATTTGTTATAAAAGTTTTACATCAAGTCAAGAGGTGTCGTATCATTCATTAATGTATAAGTAGAATTTTTTACATGTAACACTGCTCTGTTCCATTTCCCCAAGATTTTTAGTTGTCAGTTCCATGCAAACGAAAGAGCTTCCCAGATAGTTTGAGACCAGTCTGGCAATTTACCGGACCCCGGAGGGATGAATGGCTTGGTGAGCTATGAGCGCGAGATCGAACCATTGACCTCATGTGCGACGCAGAACACCTCTAGCCATTGCGCCACATGTGCTCATTTCTCATTTTTTACAAAACGGAAACGAAGAGTAGCTTGTCCTAAAAAAATTAGGGCCCATTCGCCCTTTAGATTTCCATTATCATAAAGAATTCATCCCAACTGCATAGACTTGCGCGAAATCGAAAAAAAACGTTAGCCCTTGATTCCTGAGAACATCTGATAACAACCTCGTATCAGTTCCACAAGTGCAAAACGCAACATTAATGTGGAATCAAGACAGTTCTGCATTAATCAATGACTAGGAATGGCGGAAAGACTGTTGCAAGAGATGACACCTGCTCACGTCCTAGATTTTTCATTAGTGAGATCGGATCTATCCGAGAACTTGAAGACACTGATTTCGATAACCACCGCTGAGTAGGCCTGTTATGCATTCATTTAGCTCTACTATGTTGAATACAAGATATCTAAGGATCATTTCGTTATCCGGTCCCAGTTCCACCGCTCGTGAAAAAGTTATATTTCGGTAGTTTTCGAAGCATTAGTAGTCATTTGATAGCCGAAATCTCAAAAAAAAAAGAAAATATTTTGTATTCTTAAAACATCTTTTCTATTGAGCTGAAACAGTATAAATGAAATCTGTTCCCCTTTTAAACATTTTTTTGTGTAGAAAGATTTTCCCTTCGATTTTTAGCACTCGCTCGATAGCTTAAATCTTGTAGATTTCAAGGGTTAATTTGGTCTTAGAAAAAGACTTTTTGCTGCGGTGTAATGATCAAAAGAAGACTAGGTTTGGCAAATTTAGACATCTCCGTAATCCGCACCTTTTTCCGCTCCTTTGAAAAGAAACGCCACCTTTTGATTTTTTTTTCCGAGATTTAGTAATTATCTAACAGCCCAAATCTCACAGATTTCAATGGTGTACTTCATTTCATAACGGTTTTATTATTGCACTGTAACATCAACAATGAAATTATGTTTCTCATTCAAACATTTCTGCTGAACAAAGCTTTTCATTTAGACTTTCACTAACCAATCGACAGCTTCAATCTCGTCAATTCCAGTGATGTATGTGGCTTTTGGAAAGCTCATTTGAGTGAGTTGCAGCAGCCAAAGGGATGTTAAATTTCGTTCAGCGTGACACTGTCACCAAACCACAGGGCTTTGCGGGTGTGTGGATAGAGATTTCGCAACTTGCACGCTAAGCGACCGCGCTTTTTCCTGGGCTAACTTCGCCAAACCTAATAATGTTTTGATTGTAAAGCGCATCATGAAGTTCTCTTCAAAAACCAAACACATAACTGGAATCTACGAGATTTAGGCTATCGAACGATTGCTAATGATCCAAAGGAAAACCTTTATTCAGCGGGAAATGATCTGATGAGAAACAAAATTTTATTTTTGTTGTTACAGCGCAACACAATAGAAAAGCCGTTCAGAAAAAAAAGTACAAGTTGAAATTTTTTGAGACTTAAGCTACCGAATGACTACTAAGACTTCAAAAAGCACCGAGAATTAACTGTTCATGAGCGCTAGAAGTGGGTGAACACCTCACCTGTTTCAAATAAGTCATGGGTTGAAGTACCACGATATGCGAAATTTTCTCTACCCATATAATATTGCCGTCTTTTGTTTGATAGAATAGAAGACTAGTCGACGATATTAGGAGAGAAATATCAATGTCTACTTTGTACTCTTCTTTTGTCCCACAAGTCCCAGCAGTGTTTTTCATATCCAGAAGTTTATACAACGGTAAACACCGCGCAGTTATCCACGATTGGTGTGTCCTATCCAGAAGCAGTGGACAAAAATACATAGTAACGAAAGCTCGAGTAATAGCTTTTTGTCCATGTAGTGTAAGCGGGCCGACTGAGCAGCTTTAGTGCGCGAACAACTTCCTCTCGTTATTTAACAATATGAAACTTTGTGTGAGATTCTCCTCGAACCAATCGACGGAATATTGAACTTTTTTCCAAATCAATTCAGTAGCTAGTATGGATCTGCTCAATCTGCATGAGAAACTTTTCTTTTGAAATCGAAGTGTTTTTTGTCGATCAAACGAATGAACTTTGTTCGTAGATATCATGTTCATGCATGATTGTGTGAGTGGAAGTGCTTGAGTAAATGCAGACGGCAATCATTGCGGTTAATAATTCCAGAAAAAAAAGTTAACTTTATCTGAATCGTCGCGAAGAATTTCAGCTGGAAGGTCAAAGTGAAGTTCAACAATATTTGAGGGTTATAAGGTTGATGAAAACAAGTGTCTATAATGGACAAATTGCAATAGCTAAAAAAATAGTGTATGTGATTATTTTGACCTCAACGAATAAAGTGGAAATAATGTCATGTATGAGTCAAACGTGACCAAAAACAATTTGGTTTCAAATTTCAAATAAACATAATTAAGCTAGTGACGAAACGAGGAACACTGGAATCTAAGTAACTTCCTCAATAACAAACGGAAACACTTGTTCAAAATCAAAGATGTTACACCCTTCTATCTTAGAGTAGAAAAATAATTGGAAAATTCAGTACTAGTCGATTTGTCCTATTTTTGTTGTCGATTTTGTTCACGTTGAAAATGACAGCAAAAAACATTTCTTACCAAACATATCTAAATTTAAATTAGTAAAAAAGAAGACAACGGCATAAGAGAGGTATCTATCAGATGAAATGGCAAACAAATACTGAGTGGAAGAACGCGTTTTTCTCGCCGTAATCGACAGGTGTTTTTTTATCGGAAATTAGGGCACAACGGAGATTGGACTAAAGGCAACAGAAACGCAAAAAATGCATATTGATCGCCAAGCGTCGTTATTCGTCATGCTTCCTGTGGAATACTCGATTTTGAAGAAAAAGCAGAAAAATCTCAGAGGTGGAGACAGAGAAGATCACCATGAGAACAAGCTTGATTATATCGTTCCGATAGAAAGGAAGGAAGAAAACGCCATCAAGAAAAACGAAAGACTGCTTAAGAGGATTTGAGCACAACTGACTATTTTTTCAAAAACGATGTTGCAGTGCTGTCTGGCAATGAACCAGCACTCTCTGAAGCTGTTCGAAACACGGACGCTATCCACTCAACTAATGGTGTTTCGTTTAAATCCATTTCAAAGAGCAGTACTGTACAGTCTACAGATCGCGGCAAATACGTACGATAAGTTAAAGAGCTACATGTAGATGGAAAAGAGCTTTTAGAACCGCTCCATTATAGTGACTGGGAGCGACTTAAGTATATCCAGCATAAATATGAATCGAGCATTTTGCACTCAGCGCATAGGAAATCCACGGAATTACCGCGTAGCGTTGTGAAACGGCAATTGACGAGGATGTTGACATAACGGGAAGATGCTCTGAATTCGAGGCATTGGTGAGCAGAAGGAGTCGATGAGTTCGCCTAACCGTGAAAAATTCGAAGCTGTACTCAAACGAAGTGCTTCAGCGAGGCATTCCATCGACTATCGTTCACCGTATGACCTGGGGACGTCATACATCTCTGGATAGACGGTCTCGAGTCGATGAAGGCAGGATCGATAGAGTTATAGAGTAGGAACATTATGAGACGGATCTCCCTCTCTCTCACTCTAGTCCTGCTTATATTTCTCTCTCTTTCTTTCTTCTCCCTCTTTCTCTCTCCTTTTTTATGACAGTATGGAACATAATGAGAAAAATGACAACTCAATAAATAACGCTCAGCGAGAAAATATGTTCAATAAGTTGAATAATCGATACAAATGTACATAAAAGAGACTAGATCCATATGGACAGGCATTGAAAAACAAAAAAAAAAATTGAATGATCTTATAGAATCTAAAAGACCTAACTTGTTTAGCCGATGCTAAGTTGGTATAGTAGCAAATTAATGGTTAACGTTTTGGCTACTTCGCCATCACAAGTGCCCGGTTGTATATTATGTAATAATAAAGGATAAAGGATAAAGCGCTTGACGTTGATCAATCCCTGAGGGATGCGCCATGCATTCGACTTCAATTTTGACCTTCTAAGGTGACTGTATGCACATCTGGCCTTCACAAAGACTCGCGGTGGCCTCCCGCTGAACCGAGTCAGTGCTGCTTGTCCTCTCAGACAAGTCTGAGACCTGTCTGGTACCAATTTACCAACCCCGGAGGGATGGATGGCTTGGTGAGCCATGAGCGCGAGATCGAACCAGTGACCTCGTGGGCGACGCAGGGCACCTCTAACACTGCGCCACATGCGCTCATATGTAACAATATGGCATGTTAAACCACAATGTCAGTCCAAACTCCAAATAATAGGAAGTCGCCGAACATCAGCTATCGAACTGCTACTATTACTACTACTGTTCAAACCCTCGGTCGGTTAAACAAGATAAGTCCCCAAAAATTTACATAAATTAGCTATTATTGTCGAGGTTTATAGCAAGTTGATCTTCTGAATCATATGAATATGATGACAGAATTTTGAAATTAACTGCTTTATTGGCAAAGTTTCTAATTATTCATACACGATTCATTCCGCGAATACCTGCCGGAAAAAAAATTTATTTTTTCTAAAGTCTGATAGTTATTATCGTTATAAATAGATCAACACTTGTTAAATGAACTTAATATTGTGTCGTCAAAATTTCTTATCAACAATGCCATTATTAACAACGATAGATGCATCGTGACAGCAATCGTACGAATTCGGTTGCCAAGGAGGTGATATCTTGTGATGAGATAAATGCTGTAGTTCTCCACGAAATTGTTAGGGATGGCCACAAAGGTGAGATATGACTTGATTGTTTCGATATTTTGCTCGTTTTTTATCTACTCCAATTATTATTAGGCCTACCACCAACTTTGTGCTCAAGATCCGTCGTCACATATTATTGGGGGGCGCCGTGGCCGAGAAATTGTGATGCTGATTGCGGCACGCACGGGCTAAGCCCCCACTCTTCAATAGGCTCTCGCAGTCAATAACGAACGCTCTATAGAACGTCACAGCCAGGCTATCCCCGAGATTGCAGGGAGACGTGCCTAACGCGCATTCTACGACGTCTAAGAAGAAGGCGAGAAGAGAAGTGAATGCTAAAAGTACTGGGATTGGCACAGTAAAAAAAAAAAAAAACGCTATGAAGACGTATTAATAAAGTGTCAAAAAGTGCCACATATTCTTGGGTTGAGGAAAGTTCCTTAACACCTGCTGAAAATTCGAAATTTTTATATGAATCCAATCAGAAACAACTGCAATTACATTTCAAATAAAGATTATTGTTTCCTACGATTTTCATCCAACGATCTGCAAGCTGCCGAATCTGCTCAAAATTGCCATTCTTTGGGCGGTGAATCAAAAAACTCCTGAAATGCCTCCTGACATGCCTCCTCAACTTCATCAAATGTCTCGAACCGGCGTCTACACAGTTGTTTTTTTTCCACTGAGCGGAAAAGACCATGATCCGACGGCGCAGCATCTGGACTTCAAACTGGACGCAAAAGACCTCATTACCTCTAATTCATCAAACTTTTCCTTACTTTTTTGCGGTGAGAGATTTGGCACTGTCTTGCTGGAACAACACGCGCTTTCGACGAAGCAATGTCGGGTACATTTCTCTCAACGCATCGTAGAGTGGGTCCACCTGACTGCAGTAAAGTTCGGCATTGATGACGCGACCATTTGGAACAAGTTCGGAATGCAAGACACCTTCAAAATTCCACCAAATGGAGATCATGACCTATTTGCCAAACGGAGTTTAACCTGTAACCGATGGCGGAGCTTGAGCGTTTGAAATCCAATGTTTGCTCCTATCGTGATTGACCAGGTAGACCCAATTCTCATCTGACGTCACAATACGCTTCTAAATAGATCGTTCAACGGGTTTTGTGATAACTGATGGCAAACTTCAGTGCGGCGCTTGACTTGATTTTCAGTCAATTCGTGCTGATCTTAGTGAGGCTTTTTCTGACATATTCCCATGAATTTGCAATAATCGATAGTGTGTGAAACGAACATAAAATTTGAATCTTTTGCCGGTATCAAGAAACTTTTTCCCCAATTTAGTGTATGGATCTTAACGTTGCTTTCATTTTTTCCTTATCTTATCAAGGGTATGAACGGAGATGGTCGAACTCTTGTGGCATCGGCTGAAACCTTCTGCTCTGCTGTTCCCTCATTAATATGCTGGATGTTGTATACGTGCAATTTTCCTTGGAAATTCGAGACATCAAGTTTATGGCGTCCCCAGATCATCACCATAAATAGATTCCGGTCTTTGTAGATTAGGGGAAAATTAGAAGCCTGTAGAAGCCTGGAGATTCAGAATTTCAAAACGTTAGCGATTCCTGTTTTGGTCGTAAATCCGATTAGTGAACCGAGCGCTTGAGAGACGTTTCAAAGTGAATCCAAGATTGGTCTAAAGCATCGTATATAGTTTACATCAGACTTTATCAAAAAATTGGCCTATAGTTTATCACTCAACAGTAAACGTGAAAGCACAAACTATGTAAAAAAATATCATTTCAAAAAAGAAATTCTGAATACCTCGAAAAAGAATATACTATGAATATATCACTTAGAATATATCAAGAAATTTTCATTGACAACGATGATGAAACGACAAAAAAATTACTAGATAATGACTCAGACGCAAGGAAATCACACGCCTCTCGTGCAAAAAAATGTCCTTCATTTGCATTACAAAATCAACACTACGCTCAAATCACCGATTAAGTGAACTCTGCTGATTATAGAGGAATCAACAGTTTACTACATTCACCTTCCAAAACACAAAAATACAATCTCTACACCTCACAGAAATCCTCTTCATTCCCAATAATGGGCTTCTAAACTTCTTCTTCATGACGCTAAACACTAGAGTTGTAATTGTCCAACATTCGCCTCCCCATTGATATATGAGGATCGAGAAAACGGAACTAACACATCCTTTGTCACTTGCAGTGCAAAACTCAGTCATCTCTTTTTTCGTTAATAATAAAGCAAGTAAGCTATCACTAAAGTTTTCATGATGAGCCTGAAGTACTGGCTCAAAAGAAGTATAAAAGAAATCGTTGAAAGCTTCATCGAAACGAGTGGGTGGCTGTTACCCGGAAGATCCTTCACAGATCTCTACGTGATGGAACATCCCATCTTAGCAATACAGTGTTTTTGGCAAACTAAGAATGGTTCTCTCTATGGAAATGGGTTCATAACTATGACTCAACTACTGTTTTCTATTCCTGCCCCCTCAATGAATTCAAGACGAAACTGGATAAAGCTGCCAAAATTTGATTGCTCCAACATTCCTACTTTTAGCACTACGCTCTTGAGCATTGGAATTGCTTCGAATTGTATTGCTGGGCGCCAGAGGTGCCCGTTGAGCTGAGTACGTTTACTTGAGTTGTACGGGGAGCAACTTTTAATCGAGACTTTTTCAGTTTCAATTTCAGAAGTTATACACCGACTAATCAGTCTCGAGGACTTTCTCAATCTATGTAACCTTACTAGGGAAGAGGTTTTGGCTATATAAAAAGTTCTAAGCTAAGGTAAACTTGCACACGTGAAACAGTAAAAAAAAAAAGCTCTGTGAATATATAAATCCATGAGAAAATATGAAGGGGAAAACCTTTTCAAAATATCGCTTTCTCAGTTCAAGTAGTTCTCGCAACCAAAAAGTAAGAAAGTTGTTGAATAAGACAGTTACTAAATGAGGAAGATAGCGGTGAATGAATGAATATTGATGGAAACACCTATGGTATTCAATTGAATTCGCGACTATTGTGATATGACGTCAAATTATAATAAAAAAAAGTGGCCACCTCATGAATTTACACAGAACAACTGCTCTCAGAATGTTCAATACTCAGAACAGCCTTGTATCAAGCGATACAGCGAAGACCAATGACCACTGAAGACAAAAAAAAAACTGATAGAGAAGAGCGATGGCGTGAGATGTGCACTTGCATGTAAGTGCATCACACAAACGAGTAGACAACTATCGATACACATGCATACACACATATTTTGTCAGATGTATGGGAACACGAATATGCATGTATAAAAGGATAAAGGGCAACACATTAGGCATTGATCTATCCCTTGAGGATGAACAATGCGTTCAGCTCCATTTATAGCATTTCGAGGATGGCTGGATGCATATCAGGTCAATATAGTAACCCCAAGAGTCTGCTAATCATATTTTGCCCTTGCAGACAAATCTGATAGCAAAGTTGTGACTGCAGAGATAATGTGATTAAGCAGCCCACTGCGATGGGTCGAACCAACTACGCTATAAACGCAGGGGGCACCTGTAATCATTGTGATAAACGTGCGCTTCCGTTTATGAGACAAGTATATAAACTTTCTGCTAATGTTGGACAACCTAGTCGGTGCCCTATGGAGCGCGTACTTATAGCGATGAAAGTTAGATATTGAAGAACACTATCATGCACATAAGTTGCTGCTTGTCCCCCATATCGCAAACATAAAATGTAACCAAAAATAATGATTTGTTGAGTAACTAGAGACGGGCAGCATCCTACGTGGGTCGCTGATGAATTCACGGCTGTGGAAGACCCGAAGCAGTAATATTGCCGGCAACATGGCACGAATTCAAGAAAAAAAAAATACTTGAGAAAGTCACGCGTTTTCGTAAAATCAGCAAGAAAAGTCGGTGAAGCTTAGAAGTGAGAAGACAAAACCAAAGAAGGAGGAAAAATCTCGAACGATCGATGACGAAGCTGCGTACGGCACAAGTACACACGTCAATTCCGAAGATACTATAGAACGTTCGGAGCAAAACCGCTGAATGAAGGGGGTGAATGTTATCTCTATTACAAATTAGTGAATAGAAAAGAGAAGGTTGAAAAAAGGCTGCATATCGAACACTCCACTGGGTGTCAATGGACATTGTGGAGTGTTCAATTCAACAATGGCGGAATTATGCAGATTGGGGCAGTAGTATTTCGCAACGAAACTGCTTGGTAAGATTAAATTATGTATTTAGTTTATTTCATGTTAATATTTGATCGAAATTATCAGAACTCAAAAACAAAGCATGATGTTGAGATTTGTAATCTCATTTTTATTAGATATGTTTTAGCAATGATTTTCTTTTGAATGCTAAATAAATACATCGGTAAGGCGTAACACAGTAATTAGTGGTAGATTGTGTCAGAAAGCGAAGTGATAAGCGATGCGTTAGTTCGATGCACTTTCGAACACTTTTTAGCAATCACTCAAGTGAACACCTAGGAACACCTTAGCTCAACTTCCTACGAGATTACATGGAGAACTGTCTCGAGCGGCATTCGTAAAGAAGAGAAATTCTCAAGCACCAGCCGAAGCAACATGTGAAATGCTCAAAGATCTTAGTAGAGTGTGATAGCGAGGAGCTAATCGAATGCTAGAAGTGTTAGAATTCATACAGTAAGTTGCAATGACGAATCGTGTAAAAAAAGCATATTATCACGAACCCCATTTTGGGCACTATCGCCCCATGTGGTGGAAGTTGATGAAAATTAAGAAATTGGCGAATTTCAAACGTTGAATTTTCAATTTCAGAATACAGCGACTGTGATGAGTAAACTACTACGAATTCAAACTGGAAGATACTAGTAGGAGGCGGATTGAGACCTCAATGAGATTTGATGCCAAAGAAGTGTTGACGAACGAGCAGTATTGCGTTGGTTTCGAAAAATTTTGCCATGGTGAAGCTTTGAGAGTATGTAGAAGAAACTCAGCATAAGCATCACAACTATTTGGGAGGGTCTACAGTAGGTTAGAAATCCATGAAAATTAGAAAAAGGGTATTTTCTAAATTGGCCACACGTCGCTCAACCGACGCTGCACGGAGTGAGCGAGGTTGGCTAGAAAACTCTGTCTGATTAATCATAATCCCCAAACTCCTCGAGGAATACATACAACATCCTCGAACATCTCAATAACTTCTTGTACAAGAAACACTTTAAAAAGTCAAGCCAAGACCGCAACTGTCTTCAACTAGTCTAGAACCTCGAAATTTCACGCAAGTGGTATCCACACACTCATTTATAGTTGATAAAAAGGTGTGGGTTCTATTCTAACGGTTTATTTCGATAATAAGGTTTATTCAGGTTGAGATAATCGACTTTTGAGTGTTATGACGGAATCTTGCGAGCAACATAAAACTAATGAATTTGCACGATTTAATGGCAAAAAAGTATGATACAAAGAGGAAACAGCATACAACGGCAATGGTTTCAATTGTAACAAGGTCCTATTTAAACTGCGTCTCAATTCCGACGAATAACAATCGTTTGAAACAAGTTAAGAAAGCTGAGTCTCATGTCTTTATGTTCAGACCAATGTGTAGATCAGTTAAGATGTGCACTGAAGTCGACATGAACCCTGTGCAAGAATCTAGTATTAATTTGATTACTGGACGTGAATTCTGGGCACTGAGATCAATCTTTGCAACAGTGATATTACTAATCACTTGAAGAGGTTGCAAAAATGTGGATTGTAGATTCAAATGTGAATTCAAGACCAGTAGATATGCAAGAGTTCAAAGCAAGGAAAAGCTAACTGAACAGCCAGTTGAACCATTTTCAAGCGTAGTCTAGTGACATGTGCGACAAAAAGGTGTTCCAAGCGGTACAAAGGTTGAAAATTGGTAATAAGTTTAGTAATAAGCACGGGGAAGTGCAGAGGTAGTGATGCTGTCCATTAGGAGCAAGGTCTCGTTCGAGCCCGTCCGTGACGACTACCTCACCTATTCTTGTTCGTGCAATAGCATCAGACTTGTAAAGGTTCAATTACCTACAAAGGTCGGCGGTTACCCACTGTGAACATCTGCGATTACCAGGGACTCAAGGAAAATCAGGTCGACCAGCATGCAGCCACTTATGTGGCCAGGAAGACCAAAAATGTTAAGGCAGCTATGGCACTCAGAAGAAAATTCCTGATCTCCATGGCTAATGGATGCGAAGAAATCCATGGAAGCAAGGTGGGATTCGTACAATAGTAACGTTGGTTCAGATATAAACTTATGGGAGTCATTAGATGGGAGATGTGTCAAAGAGGACAAGAGGAAAACTCACAAAAAGACTCAAATGAATTCTTTTTTCACGATTAATTGAAGATAACAAGAGGAAAAGTGGAAAATGACGGATCGATGCCAACAGAGGGAAAAAAGGGACGACAAGAGGTGACCGTCAAGGTCATTGATGCGTTAAGTACTCCGCTGACCTTACTCACCAATAAAGTCGATCTAGGATTGGCATCCAGAATCATATCATATTGAAGAACCAACAAAACTGAGAATCATTTTCCTTTCCATAAAGGGTTGGCTAGAAACTTATGTTTGAAGGAGATCAAAGCTGAATGTCCTGATATTAAGACTATAGGCTCTAAAATTATCATTTCCAATCTATACTGCTGTTATCAAGACCATTTTCATTTTTAGCTCATTACAAGAAAGAGAACGGTTTTGTCTACTTGACAGTATAAATAGTCAAAATTTCGGCACGAACAAAATTAAGGGTAGTGTTTTAGATTAAAGAGAAGATAACGCAGTGATTATTTAGTAATCCGATAGCATGATAGCATGTTTTGCACCTTTTATGAGGTCTGATACGGCACTTATACAATACTAGACAGCTGTTGTAGACCTCATAAGAAGCTCAAGACAGGTTATCATGTTATGAAAATATCAGAATTATCGTTTTTCAAGCTAGGTCTAGGCAAAGATTCGAGAGTAAAGGTATGATTTATTCCACCAGTCATAAGAGCTCGACTGAGGTAGCTGCAATGTCGCGGAATTTTATCACTCGGCATACTGTGATCTAATGATTTGATGTCGATTCCTTCATAAGCAGGAGAATATCCCCACGCAAGGGATCGGATGAACCGAAAGGCACCATGCTTCTGAGGAGAATGCAAGGGCGGCAGCCGCTGTCTAGTACTGTGCCTTAAGAGACCTCATATAAGGCTCAAAGCGTGTTATTATTGGATTATCAGATTGTTACTGTTCTTGAGTGAGGTCCATATAAGCAATCGAGAGCAAAGGAGTGATTATTGATGCAAAGTATCAGGAGGCAAGATGTTTCAACCTCCCAAACCAACGCTCACTACAAGAAAACGATGGTTGTCTAACCTAATTGGGAACGACTTGGCTGGTTTTCTCCAAGGTAGGACGAATCGTTTCTACTAGCGTTCTACAGCATCACAAGACATGATATCTTCAAGCAGCAGTGGAAACAACACGCGAAGTATTCGGAGACTTTTTGAAGGATGAATGGCGAGGAAACGAATAAAGTGCAAGTGGACTTTGCACGTGATGATGGACCACTGGACCACGTAGAATAAGAAAAAAATAATATGCTGTAACGTGTCCTTTTCTAGTAGGGCACGATGAGATTATGATTTTGACTACAACTTCAGCTTAATTGGTTTCAGTGCCGATTTCTGCTTCCCACGTGATTCCCGTCGGCGGATTGTTAGTGATATCACCGGTAGAATTTTCAAAAAATACCATAATTTTAGTGTTTTTCAGTGTTATAACTTTTAATACATACCTAAGAGAATTTAGTTGTGAGCAAAAATGTTGAAGAATGAATGGTCGGGCAAATGTGCCTCGGTGGTGTAAGTGGTAGTAGCACGTGTCCCCGGTATGGATGAAACGCAGGTTCGATTTCTGCCTGAAACCGTTTTATTGCTCACCGCTCATTTCTTCTAAGTATACAAGTATTATCATAACACTGCGAAAAAACAGTGAAAATACTAGGATTTTGGAGTGTTAGATCTAACAACGGCTGTCAGCTCAACTGGTTTTATAGAGCGAAATCGCATACTCGACCAAACCTGTAAAGGTTGGTGGCTGACAGTTAACATACAGACGTTGAAGAATGAGTGGTCGAGCAAATGTGCCTCAATGGTGTAGTGATAGTAGCACGCGTCCCCGGTATGGATGAAAGGCAGGTACGATTCCCCCCTGAGGCCGTGTATTTGCTCAGCACTCAATTTTTTTTAGGTATAGATGAAAAAAAACTTGGCTGAGAGGAAGGGAGAGTAAAGGCCTCACTAGTGCAGTGCGTAGCACATGAAGCTTTTTTCACCGTGCGGATCCCGCTACTTCTAGCATTCAGTTCGTTCTTCGTTTCTTCTTGAACGGCGTAGAATACTGGTTGAACGAGTCTCTTCGATAGAACATTGTTCTTGACTGCCGGAGAGAGGTGGAGGTGGAGCTGGGCTCCATGCGCGCCGCAAACCACTCGACCACTGCGCCCACTCAGATAAGCAATAAGAAAGTTTAACGATGATGAGAGCTACGCGTAGGTGGTCAACCTAGGACATGAAGCCTGAGTTATCTTCTAGTCCACTCCACCACTCTTTTCACCTTTCTGCAAACCTATTCTGATTGTGTATGCTGAGGTAGTATTTTGAAATGCACCATTTGCGAGCTCTCTGGTAGAGCGCATGATTGAAACTGTAGTTGAGGCATCGTCTCTGTGCAGAGCACTAAAATTGTTATTGCCGCGGATAACCAGAAGAATCATGTTTCTTAGTTGGCTCAACAACTCCTCTGACGTAAGAACACAGCTTATACTGCTTCTCTTATTTTATATACTTGTTTTTCTGTGGCAACTTTCTATGTCCTAAGTAAATATAAATGTAGCCGTAGTGAGGGAAACAAACATTTTTGATGCGTTCTTAACCAAACTATAAGCTTCTATAAACTAATTCTTTCTTATGCCTTCATACCTTTTCATGATGATAGTAAAGCATTGTTGTGGTGCATATATCTCTGAAATTGGTTAAATTTCTTATCTAAGATGGAGTCATTCATCGATGTGATGAACTTTAGTCGTTCTTACGTCATTTACAAAGCGCACGATGTACGATTAGCATTATAGGGTTCCATAGATCGTAAAAACAATGAAAGAATGGACATTTACTCACAATGTTATTAATTTCAGTCACTCTACGTTCAAGATCGAACGATAACGGTCAAACTGCTCTGCTAAACTCTTAAGTTTTTATTAGGGTATGAGAAAGGATAAATTTCTTGTTTACTGGCATATGCCCATGTATTCGACTTTATCAATTATAGCTTGAGGTCACTGAATGCATATATAGCCTTTATAATTACTCGCGGTAGTCTAGTGACATATCAAGTCAGTGCTCCTATCCTCCCAAAAATCTGTGACCAATCCGTCGACCCTAAAAACGGAAGTCTTGATGAGATAATCTGAAAGCATATTTTGAACTTTTCATGAGATCTGTTATGGAACTTACGAAGTGCTAGGCACGCTTTTCGGCCTTTCAGCCTCATCGGTAGCATGTGGCTTTTCATCTGAGCTAATCTATCATAAGCAAGGTCCCCACATCTTGAGGAATCGACAGCGAAGAGATTACACTGCACGCATGAACGAAAAAATTTATGTCGCACTGCAGAGATAACATGCCACTGCATGTCCTGTAACAAAATCACCTAACAATCTAGCGATTACGAGTCGATTGCTCATGGCTGGTAAATTTGATAATACCTTTATATTCGACTATTTTCTGAGATCTAACTCAAAAAAATATAATTTGATAGCATATTTCGAGCCTTTCATGATCTGTTCTGGTACATACAAATGCTACACACGTGTTGAGGCCTTTCCGCATCATCAGCAGCACGGTGCTTTCGTCTAAGCCGATCCCTTGTAGGGGAGATACCCATATGTAAAGCAAAGAAATTTCTCTTTTTGTGCGCTCACTGTAACATCTTTGCCGCTGATTCCTTTATTTGTGGGGTGCCCTACCCACAAGGGATTGGTTCAGGCGAAAGGCATCGTGATACTGATGAGGCTGAAAGGCCGAAACACGTGTCTAGTAATTTATAAATGTCATAAGTGATCTCACGCGAGGCTCAAAATATGCTATCGGATTACACTGTTTTGGGCGAGATCTCAGAGAACAATCGAATATAAAGGGCTTGGTGAGACTTTGGGTGGTTGGAATTAAGTGCGCGTTGTAGGACACCTCTAAGAGTTTTGCACCCTACCAGTGCCCTATGGTATTCTATCAAATCGCAATTGATTGTGTACTAGTTTGTAATGATGGATAGACGTCAGTGAACTTTAAAACACGTGGAAGGCGACCATTCAGATCAAAGACCATCCATAAGACGAATTCTCTCAACCGCTCCAAAATCTTGGTGAAAACCATTGCTCATTGAAGCCATTTGGAGGCCGCATTTCTAATATTATCAACTATCCAGTCATATGGAGTGAATATTTTTATAGGTCCTTTGTGGTTGTGAAGGGACAAATAAAGAACCGATGTGATTCGCTGGAGAGGAACTTTTCATAGGAGGTTTAGTAACCATTAGAGAGCTAAGCCTTCAAGCTACAGCTCCACTTCGCCGGTATTCGAACAAACGTCCTCTCATAGCCGAACAGTACATTGTTATGCTCTGTTACCTCGTATCGTAAAAACAGTGACAGGAGAAAAGAAGCCTCCGTAGCGCAATGGTTAGCACGCGTCTCCGGAAAAAGTAAGACATGGGTTCGATTCCCGCCAAATTTCTTGAGCATAACTCAATATTCTCGGATGTATTCTATTCAGTGGCTATAGCAGAGACACGTAATACGTTTGTACGATGAAAGCGATTAGATTTCTCGGTACACCAAGTGGCATAAGAGGGAAATCCTCGACCCGATGGTCTGACCCCTGCATAAGGTTTCTAGGAGGAGATAGATAAGATGCTCAACAAGTCCCCAAGGGCAAGCAAAGCCCCGCTGGGCTTGCCTTTGCAGCCACAGGAAGAAATAGAGGGTCCATTGGCGCCCACTCGGGTCAAACGACTACTCGACGGGAGCCGGCGAAGGTGATCGGCGGTACTCACGACCCTGAACTTCTCGTTGTTGGTACGGTACCGTGGCCTCATCGGGGAAGGCAAGTTCGTCAGCACGTGGTTTTCCGACGTCTATTGTGCAATTGCGGACAAAGCGTTTTACAGTGTTGCTGAAAGACTTTCGATTTTAGTGGTCCGACCTCGACTCGTTGGTCCGCTTCTTATTATCGTCTTACTCCATCATTTCCTCTTCTAATCCCTATTTTATCCGGATCTCTCGCAATCGCCTTATCGCTCTAGTTGTTACAAAGACTTTCATGGTCGTTATGGCATGATTTGGCCAGGCCCACAGCCCAATACGGTGTATGGAAATCCATTGAGGCGAACTACGAGTCATTCTCATCTCGTTGGTGATGGGATTTTTTCTATCACATTTCCCTAAACCATTCGGGAAAAGCTGATAGCTCCCTAGACGCGACCAAACACGTTCTGGTCGTCGTTATACGCTCGTAAATCCACCACGTCGAACTGCTTCCCCATTCCGAACCCTCTAGAGCTATTTCGAAGCGGTACGATCTCAGCTCCTTTCCCACTACTCCTCTGACTTCCCTGTGAGTTGAAGCTCGTTTTTCGAAGCTGATGACGTCATCCGGTCGGATTTTCTGAGGGCATAGGGGCCTGGTATCCGCCATTCCGATTTATCAATGGTCTTGTCCGCTTCCTTCTCGGAAACTGGCGTGAAACTGTCGTGTTGGAGCTTTTTTCCGTGTTTTTTCTTTGTAATAATGCATTGTTTACTTATTGATAGTGTTTGATAGTACATTTGTTACAGTATCCTCCCGGACGAGAACAATGGGCTTACGGTGCCATCAGGGGAAAATGGACACGTCAACGGTCGTCGAACATCATCAGGTCATTTTGCTCTGAAACTTTGCCTCTCCTTTTCAATCTCTCCATTATTAATCAATAATATATCCAATAATATTGAACAGTACGCAAAACTTTGGACTCTGGGTGGGGATCGAACCCGCATCTCATCTTCACCGAGGGGCGCGTGCTAAGCAAATGCACCACCGAGGCTCCTGTCCTGCTATCACTCTTTCTGCACTCTCGTACGGGGAAGCGGTCACGTCGATAGTCAAACGTCATGTAAGTCACTCAATTTTTGAGTGATTTTTGCTTTTCGCTTCTCTATGTAGTCGTCATTGGGTGTGTTTTCCAAAGGTTATCGAAGGAAGAGTGATAGCAGGACAGGAATCCAGGTAGTGTTATGGTTATTACGTGTTCCCGAAAAGGGTGAAACGCGGGTTCAGCTCCCGCCCGAAGTACAGAGTTTTGCTTATCCGGCAACAATAGTGGATGTGTAGTCGTAGTATATGCTAGTGCTGAAAGAAGCACTTGAATAAGATTTTTGGTTTCGCGTATTTTTAAAGTTACCTCTAAAATCAAAAGAACGACTTTCACTAGACTTCGGCTTAGGATTTTGAAGCCATCTCGTGAATTGCTCTTCTTTAATTGATTTGGTCGATACTTTTCTATTAACGAGAAGCTACTCAATCCTCTGAGGATAAGATCTGTCGCTTTTCCCTTAGACATTTAGTAACCACTTGATAGCTTAATCCCGGCGATTTCAGTGCTATAATTTCCTTTGCAAAGCTTCGCAGAGCGCGTAGTATTGACTGACAATAGGATCACGTTTGACATGTGGTGCTCAGCATTCTCGCTTTTTCCTCAGATTTTCAGTAATCATTCTATATCAACAATGGCGGCAATTCCGATACTATAACTGTTATTGTTTTCTGTTTTTTACTGCTTTTCTGTCATGTTTCAAATATAAATATAGGTTTATAAATGAAAAATAAAAATATAAATATAAAATGTATTTATAAATATATAAATATAATAAAAGGATAAATACAAATATATTTCTGTTATGTTTCAAATATAACCCAGTAGAATTGAAATCCTATGCAAAAATTTGACTCGGAGTAATTGAACTCGCGACTTACCCAACCATATAGGGGCATGGGCTACCACTACACTACCGAAGCTATCGCTTGCCCACCTCTCTTTGTTCGACTTATCCTATCGTTGCTCTTAGCAGCCAACCTTCAATGGGCTCAGTCGGTTAAGCACATATCGCATTGACTCAGTTAAGTTAGTTTTACTATGTTTATTTCCTTGAAAGGCCTTTTTATTGCTCTGTAGCAGCGAAAATGAAGATGTGCGTTGCGAGTGAAGCGTGATTTTGTTTTGTTGCTTTAGTGCTCTAAGAAAGCTCTCAAAAGGGAGGAGCATATTATTGAAATCAGAAAGATTTAAGCTATCTAAAGATCTTAAAAAATCTGAAGAAAGGCAGAAAAAGTCTTTTTGAACGGCTGACAAATGCTTTCCGATAAGAGAATTGTGCCATTGAGGTGCTGCACTGCTTAAATCATTCCAAAAAGGCAATAAAATCCAAAAGTTATCGTTGTCTTTTATCTTCATGAAATCGATTTGTTTTCCAAAATTTGTTTAACCATCTGTAACCGATTGATTTGATTTCGAAAGTTTATTTGATCACCTGTTTGAGATTCTATGGAATGTGCTCAATTAGCAGTAACCATGCATAGGTTAATACAAACCACAGCAATTATTTTGTAAACGACCATCAAAAAGCCATGCTCTAGAACGTCTCATTTCTCTCTCTCCATGCGGTTTTGCTTATTTCTTTTGTTTTCTTTCATTTTATTTCACTTAATCAGATCCTTTACCACGATTTACCGCTCAGATCCCTGAATTTTTTGATTTGATTACTCTAAAATTCCATAACTAAGAGCAGTCTGTGCTGGGAAATAGACGCTTGCGTGCAATTCTTTTTTCAGATTTTCGCTATACCTATTTTCCTCACTTTTGATTTCGCTCGTTTTTTTATGATTTAGTTAGGATTTTTTTTCTTCAGGGATCAAAAAACCCTGTGGGTCTTGCACTACGGCGCGTGTGTTCGTCAGTCCTTTTTATTGCCAAAATCAAGCCGTTCTTATCTATAGAATCTTAGAGTAGTGTCTTCGCTTTCGTCCTCCACCTTTGTCCTTGGTCTTTTTGGACATTTCACGTAGTGGGCTGTGGCTGCTGCTTGAGAGTTTCGTCCTTTTTATGAATGTCGTATAATGCTGGTCGAGACGATTTTCCTTATTACCATGGAGGTAGTCGAGCTAAGGCGTACGTTGATCGAATGCAAGAGTTCTGGAGAAGGGAATCGAATGGGATCGTCGCTTAGACCTCGCTCTTGTGGTGAACTGCTTCACTAACCACTATGCTACCTTGCCTTCGCGGTTCTAGTTATGCCGATCATCATCCTATCATATCGTAATCTGTTTGCGATTAGACGTTTACTGTGCTCGATGAAATGTTAAATTTTCTTCTTTCTAGTGGAATTACCTCATAAATAGAATTCAAGTGTTGCTGGGAATTTCACAAATAACACGTCTTTTTCTTGTTAAACAGATCCAATGTTTAGTACATGCTCCCGAAAGAGGGGTTCAATCCCCGGCTGACGCAAACGTTTTTGCACACCACTCTACATCGTTGGGTTAATAGATTCAAGGTTGTCAATGATAGTGTTTCTCAAGATTTCTTACGTTCTAAATGTTTTTTCGCAGTGTTATGGTGTTTCAAATACACCTAAGAGAACTGAGTGGTAGGCAAAAATTCGACCTTGGACGAGACTTCATCCCGCATTTCACCCATACTATACGTTTGTGCTCCCACTATATCACCGAGACCACCGATTCGCCACCTCTTAGTGGTGATGTTTATTGAGTAAACTAGTAATACGTTACAATAGAAGACCTCTGTACTCATATTCATACATATGTGCTTGGATATACCTACCCGTAATTCGTATCATGTTGCAGAGCTATACATCCTTATAACTTTGCAAAACTTAGAAATCCTCTTGCGGGTTTCCTTTCGTTGAAACTATTAGGAATTGAAAACCTTGAAAGCCTGATGTGTGAGATCTGATAGTCTTCTTGTTCTTCTACCGAGACGATTCACTCGAGCATTGATGCAGAATAAGCGAGGTTCAACCCTTCTAGTGCATTCAGTGAATAACGTGGTAAGAAGTGATATCCTGGACGGGGGTTCTTGCAAAAGTTCTAGATAGACGTGAAAAGGGCAGATTTATTAGAAGTGAGAAGTGACTTCTGTTTTCTTTTTATGTGGTTTCCAGCACAGGCTCGATGGATTCTGGAGAGTGTGTCCGCGTTCTGCTGATCTCATCCCGTCGAGAGTAATCCTAACAACTGTCGGGAATCACTCATTTTTAGGGCAATTGTTGAGCCAGAGATGTTATGCGTTCATCTCCGCCTTCGAATCTGTCCTTTTTCGGAACACTTGAGTGGCAAAAAAAAGTCGTTGTGGTAATTCTAACGAGCTCTCCCGCTGTGTTGTACCTGAGGCTCACGCATATATGAGGTGCATGATTTATGCCTTCATTTTGAATTGCTTGGCTATCGGTGTTTTATGTATCGTAACAGATTCTCTGGCTGAATTGAGTCTCCAGCAAAATGTATGCGTCTCGGATATCTACCTGGCAGTTCAAAATTTTCGTTCATGCCGTTCAGATCTGTCATCTGAATCAAATGTTGTCTCGTTGATCGTCGAGTGAATCAAGCGGGCAACAGTAAGATTCATTTTTTCCCGTCACGCACAAGAGAACTTTAGTGGATCCCTTAGTTGAGCATCATATCTTTCTTCTAGGTTTTTCGTGAGAATTTGGACCATCGGAGTGGTGGTCTTCCTGTCCCTTCAAGAGAGATTGGCAAGATACCCGTGAATACCTAGCCCCACTTTCAGAGCTCACCAAGCTATAGAACGAGTATAAAAAGCTAATACGCTAAAGAAAATGGTCCTCATTCTTCTGTTCGGATGTGGGCAATGCTAATTTGTATTTTGAATATTTTTGTGGATCAAGTCGAAAAATAGAAGCTATCGCGTCATTCATTTTTTTAATGATAGAATAAAAATTATTCCAGTCGAAGTTATCGTTTTGAGCTCTATGTAAGCTTTCTACAGTTACTGTTCAAGCTCTTACCATGGTGGCTTGAAGCTTATCAGTTTTCTATCAGTGTTTTTAGAAGCCTTTTCATTCTTTTTTAGAATCAAATTGGATTGGAGGAAGGTTTTTTCTTATTTATACGGATAAAAAGTTTCAAAGCGGTTCAATCAGTTTTCTTGGAGAGTTATAAATTACAAGGATATGGGGACTTTGTGTTCTCTTCTTAGATTAAGGTGGAGGATGTTAGGTGCGGCACTTCGTTCATAATTCTTTTGCACTCATGAAATTGGCAATGCGATTATCACTTATTTGACATTTTTAACAATTTTTTGATAGCAATGTCAAAAATATTCGGCGATTTGACATTGAATGCTGTTTTTATCGTCTTCATCATTGGGTGGAGAGCGCCGGATACAAGATTTCGTACAGTTATAAAATCAAAAATTAAAGCACTAAATTTAGCTACCAAGTTCGTTCAGTGACTTGCAGAGATTTCTATTGCGTATCTTAGGCCAAAGGTTTTCTTTGTAGGGTTTGTAATCTTTTATGAAATCGACTTTCCTTGAACCTCGGCATAATCGACCAATACTTGTTTTTTTTCAAATGGTTTAGCTAGTACACGAAGATGATAGAAATAAATGTAATTGGCTGACGTCTCGATGTCTTCGTCTTCTTCAGAACCGATGATTCGAGTCGATTGTCTACAGTTGTTCGTCCTCACGTTGTGGATCCTCGTCTTCGTTGTTGTTCAAGTCGAATATTTTTCGGTGGAGCACCGCTTGAATACTGAAGCTTTTTTGAAAACTGAATTTTCTTTAGCCGAATAAATGCTATTTATCAACCTCATGTATGCTCTAAATGGTAAATGGAACTATCCTCTCAAATAGTTCGTCGCCTCTTTGTAGCTTGAAGGAGTTCCTGGGTGTCGGGCTGCTAAGTACAGTGAAGGGTTCAATCGCCCAGCAGGACAACCCAAGCTGAGAATGTGTTCGACGTTTCCGCCTAGAAAGCCCTGCTAGAGTGAATCGTACCCGGTTTGTCCGCTGTCTTGGTAGCTCCTAGTCGCAAGGTGGTAATTTCCCTTTGACCCACAAGGGTCGGTGTCTGCTCTGATGTGGTGTCGACCTGGGGAAACCTCGGCTACGCTTGCCCCGGGAATCCAGGAAACAAAAGAGCTAAACCAGCACAGTTACCCTATGATGGGGTTCACTTTATCAGTGAAGACGAGCCGTCCAAGAATTGAAGTATTCAACTAAAAGAAACATTTGAATGCGCATGTTTTACAGGACGTTGCTGTACAACATCTTCCTTCAACCTGCATGATGGTGCAGTAAAGATTAACACCGAAGAGTGACTTGTACGTTTTCCTTATCGTGTTCTCCATATCTTATCTCTGACATTTTTAACTGAAGGGAAACTTTTGTGGATCTTTGGTTCGGGAAAAATTACAATTTTCTTAAGATGAGGGAGTCGGAACATGCGAAAGAAGACGTTGGGGAAGACAGAGAGAGGAAGAAAATAGAGAATAAAGTTATGCCATAAATATACGATGTGTTATCTGGGATTCGGTCTCCTTACTGACACATGCGCTAAGGAGTGATCTCTTGTAATCTCTTTTTATTACTTTCGTACTGTCACCGAGTATATGACCCTGTGATTTACGTCTTTGTTGTCGTTTTGTTTTGTCTACAAGTTCGGTGTTCGCTGATCTTTTATAAAGGCATTTGGAAAGCAGTCATGTTTACATTGTTGGTTCTGACCATAAATAATACTTCGTCCTCTCAAATATCCTTTGATTATAAGTATCAACTGCTGTTTTCTCTTCCATATTTCCTTAGATGTCAGAACTTTCACTGAAGGAGTTGAAAGATCTCGCCGACGACAATGAAATCGATCTATCAGCACGTGGTCTTACGACGGTCCCCAAGGCGTTGCCACAGGTTCGTGTTCTTCAAATTTGATTTGTGTCTATGTGACGATAGACGAGTGTAGCGCAGTGGATGTAGAAGGCCTGCGGTGCACGCGTGGTTGATGCTTCGATCCCTCGTCCAGGGCTCGCCAAGCTTTTTATACGTCCAGGCGCGACGGATTAGTACCAGGCAATCACCAACTCAAGATAAAGTGTACTTGTTTCTTCTAGGTCCCTCGCTTGACTCATGTCGATCTGGGGTCAAACAAGATTGTAGAGCTTCCGCCGTCAATCTGTTCAATGACTCGTCTCGTAAGGTAAATATTCTATTACGTATATATATATAATATATATATATATACATATATATATATACACGTATATATGTGCACATATGCATTTGTATATTCATGTATCTGCATATATCAGCTGATACATACGTATGCCTACATGTATATACGTGCGTACATGTGTGCATATATATACATGCATATGTATACATATAAATATGTATATGTACATGTATACAAGTATAACTTTACAACTGGAGATTCAGTGCATCTCTCATGTAGTTCTATTTGAGGCTTGAATTGGGCAGTAATTTGCTTGGACATCTTCCGGATAATATTGGAGCTCTTGTTCATTTGGAACATTTTGATCTTTACAATAACCAGATAGAGGCAAGTTGGCTCATTTACGTGATGTGTATGATCAAGAAGGGATGAAATCCTTGAACCCAGAATATAATCACTAAGGTTTTCGATCTATACAAGGTGGTTGTATTCGATTTCATACCTGATTTGGTCTGGGCCTCTATTATTAGGATCAAAGATTGAACTATCCTTGACAGAGTCAGAAGATATTTCACTTTTGTATCTATCAACTTAAAATTCGCTCTAACGAGCTCCTATATCTTACTGTTTTCTCTGGACATCTCCTACACCTCTCCCATATCTTTTCCTCATCAATTTTGCAGGAACTTCCACTTTCGTTTGCTAATTTGTGTTCTCTTCGATGGCTTGATTTGAAGAAAAATCCTCTCGAGCCTGAGTTAATGAAAGTGATTGGTTTTATACTCATTTTTTCTTCTCTATATGATATTTTACTAATTTAATCCTCGATACTTTGCAGGCGGCAGGTAATTGTGGCAATGAAAAAGAGTGCCGACAAGCCGCTGTAAATGTCGTTTCGTATATGAAAGCGTTATCGAAAGCTCACCAAAATGAGGTAAATAGGCCTTTTCTTTTAAAAGAGGCCTGAAATAAAAGTCCTTTTTTGCTAAATATTAGAATAGAACGGCGTAGCTATTGTTTTTTCATATGGAGGTATCATGACAGACCATCATAGTCATACATATTCTCTTTTTTGTTTCGAGGAGCTATGAATGAACTTATTATGAAATTTCTTAGAATAACTACTTAATAGCAGTGGTATGAGGTTGTAAGTATACTTATAAGAATATTGAGTGTTACGCAAAACTCGATCCCAGGCGAGAATTGAAGCAGAATTTTACACCATACCGAGAGCGCCATCTATCCTTGAATGTGGACGCGATTCTTGCTACTCTTCGTTTCTCGAGAGCATTTCAAAAAGGTGGATTAAATATGAGCGATAATATTTCGCTATTTATGCATCTAAGAATGTTGAGTGATACTCTAGATTTTTCACCCCAGGCAGGAGTTGAACCCGCCTAGGGCATGTGCTATCACTACAACGCCGAGCCCACCGGTGACAGAACTGTAGCCTCGATGATGTAGTGATAGTACATGCCCTTGAGGTGGATTAAACGCGGGTTCATCTCCTGTATGGAGTCGGAAGTTTTGCATGCCCACTCAACATTCCTGGGTGATTATTACACCATCGTATCGCTACTAAAACACGGTGAAATAAGGAATTCTTATAAATTATACAATGTTCTGATAGTGCAGATAGTTTGGTAGAGGCGCATTTTATTTGCATGTAATCGGATCAAATTTTTATCCCTCTTAAAAGTTCCGCGTCTACTTAAGATCGAATACTTCGATACTTGAGTGTATCAATCCTGTGTTTAACAATCCTTTTGATTCATGACTTCCTTTTTTTCCATTTTAGATGCTTCAGCAACAAAAGGTAATCGAAAAGATTCACGAAGTCAAGGGCGATACGAAAGAGCATAATACTCAAAAGAATAAGAAGAAACATAACAAAAAGGATGCTCACGTGCCGGCTAAGCATAATAATGGTAAGTGTGATTGATTAATATTGCGCGGTATTTCATATCGAACGTATATTTGGTAAATGTGAGATCTATGATCTACCATCTCGATTTCCTAAGGTTACTTCCTTCGGAATCCTTCTTCTATATGGATTTTGCTTGTCGAAAAGGGGTCCCATTAATGTAAGGATTGCGCCTTTTTGTGTAGAAGACATTTATGGGAGTAATGAGTTAAATGGATAGAATTTGAGCTACTTAGCGTGATCAGTAAGGAATGTAGTAACTTACTGAGTCGTCATTAGCTTCATCTGCATATCTGCCATTTTGTCTTCAAGAGAAAAAGTGTCAGTGATAATGAAGTAGTGAGGAACTGCGGTAATCATCGTTTGGGAATTGGATGAGGTCTTATTTCGAAGATTTCTGGCCTTTTTAGAATTTTGTTCCATATTATTTATTGCATGAGTGCATATGGCGCAGTGGTTAGAGGTGCCCTGCGTCGCACACGAGATCACTGGTTCGATCTCGCGCTCATGGCTCACCAAGCCATCGATCCCTCCGGGGTCTGTAAATTGGTACCAGACAGGTCTCAGACTTGTCTGGGAGGATAGGCAGCACTGACTCGGTTCAGCGGGGGACCACCACGAGTCATTGTAAGGCCAGATGTGCATTCAATCACCTCAAACAAAGTTAAAAATTGAAGTCGAATGCATGGCGCAATCCCCATGGATTGATCAACGCCGAAAGCTTCATCTTTTTTTATTGCATGCATCGTTTGAGGTGCAGATTTTGCCTTTCACTTTTCTGTTTTAGAACTTGAATTTGAAGTTTTTGAGACGGAAATGAATCAGGCAATTCCGGATAGTTCTTTGCACGCGAAATGAGAACACTAAAGGGAGACGAGTGTCGTGGAAGTTTGTGTTTACGGACGACCATTAGTAGTAACATCAATTACGACTTATTCGCAATAAACCTTTACAGTGTGCAGATGAAGTGAACGTAGCTAAAACAGCAATGTCAAGATGTCTTTAGCGAAATGTAACGTTGGGAAATGGATCATTGAGCTGCTCCACATTAGTTTTATCGCGTAGTAAAGACGTCTCGTCGCCGTAAAGTCTGTTCTCCTTTTTCTCCATACAGAAGAAGCCTGTTATGTGATGGAATTGTTTATGACGGAAGATAAATTCTCTGCGATGTTCTACGTAATCATTGAAGAGATGACGTGTCGAGGCTTCCTGAAGCGAAATGTTTGCATCATTTCATTTTCGATGGATGGCAGATGGAATCGTTCACAGTATTACCATCTCAGTTCTGGAAAAACATGGTTTAAGCAAAAGATTGTGTTACGAAGGCTACACGATTCATCACAATCACAAAACGTCAGTATCCGACGCCCGTCAATCGAAAGGAATCACTTTTGCTATGCGAAAGCATTCGTCTTGCTCACCTGATGACCTAAAGGGCAATAACATTGATAAGGGAAGCTGTGCTTTCTCAACATAGCTTCGTCCAGCACACTCATCGTTCTTACCAAGCGGCTCACCTTTCGAGCCTTTCGACAATTCTTTGTTGAAAAATCTCAGTTGATAAATCGCTTCCAGAAATGATTTTGGAAATTGGCGGATTCGTGAATCCTTGAACTTTATTGTTCTAAAGTGAATAGGTTTTCACTACGTGGAATCTAGAAATTCTGAAGAATCTTTTTCCATTTGATGCTCGGGTTGGTTTGGATATTGTGCACGAAGGCTTTGGGAATCTGTATCAACATTCCTTACGATGTAATGGTTTAGTCAGGAGCTTACAAACGCGATTCTTCTTGTACAGAGGTTTATATCATGCAGGTGCATTGTTCCTATAGTTCTGCTGAAAGTTCATCTTCTGATTTCCAATTAAGATTACCCTTATCTTTGATATTTGTTCACTCTATGGTATTTCTTCAATACACCCAAGAGAATTGAGTGATAAGCAAAAATCAGACTTCAGGCGAGAGTTGAACTCATGTTCCACCCATACCGGGGACACGTGTTACCACGACACCACTGAAGCCATCGTTTCATCACCACTCATTCTTCGATATATCTCTATCATGGTGCTTACCCGCCCAAATTTGTTATAGTTTGGTGGCTGATAGTTATGGCAGAGAAAATATTGAAAAATGAGTGGTGGTGAAGCGGTGGTCTCGGTGCTGTAGTAGTGGTAGCACGCGATCCCGGCATAATTGAAGCATGGGTTCAACTCCCGTCTGAGGTCTCACTAAAATCTCCTAGGTGTTTTTGAAGCATCATGACACTGCGAAAGAGCAGTAAACCATAAGGAATCATGAGAATGTTTCTTGTGTGTAGTTTTATTTTCTGGTGATTTTCTATCTGTTTGTGTTCCAGACCTGTTGCATACAAACAATAAAACGACATCATCACAACAAAAGGAATCGAAAAAGGGAAAAGAAGTCGCGAGACCGTCTAAGCCAAATCGTGGTTTCTTCTCAAGAAGTACGTTTTTTTCCGGAGCGTAGGGGGTGCTCTTTGGAAATCGCAGTTCGATCTTCAACCCTTTTATGTTAAGGCATTTACCACTTTTCCAGACTTTTAGTAGTCATTCGATGGCTCAAGTCTCGGCAATTCTAATTTTATACTTGGTTTATGGATAGGCCTCCGTAGTGCGCCACACCAGCGAAAATACAATTGTTTCACTCTTGACATGAATTGTCGTGCGCAGTGTGCCTTTTATACACAATCTTTTCTCCGTTTTGTAAGAAATCCTACTTGTAACAGAGCTGTTGAAGAAATTTTGTTCTGGTGTTTCGTGGGATTAGACTTCTGCTTTCATTCTATATTGCCAAATGTGCCCACTATTAATCTTTAGCTTCAGCAATCGAAGCCTAGGAGAGCAAAAAGAGGTCTTCTTTCCGCTCTGTTGGCGCTATGAAAGCCTTTGCAAAGCCATACTCAAGTCCAGAATATCTAAATTCATACTATAGAACTTCTACCAAAAGTCTATTGAAAGGCAGTCACAAACCCTAGCAGAACAAAAGCTACGTGTCGAGTGTGAAACTCAGTTTTATTTTCGTTGCCATAGCGCACTGAAAATCCTTTTCGGAACCAAGCGCAGTATCAAATTCACTGGGACTCGAGCTATAGAATGATTGCTGAATCTTTCGAAAAGACCGAAAAGGCCATGTTCCCAAAGGGTTGAGAAAAGGATCGCGATAATCGAGTTTTACTTGGTATGCTCGTAATTCTCTGGTTTTCATGTGAATAAAATGCCAAACATCTCGTCTCTTCATATTTTTTACAGTGATATGGTCTTTGATAAAGCTGTGTTCGGCATTTGTCGTGCTTGGGTTGATGGCTGTTACCGCTGGAATCGTGTTTAACTGTACGAGTTTTGCAAAAGCTAAACCGGAAAACAAGGTATATGTCCAGTCTATTAGTAATTTCGTTGTATAATTTGTTTAAATACTGTCAATATACCTACATGCGAATGTTTTTCAAGACCTCACAAAATATGACTCACCCTGACAGCATATCTTAAGCTCTTTATAAGGTCTTATGGCTTTTTTAGTGCTAGGCGTACCTCTTGGGCCTTCTGGCCTAATGAGTAACACGGTGCCTTTCGGTTCAGCCACAAACCTTGCGAGGGGTGACCGCTAGACATAAGGGAATCAATGCCGAAATGATTACGATGTCTATAACTTCCTCTGTATGCAGGGGTATATTTCCATGCAGGAAGTTGGCTGGAAAAACACCATGTTGCTGATGAGGTCAGAAGGCCGAAGCGTACGTCTAGCGCTGAAAGTGCCATGACAGACTTCATGAAAGGCTCAAAATATGCTGTCAGGGACTCTTATTATACTTTACTGACCGCACTTGAGGCCAGAAGGCCGAAGCGTACGTCTAACGCTGAAAGTGCCATGACAGACTTCATGCAAGGCTTAAAATATGCTGTCAGGGACTCTTATTATACTTTACTGACCGCACTTGTTTGCTCCCTAGTGGTAAGATTCTGTAACCAAGACTAAGGAACCTTGAACAAGTAGTTTTTATATATATATATAGTATATATATGTACATATATATATACATACATACATATATATATATATATATATATATATATAAACTGTCAAGAGAGTCCATCAGACGGATTGGGTGGTGAAGACCGATGTTGGTAAAACATAAATAGCAATGCGGTGTTTGACTTCATGTAAATAGTAGTGAACTAACTTTACGAGAGAAGAATCAGGCGATAAAACATAGTAAAACTCTTGCATTGTGTTAATATAATACCCAGAACAATATTTTCTTATCAAATTTTTCCAGTAGGGTTCATTATTTCATAACTCTTACCTTATAGGCTATCTGTGCCGACTTAACAAAACTTTCTGAGTTCAAAAGTCCTTCGCCCCAGTTCTTCGCCAATATTCGAAAAGCTTATGGTGACACTATCCAGTCGTCAGTTTCAACCTCGCAGAAAAAGTGGGAAGAATTCCATCGCGAATTCATCAAATCCGATGTCGGTATTGCAGTTGACAGGTGATTTTTCTTTGCTTGCGTGATATAATAGCAGTCATATGATCATAAACTATATATCCAATAATGTCAAGTGATATTGTAAAGTTGTGAACCTAAGATGGTAGTTGGACCCACGGCACATTGTTTCCAATGGCGCGCGTCGATCACTGTACTATCAGGGCTCCTGTTCCACTATAACTCGTTTTGTGATTGTTGTTGATCACATACATCCATCACCTTGACTGGATTCTATGCCGATTGTGCATACCAGGCGAGACCGTTGATGGTTGGTCGCTGACAGATTCGATACATTGTATTGCAGAAATATTCATAGCAGAGCAGGAGCGTTGTTAGTGCACTGGTCAGTACGCGCCCCGGAAAGGTGAGACGCTAGTTCAACCTCCTTGCAAGGTTAAAAGTAAAGCCATGTAAGTTAGATACCAGTAAAGTCGTATAAATTTGTATCCAAAGGGTTTCTTCCACTTCATGTTTTCTGCAACCCGCTTCCCATTCTACCGTGCTGATCCCAGCATTATTTGCATTCAATTCGTCTCCTCCATCCATCATTCACGAAAGTTTTGAAACTCTCCGCACGTGTGTTCGGTTCCTTCTTGAGAATATTCGTCGTCGTGGATGCCCGTAGACGCCGAATGAGGTTGTTCTCCTTCAAACTAAATGAAGTGAACAATTTCCTGACAAGTGTAGCAGTTTACGGACCTCGTTAGAATGATAGGTGATCGCTGAGCGTGCTCGAACTAGCATTTGCTTGTAGTGACGAGCATCACTACTATGTGCTGCCGGCCCGTTCGTATTTTGAATTTAACTAGGTGAAAAGAACTTTGTAGACTTCTAACTACCGCTCCACAGTTCTTATGGTTATTCAAGGGTCGTTACATATTGTAATATATGTCCATCACATAGTTTTTATTCATGTTTTTCCGCATATGAAGTACTCAGCGTTTTGTGACATGCTGCTGATCCTCCACCTCCCTTCCATACCAACACTCTCCGATAATCCATAACGAATGCCCCACCGAACGCCCGGCCTGGTTATTCTAGAGATTCCTAGGAGATCTGCTTAACCAATAATCTGCGACGTCCGTGAAGTAGGCATACTCTCAATCAAACGATGAACGCAAGGAGAGAAACTGAATCTAGAAGTAGTCGGACCCGCATAGTGAAAAAATTTGATACGGATGATAAAGAGCAAGTTTGAATTCATCCTTATAAGCAATGGTAACAATATGAGAAAAAGGATGAACTCATAGTCAACTTTGTGGTTTTCCACGTTTGAGAAAAATAGTAAACCATAGAAAATTTTTTAAGAACTGTCCTTTTCCTTAAACAAAAATTGTTTCTAGTTGATTGTTCTTCCGCTGAGCGAATCATAATATAGGAGAGGTCATTGGTGTTTTGTGACACACTGTGAAAAATGTTGAGAAAAATAAAACTGTTTATCAGCGTGATCTCCATGGCATTTGCATTGTATAATTTTCTGAAAAACCAGTTTGAGGTATTTAGATGTCAGTGGTTTTTTTAGTGGTTTCATTACCAAATTTTTTGGAAGATTGCTCTACTAATTTGCTAATTTTCAGTTTCTATCACAAGATGCACGCATTCGTCGTTGACGCTGTCTTGAGAGCTGCTCGGTTTTTCGAGGCTCAGGTATCTACTATTCGCTGTCTTCCTTTTCAGCGTCCTCCAAGTTCTTTTTTGTTTACAAATTTTTTTCTAACAGCGTTTGGCTTTTGCGCAATGGTGGGAAACGGATGGAAAAGACCGGTTCGCTGGTGCAGTGGAAACCGTCGAGGTTACATTTGCAGTACTCTATGAGATTGCTAAGGACCTCTTCCATTTAGCATCGGGCAAGTAGTCTTTGATTGGTATTGTCCTTTGAGGCTGATATTAAGCCCAGTGGCTTTAGGGTTTATTACTATCACTCTTTTTTCCAGAAATGTTACAAAGGATTTACCATCGTAGTGAGGTTTTTGTTAACGTTTGGTCGAATCACGGTCTAGCAAAGGCTATAGATTCGAGTGTTTGAACGCCTTTTTTTGTACCTAGATTTCAACGTGATCATTGCCAATGATTTTCGAAGGGAGTTGTTTATTTTCACGTTGCTTTTTAACCAATACATTATCCTCATTTACCTACTAATATTCAGTTGATGTTTGAGAAGTACTCGTTCTTTTTTTTAAGTTCTTGTCTTCGCTTAGAATTGTCACAGTTTTACAGGGGTATAAGAAGTGTGTTTGTGAGTGATTCTTAGTTAGAGGATTAGATTCTTTATACTTACATAAGTGTATTAGTCGAAAATGAATTGTTTGATGATTATGACCTCTATTGGGAAGGGTTCAAACAGTTGTTCTCTGAGCGTCGAACCAAACTGTCGATACAATCAACTCACACAGCCGATTTTTTTGATACGTCTATCTCATCTCATCGTAGTTTTTTTTTTTTTTACTAGCCGTTTGTTTTAGCCAACGCTTATGCTGTGATGTATTGCTTGTGCTTGAATCGATTGTTTTGTTAGCTCTTAATATCAAGACTTCCTGTACAGAATTTCCCTTATCAGAAATGCATTCTTTAGAAATGCTGTACGCTTTCACAGATCTACTTTATCACAGAAAAAGGAAGAATTTTCGTCATCACTTTTTTTTAAACGTATTCAGTATTGGATACTAGATCATTAAGCAACATATTTCTTTAGGAAGTGAAGTTGTAAAAAAGTGATACTCTGTTGATTCGGTTAGTAAAGAAAGGAGGCCTTCATATCCAGCTTCTCAACTTTTGAATCGCCACATACAAGATATGAAGCCATGCGTTGTCCTGTAGCACACATTACATGCCTAGGATACATTCTGCAAGAATCAAGCAAAACTTTAAGCATCATGCGGTAATGGAACCCGAGTTCCACTGTACCTGACGCTTGTGCTACCACGGGCCCATCCAGACCACCGCTCTGCTACCACTCGTTTCTCATTTTCATTGAAATGATCGGCTGGAGGACAGATTTTTTCCTTGACGGACGTGAACACACGGAACATATGACTACTCCGCAAGAAAACTCGGATGGATTATGTGAAGTTCAGGGCCGCCTGAGGATTGTTGCTAATGATCTCGTCCCTTCTGAAGGCAAGAAAGATACTCGCACCTTTGGGCTTCCTGTAATTTCATTGTTTTTGGTATGGTGACCGTATTGAGCATGTTAAGCCTACTGTATGGGACACAAGTGTTATGCCGTGCGGCTCACTGTAGGCGATTCTAAATTGTCTAGTATTTGTATCTCTGTTAACTGAATAGATCACAAAAATTCACATCCGTACTGCCGGAGGACTGTTATCGCTTTAATGCTAGTTGATAGGGTAATGTGCTACATAACCTCTCTGGCAATTCATTTATCGGTCACAAGTTTTTTCAAGATCAGTACTACAACAGATGTAATACTAGATTTTGAAAAGCACTACTGGAAAGATAGGCAATCAAATCTGTCAGAAAACCGTCAAAGCAATGAAATCAGAGAGTTGTGTTCATAGAAAAAAGGCTTGTTTTCTGATTTATTATTTATTTGTAAGTAGCTTCTATCTTGATTGCTCATGCAATGTTAATATTCCAAGCGTTAGCAGACATCTGGAGAGGTTGTTCATTCAGGTTGTTCAGGCTGTTACTTCTAGTAATAATGAAAATAAGGACATCCAACAATATATTTATTATTTTGAAACTCCAGTAAAACGTTCAATCGAATTTGTAAAAAGACACGATTCACTTAATTATTGAGCAACCATAGATACGCATTGTGGAACATTTTCAGCCATGGTGAGGCGCAGTTTGTTGTCTTCCATTCACGAGGGTAGTCTGGCCATTGCCAGGTTAGGAACGACCTCAATAGAAAGTATAAAGTATAAATTCAATCAAGACCAAAAACCTTAACGGAAGCAGTCACTAATGATTTAGTGGATCTTAGAATGAAATAGTTGCAAGAAATACAAAATATGCGAATTTCAATTGATTCGATGTCATGCGCTCGTCTCTCTGAACGCCTTCAGATATCTGTATTAGTTCGACTTCTACCCGAGACTTTCGTCGTCTCGAAGAATGTCAATGAATGACTGTGAATTGAAATGGCTCTGATTTGAATGGCTCGGTCCGCAGTCCTGAGATGGCTGTGCTAGTATGTCCCGATAATATAGACCACGAAAATCAGTAGCCGGTTCCTTACAGATTTTGGAGAGCTTTTTATCCAGTAATGAACTAATTTTCCGTTCTACTAGGGAAAGAGTGTTCGATCAATTTAGAACAGAGTCAAATCAGGTGATACGTGTTTATTTTTCGCTATCTTTGACCATTCCGCTTCTGGATTTTGGAGCCCTTTGAATATCCGTTGCTAGTTCAAAAAGGCAACGGTATATGAAAAAACTGGTGGATCAGTCTTTTATTGATTAAAGAAGAGAACATATTTTCGAAGGATCCGCCTTTACGCCACTTACTCGTTCTTCCGTAATTTTTGAAGAATAAACTTTGATAATTGTACACTTGCCGAAAATATTTGTAATTTTTTATGGCGTATCTCCCTAAAACGTGACTCCTTTTGTGCTTATAGAAAGGCTTTGTCGTACACTGCAATTTAATTACTTCTGAAACTTCAGCAGTAAAGAAGTCACATCGTCAAATCCTAAATAAGGTTGTGATGGTGAAGTTGCGATAGCAACGGTGCCTGACTGAAATACGACTAATAGTATCCATCGATCTCTTTCTAAGCTTGAAACATCCTGATAGTGATACTGTGGGCTTGACTCCAAAAATCAAGGTTTTTGATGTTCTAGTGTTCTTACTCAACCCTTCTTCTTCGGCAGATACTTCTCAGTCATTGAAATCATTGATGAAGTGATTCATATTGTTCAGGGAGCCGAGCGATATGCAAAGCTTTGAGCCTCTCGCAGGAGTTGAACCCGCGTTCCGTCCGTACCCAAAACGCCTGACACCACTACACCTCACAGGCGACCGCTCTGCTACCACTCTTTGTTCAGTGGAAGGCATCAAAGCTGTCCTAATAGCAAACAACCTTGCTATTCCAGCTAAAACGCCTTCAATGCATACGAACTTTGATTTCCTCTGGCAAAATGATACAAAGACTTGAAGGTCACCGAGCTTCGTGGAATTGTATCCACTCAAGCAGACAAATATATTGCTGGCTAATTCACGAAATGGATTTGAGTCATTCGAATAAACCGTGCTATCCATCTGGATCTCAGAATGACCCACATAAATGATTTCATTCTATGTGGAATGTATTATCCTTTGTCAAACAGACTCGTAAAAGACCTTAGTGTTAACCATTAAGGTGTTCTTGATCGTTAGGTTTCAAAATAGTCGCCAATATTCAAGTCAGACACACACATGGATGATTGCATAATTGAACAATCAAATCCGCTCAAACAAGAAGAAAGCAAGTTAATGAATTATGCAACAAATAAATGGATAGCATGGAAATATGTAGGCTTCGAGTGTAAAATGGATCAAATGAAATATGGCTCCACTGGTTTTCGTCCGCTGAAACATACCTGTCTGAATGAGGCATCATAGCCAAATTTCTGCCGTCATGACTGCAAATCGCTGCTACTGAGTACTCGGATCCATTCGGATTCCATGGATATGTCATGCTGGGCTGTCCATCACCATCTACATATTGCACTGCAATCTGTCCCGAACTTCTAAGTGAATCAAGTACGTTGGGGTTACGATAAACAAAGCGACCTGAAAGGCATTGACTCCTCTATTTCTTTTTTTGTTTACTCAAACGCTATCGTGGAAAGTACTCTCCGAGCTGTAAAGATCTATCTTTTGTATATCTCGAAGGCACAAAGGACTTACCTTCACCATGGGAGCTCCATAGACCTAGAACAGCACCAGCCATGCCTTTGAGCCAGATAGAAGAGGAATCTACGATTCGAACTGGTCCGAACACGGATTCAAAACGACCACAAAGGTTTTCGGCAAGAAAAACGGATGGAGATCCTTCTAAATAAAGCAGTTTCCATAACAATCAGCGACATGGATTTGTAGGTGCCATGGATAATTCACAAAGCTGGACACTATGCGAAAGCTGAATATTGATACTTGTGAATCAGTTAATCCTCGACCTAGAAGTAAGAAATTCATCAAAAGCAGAAATGACTGAATGCATATCTGACCTACATATGACTTGTGGTGGCCTCCCGATACATCAAGTTAGTGTTGATATTCTCGCAGGTGAAACTAGTACCAATTTGGCGATCCCGTTGGGATAGAAGGCTTGGTGAGCCCAGAGGGCCTAATTGGAAAAGCGGTCGATACAATAGGTACTGTAGATTACATACAACCACTGCGTTAAACACGCTCCTTGCCTTCAAACTCAGATTTATGCGGTAAAACGACAGATATCCAGGTTGATTGGTCGTCATCTGTGCTTTGACGCCAAGGACGAGTACTGGTATTGCTGTACAAACCAGTTGAGATTGAGCAGTAAAGATCATATTTTCTTCAGGGAACTTTGGGAGACTTCGAATCAGAATTGTCTCCAAGGGAACGTTTGAGGACCATCACAGATAGGACCGAGTTTCTAGGGTAGGTTCTGAATCGTATAGTTCCATGGAGGAATCTAGAATCTTAGTGCAGCTCACCGTATTCGCCAATCCAACCGAGGTGGGCCATTAGCTGACAGCCGTTGCAAACCCCAAACGACAGAGTGTCGCTTCTGCTACGGAACCGCGAGAACTCATGACGAACAATCGGATTATAGCGGATCGCAGCTGCCCAACCTCAAGTACAGAATATCTGTTATCTCTGGGAGGATCACGAAAGTAAACTGCATTGTGATGCAATATTCTATATCAGATTTCGAAAACAAAGTATAAACAATGCAAATCATTGAGTTCTTAGCAATATTTTGGTGTACAAATCCACCTCTGTTACAGATAGAAAATTATTTACTGGAAAGCAAATTGTTATCTCTAATTGAAAGTTATGAACAAAGGTCAACAAACCTTTAGCAGAACCGAGTACATCTGCATATGAGAATCCTCCAACAAACGCTAAGACTCTGAAACTTCGTTCCTTAAGAACTTCCAAAAGCGTTCATGAAATTTTTTCCACTTCAAAATTCATCACTTAATCACAGTAAGAGAACCTTTGCAGTGCAGCTTTGTTGAACACTTCATATTCCCTTCACTTACACTTAAGTTCGCCTCTAGAAAACCCCTTTGAGCAAATCTACTGTGTACTTTGGTCTTCACATCGTATTATAGTTTGCCAAAATCTATGACTGAAGAACCCTTTGCGCTTGAGAAACTATCTGCTGGCTGGCCGAAGTTTGGCTTAGGATGCTTCTTGGTGATCTGAATACAAAAGAGCTGTCTAGAGTGGTTCCAACTTAAGATCTGGCAATGGACCTGTACTGATCTAGCGAATGTCCTGCCAGCAAATCCGTCATTGTCACGTCATATGCTTCGAAACCCGCCATCATAAATGCGGCCGCCATTTCCCGATCGCCATTAGAACCTTCTTCACGAATAATCGCCACTCGTGGTGCTTAACATTCACCATTCAGTGTTTGCGAAACAATATTAGCTTACTTCTGAGTTCACCTGATGTTAAACACTGCTCAGTAGTGAGCAGATACGCGTCTTGCCAGTGAAATGGAGCTGAGTAAGCGACAGTTTTGGTTAGCGATCTAACCTGAAACGATCAAATGAAGATGCTGCCATTAAATTCAGAAACAGTAAGATGAAACTTAAGAGTTTGGCTTCCTGCAGACAGACTGCACTCGTTTGCATGAGCCCGAGACGATCAGATGTCTCCTCCCAAACTTCACGTAGAGCCACCAACTTCTCGTGAATCACATGCTCGCCGTTAACGATCACTTCAACCTGATCAGACATTCATGTAGTTGTTCGTTGTGTAGTCATATACGATGGAGAAAAGAAAGAATGATCATAACTCGGTTGTGCCAGCGCATCCACCGTCAGAAGGTCAACCTAAGAAATGGAAAGGCTGGGTTAACTCTGAGATCACTCCCACTTAAAGATAAGAATTTTTAAGGGTTGTGACTTTCAATTTGAAGTAATTTTTGCTTTATTTCCTAGATGCATACGACTGGGTGCTTCCTAGAAAGAGTATAAGTATCTTACTCATGTTGTGTTATGCTAAAAGTGCGCGATTTTAAAAGATTAATTTGGACAATTTTAAGAAGTTTGTAAGACTAGGAAAAGAAAGAATAAGTATAGCTCGGTTGTACCGGCTCGTCAGCCGTAGGAAAGCTGGAGTGACGACCTGTTATTTACTTATCGGGAACATGCCGATGCAGGCAAAGAAGACTAGGTGCGATGTCATTGCATCACATGGGAAGGGAAGCGTTGGCCCATCAAACAACGTTCATAATAATGAAGAAGAAATATTTCTAGGTAGATGCTCCAGCAGAGAACTTGATAAAGTTGGTGAATTCGTAAAGGTAAAGCTAGCCATTAATATTGTTTCTTAGAGCAATTAGTCAAGTCGGAATTTGTGGCTGAAAACTTGGGAACCAAAGTCAGTCTAATGATCTTCGTCATTCCGTCACTAACTTGAGCTGCGATCAAGACAAAGGCTCATACATAGAGGAAGGTAGAGAACTTCGTATGAAAAAAACCTGACCGGAATGAAATGAACTGCTTTTCGAGCTAATTATCATGACTAAGATAATTCACATTATATGAAAATTCTGGAAGCGCTTTCTCATCTTTGCACATGATAGTCTAGTGAAGGATTGTACCACAGCTGAGCAGCTCACATAATGCTAAATTTAAGACCATGCGTAACCGAAGTTGCTCTCTTCAGTCATTTCAACGTAGCTTGCACCTTCGTCTCCATTACTCCAAGAAAAAAGAAATAACAATGGCAGAGGGGGAATCCTAAAATCCAGAGGGGGCAGAGGGGAGTAGGTTGTAATTTTTTTCTTCTTCTTCTAGGAACAAAATGTATAAGGAGTACGATCAACTCAACTATCGCGATAACAACAGCGCTTGCTTGGAAAGATAGAAGAAAGGACACCATGGAGCGATTCTTGTCCAAACTATTGTTTTATGAATTGGATTCTCAATATGAAAGGAATCTCTGGAAGTAGCGTGGAAATTTCAACAACAGCAAGCCTACTCATGAATAGTTAGTCCTATATGAAATCAAAGCATGTGTCATTTTCAATTTCAGTTCCGCTTTATTATGAGTGATTCATTGTTAAGTGCTTTCTTCTAAAAGCTATGCTAAATCAATAGTTGTTGTGAATCAACCAGGCCAAAATTACAGGGTCTGAAAAAAGTTCTGAGAGTTTTTTCACATGTTTTAACAAAAAAAAAACTGCATAAACAGATAAATTCATTTAATTGAAGGAATGAATACATCTATTTTATCAACGACTATTATAATAGAGAGAACGGTTTGTAAGAAATCCTCAAACCTGCCTCCTTTAGCCTTTATACATTTACGAAGTCGCTTGCGAAAGAAACCAACGATGATTGCACACGTTTCCACCGTAATATCGTACCAAGCTCATGTCAAAACCGTTTTAAGCGTGTCTACGGTACTACAGCGAGTAGCCAAGACTTCTCGATCCAATATGTACCACACGGAGTAATCCACTGGGTTGAGATCCGGCGAGTGTGACGGCCAAATGTCCTCGCTTTACGAACCCGGAAACAGCTCTTGACAGCTGGCAATCGTTGAGCGTGCCGAATGTGGAAAACCTCAGTCCTGCTGAAACGTAAATCCGTCGGCGCCAAACTCTTGAGTATTCTGAAGCTCTAGTACGCCCCATCAAAACTTGCTGTTGAGAGTTGGCGGCGTTGATTTTGACGATTCTGTTGATGAAAACCAATAGAGCGTTTCCGGTGGAGCAAATGACTCCCCAGACCATCGTAGAGGCCGGAAAATGTGTGCTATCCATAGTTTTTGCTACTGCTACTTCTGCTGACCCTTGTTGAGAAGCTGACGTCGATTCCATTGAATGTGGAGCGGTTCGATCGTGAATATCTTCTCACCCGTAAAAAGCACCTTCGACAAACGAGAACCAACTGCTAAATAAGTTAATCGGCGAGATTTTAAGAGCCGCTTTTCTTTTATCTTTTTGGTGCGGAAAGTGAACAAGAGCGATAATGTAGCTGCGCAGCTCTAACTTATTTTTCGCAATGCTTCGAATGCCCCACTCGCCGATCCTAAGCTTCCCAAGTCATTTTGCGCATCGAACGCTCCGGATTTCGATGAATTATCAACGGATATTTTGCATGTTCACTGGAGTATGCATGGTGGTTGGACGACGAAAACGGTCCTCATTTCCCCAGTCTTTTTGAAACGTTTCACGGCTCGATTGACACTTCTTTGTTTAAAACCAGTTTTAACCTTGTTGGCCGTTTTCATTCCCGTCTTGTGGAACTTGATTACTGCGATATGTTGATTTATACGACCCATGACTTAAACACAAGTGAAAATAGACAAATGAATGGAACACTTTAGACCGAAGTCAAATAAAGAATTTAGTAAAATTATCAAAATTAATAGAAAATACATTATATCAATACTAAAGTTGACACAATACAAAATTATCAGAACCTTTTTCGCACTGTCTAGATGTAACACAGGCGATGCTTCTTTGTGCTGACAACAAAGGATAAATGAAAAGAAAGGTGGATGGATTTTTTATGGTTATCATAATAAGTAATATCCAGTAATGGGAATTGTGCTTACTGTTCATCACATGTAGCCATTAAATGTTACATCATAAATCAAAATGATTGTTAGTGGTACTTCACTAGTCGACTACTCGACATCGTCAGCTACATTACATCTGCAATTGCTTAGATGAAAGCAGGAGTTCTCTTTAACACGAATAGATTGATAAGCTCTCTCAATTCATGAAAATCTTTACAGACGCCCGTTCCAATATTTTCTTGACTGCTGCAACCTATAGCTAACACTTTTCAATTACCCTTAGTCTCTACCTTTTATATAGACCTCACTGAAGACTAACAGCAATCTGATAATCTAAAATCATTACAATATCTTCTTTTTTAGCCTTTTATGAGGTCTGGTGCGGCACTTATACAGTACCAGGCAGCCGCTGCAGGCTCCTCATTGGCACGGTGCCTTTTGGCCCAGCCGATCCTTTGCAGGGTACTATACCCCTGCTTATAAAGGAGGAATCGACGCCGAATTATTAGATCACCGTATGTCGAGTGACAAAATTCCCAGACATTGCAGTGACCACAGTCGAGCGCTTATGACTGGTAGGATAAATCATACCTTTACTCTCGATTGTATATATAGACCTCAATATAATTCCAAAAAAGAATGATTTAAGCTCAAAAAGGGGTTGGTACGCCCAAGGTCATACACCGGTGTTTCGGAGGTTCGTCCTCCTCATCAGTGACCCCCGCCCCACATTCAGCCCTGCATTGAAGCAAGGAGGGAGCGTACCTCCGGAACACCGGTGTATGACCCTGGGCGTACCAACCCCTTTTTGAGCTTAAATCATTCTTTTTTGGAATTATATTGAATGTTTTTTTGGGGGGTTTCAAAAACAGTCGATCTTTTGAATTAGTTTTGATCTAACAGCAAAAATCTATCGACTGAGAGGTGGTGATGGTACAGTGTCATAGTACACTGTGCCATCACCACATACGCCTCCCTCCTTGCTTCAATGCAGGGCTGAATGTGGGGCGGGGGTCACTGATGAGGAGGACGAACCTCCGAAACACCGGTGTATGACCCTGGGCGTACCAACCCCTTTTTGAGCTTAAATCATTCTTTTTTGGAATTATATTGAATGTTTTTTTGGGGGTTTCAAAAACAGTCGATCTTTTGAATTATATAGACCTCGTTTAAAAACAATAAATCTGATAATCTCATAACATGATAACATATCTTGGGCTTTTAATGAGGTCTACAATAGCTGTCTAGTGTTGTATAAGTGCCGTGTCAGACCTCATGAAAAGCTCAAAACATGTTGTTTGTTGTCAGAATACCAGACTTTCTGGTTAGTTATCACGTTATTTTTGAAAATTATTCACCCAACGGATTTGTGGGAAGAAAATAACAGGAACTATAGTGTAGTATTGAACAAGTCGTCAACTTTTCATAGCTCACCGTTGCATCCGGCCCGTATTGCGGATATACTTCTCCAATGAGTTTCACTTCAGCATGTCCTTTGAGATTTTTAATAACAAAAGCAGAATGTCGCTGTTCAACTTCAACGAATACGCCAGCTTCTTCGGCAAACAAAAACGATATTGGATCTGAGAGAAATGTCCTGAGTGATTAACATAAAAGACGAGGAAAATAATCTCTCCAAAACCTGATTTGCAAGTGAAATCGGCTCTAAACGAAATATTGCCAGCGAATGACATCTCGAGCAACGCTGTGATGAAACCGCCATCAGAAACATCGTGCACTAAGAATCGATGTGTTAAAGGAGTTAAGCGAAACTGTATCACACTTGATAATTAGCAGTCAGTCGGTTGAGAATGTCTATAAAAGCTCAAGCGCCAACAAAGAGATGGCAGTCGAATTAACAATCGCTGTATGAGATATTAGACACCAGTGGATGGAGTCCTTTGTATAGTTTGCCTTTTTGTTTCCCGAGACCTATTAGGATGTCCATAGCCCAGCTAAAAAACTGATGTTAGCATTCAAACTAAGCTGGATCAAAATATCAGCACATTTCTAACGTAAACTGTTCTGATGAATGTTCCATTAATAAAAGTGTGAAATGGTAGCACAGGTTGATAAAACTGGTGGTTACAGCACAGGCGCTCACCGTTAGCCAGATCACTTACAAATTTACTGTTTTACGGCTCAACATATGTCGCTCGATCGGCTACCTAGTAGAATTGGTTCGGCTATAGTTTCGGGAAGAATGACAAAAAACACAATTTTGTGAACGCAATGTACGATTCTAGCGCAAGTTAGCTTTTATGCAACAGTTTGGGAAGCCTCTACCAATTCTTGGGTGACTAACACAAAGAACTGGGTATGAGGCGGAGATACCTAAAGATTATATATCAAATACCACTGTGAAAATTTCGAGTAAATCGCTCATGAGGCTAAACATAGCAACGATGGAGTCAAAATGAAGTTTATAATCAAATAATTTCTATCTAAAAAAGTTTAGATAGCTAAACAACCTGAAAACTACAATTTTCAATATGTAAGAAGTATAATAGATTCTATGATTCGCTATACAACTAGACAGACTAGCTTGTCAGCCTCCTTTCTAAGATTTGAAACAATTCACATTCTTCCAGAACCTATACTTCAATGTGATACAACTTCGTTGGCAACGATATGCATTTCTCTCACATTGCCTAGGAATGTGTACCTGAAAGAATGACGTCGTCTAGGATCATCTTTTGAACCGCAGTGAACGCACGAGCCAAACCGGCCAAGTCTTCAACATCTGCTGGCTCGTCACCAATCTGAACATGATAAAGCTGAGATGCGTTCAATGCAAATATGCAGTCATCTGTAATAACAAGAATGAAAGCAGTGAAAATCAGGGCCGACCTGACGGAGAACCTGTGCAAGTGCCGAACCGCCAAGTCTGTTATGATTTAGTGAACTTCCCATTCTAATATACACAACGTTTGTACATCTTGTACCATCTGCGAAAGAAAAACTAATTGAAGCTATTTTGAAGAGCAAAGCGAGAATACAAACCTTGTGGCCCTTTCAAATCGGGGGTAAGGACTTTGGTAACATCAGGGCACGGAGCGTATGCTGACAGAACCAAAGTGCCGGGTGCCTGAAGATGAAAAAATAGTTGAGATATATATACACCGCGCAACTGACGAGGATAGAAGGCCGAAACACGTGTCTTACACTGTTCAAGCACCCATGACAAACCTCACGAAACACTCAGAATATATACATAGGGTGCAAGGAAAGCTAAAGATTTTCATTTTGTTAATTTTAGCATTGATTTGATATTTTTTCATCAATTCTGGCAGCTTTAGTGAGTTCCTTGCTCAAGTTTGCTCTAAAATCTGTTTTATTTGAATGTCTATTCGCAGTTGTGCTCAAGTTATGTATCATGAAAATCAAAGAATCGCAATAGCTGAGTTGCACAAAATGCTTCCATGCGTTTCCGCCGTATTCGTCTTAAGCGGGTGTCAAAGGCGAACCACTCCATAATCACCATAATCAACGTGAAACTTTTCAAGGAGAACTATACTTCTGCTATCGACTGCTTTTTTACAGACCCGCTCAAAATGATTTAATCTGATAAGGATATGACAGATTAAATCATTATCAGATTAAATCATTTTGAGCGGGTCTGTAAAAAAGCAGTCGATAGCAGAAGTATAGTTCATTTTAAAAGCCGTAAGCTCGACTGCCGGTCACCACAAAGTCAGGTAAGACCATCATCCGACTTTGGGTGATTAGTTTTTACTCGGCGCCGATTCCTTTAGAGGATTATTTAACCTCAAGGGATCGACGGAACCGAGGGAGGGTGCTACTGATGAGTCCCAATAGGACGAAATAGGCGCCTATATAGCACTAGACCTATGGCTCAAAATAAGTCATATCCTTTTCAAGGAGAGTCAACAAAAGTTCGCAGTAGCAAAAATCACAGGCCACAGCCATTTTCCGGCCTCTGTAATGGTCTGGGCCTGCGTTTGTGCCACCCTAAAAACGCCTTCGGTCTTCGTCAACGGAAATATCAAAATCAACACTGTCAGCTGTCACCAACAAGTTACACGCAGCGTACTGGGACCTTGGAGACTCTAAACTTCGGTGCCGACAGATTCATACTTCAGCAGGACTGACTGAGCTTTTGCGCATTAGGTCCGCTGAAGATTGCCGTCTGTCAAGGCTCTTGGAGCAAGGGCATTTGGCCTTCAAACTCGCCTTATCTCAACTCAGTGGATCACTACATATATGAAGCAAATTCTCGACGGCTAATAGGCGATGGAACAGTTTTACAGCTTGAATTCGATTTCATATCTACATCTTAGAAGGGAGCCTAAATATTTCTAGATTAATTTTGTGATTTTCGGAGACCGCTCTGTTATCTAAATCATTTGGCTAAAAATTCCGTCGACGTAAATCAGAAGTGTTCCACAAAGAATCACTGAATTTGGGATGTAAGTTTACGCTGGCACTTCCCAAAGGAATTAAGAGTTCAACATCGGTTCAGAACTTCATCCATGTTTATCATAAATCTCGATGAGCACTTACTTATGCCCTGAAGTACACTGACTTGAACAGCTTATTCAGCTTGATTGATGTCCAACTCGAAAATGTCAGAATGGTATGGGCGATCCAGAATCGTACACTTGGTCGCCACTTTCATGGTGTGGTAAATCAAGATTCAAAAGCAGAACATCATCAAAATCCTTTCAGCAAAAGATCAATTGAAACGTTTTCTTATGGCGCTTCTTATTCTTATTTTCTGTTTCATAAAAAATTTCTATGCAGTATAATGAAAAGACGACGGTTTAGATTCTGACACCACGGTAACCACAGATATCTTTCATGAAACAGTCAGAGCAGCTCGAGACCTAGTGAATTTTTTTTGGATTAGTTTGACATCATATGAATAAAGAGGATAATCTATTATTTATATCAAGGAACTCGAAGAGTTTCGATTAGGTGTGTTGCCATTGCAGCGCCATAATTCATAATCAGCTTGAAAAACTATGGATAAAATTGAGAATGAAACAAGCTTGTGAGAGAATGTGCTATGGTGTGTCTCTTTCCGCCTTTTATTCTCAGTACAAAATCAAAGCGACGACCAAAAAAAAAAGTGTTTGCTTAGGGGTCAAAACAGAAGTGAACAGTTCAACTGTCCTTGACTATACGAAGTAAAGCAAAACGATAGAACTTGAAATCTTTTCGTATTTTGGGCCTCAGTTTCGTTTTTGAATGATTTCTTTAGTGTCTCGATATTGAAAATTTCGCTACCTTGACGAGCTCTCCGCCCACTGTGGTTGCCATACCGAGCGAATCCTTGCCACCATCAATCGCACAACCAACTTCAGCAAGACCCTGAAATATCTCAACAGTTGTGATTGCGGCGACCCGAATTTGTAAACGTAGCGATGACAAAAAAATAATTTTAAATGGTAGAGAATCACTCGTCGTTCTTGAATTTTAAGAACACGTCTCTAACATTTTCTTAAGATAATTGTACCAGCATATAATTTCTACCACTAAAAATTTAAACCAGTGGACTCAATCATAGCTTGGTTATCAGACTGTTCTGGTATCGTGAAACTCACTTGGCAAAGTGCATCACAGGCTTGGACCAGACGAGCTCCTTCACCATCGCATTTCGCTGCCCACATCCAGTTACCAGACATTTTCACGTCCTAAAACATATCAAAATAGTTTTCCAAAATATACATTGAAAAATCCAAATTTTAGTGGAGTTTTGGTTGTAGCACCTTCCAACACCTTCCCCTTTTCATCTACCCATTCGCACTTCCGTAATACCGACTATGGCGTGACCCATACCATCGTCTGAAACTCCTTAGCAATGGCTTAACACCTTTTTGTGAGTATGGGATATATCTATGTATCAAAATGCAATGTACGGTAAGAAGAATTTGTCCAACAGAGTACTCCAAGACGAAAATGTGTTTAACATTTTCATCCGCTACTCAGATTGATTCCATCGTTGGTACAAGGCTTGTTATATTCGCAAAGTTGATCATCAATGAGGTTTGCTCCAAAAAATATTATAACTTAAAAACCTTAGTGTCACAAAACTGGTAACTTCAAGTCACTACGCAGGTAAAATTTGTTAGCTAATGGATCTGCAGAACATGATTGGACAATATGGGTTACTCTTATCTACATATGCCATTCAAAGCCGTTTTGGGAACTAAGCAAACCTAACTTTTATTGATAAATTACTCGAATCAGTTTGGCAATGCGCAGCAACAGCATGCAAGTAGTAGCAATGCAGTAACCATTACCGACATTTTTTATCTGATCCGTGCTGAAGCTCACCCTTATGCTGCTAATGGGAGACGCCAGGAGGTTCGTCAGAGTTTCCGCAATTGTCATTCTAGCGCCGGCGGCTGGAGAAATCAATCCTTTAATTGGTTGCTCACCTACTGCAACAGCACCTCCGACCTGGAAAAAAAATTTTTTTCGACGGAGTTTTCGGCATTGTTGGCTATATGGTACATAACAGATCTTTGTCAACAGCATATTATATGAAATACAACTATATTTTCAAGAATGCTGTGTGGTATACACAACTCAGAACCTTAAACAAAAGTTGAACCCGCGTTTTACACTCACCGGTAGGTGCTGGTTATTGTCAGCCTTGATAGCTTATATCGCAAAAAGAGAGCAAGGGTCTCGCTAATGTATTTAGTAGCTAGCATACGCCTCGGTTAGGGTGAAAAACGAATTCAGCTCCCACCCCAGACCCTGAGTTTGATCACTCAGCATTCTAGTAGATGTAGTTATAACATTACAACACAGATTCAAAAGTGAAAAAATTAAATCAATTCTCGAATTTCAAACCTACGGGCCGTACTATCTGCCAAAGGGAAAAGGCCAACAAACACATTTTTTCACTTTATATTTTAGACACGACAACTGAATTAGCAATATTATGCGCAGCAGCATACGATGGTGTTCCACTGTTATGTCGTCATTGATGTTTGCACTGCAGCGGTCCCGTTCACAATTTTTTGAAATTTAAATTTTGTTGATAATTTTCTTTGCAAAATCGTAATCAACCACTTGCTGGGCAGAGAGGTATAGGCTCTGAAAAAGCTTCCACACATTGATTTAGCACCATCAGATTGTACCTAACCATTCTCTGTCAGAACCTATCATTTTGCACCAGGACCATGTATCGAATCAGGGTTTATGCAATGTGTGTCACCTTCCTTGCTAACTTCTTACGCTATAGAATTCTCGTCGCCGTTTCTCCTTTTCCAATCAGATAAACATCACTTGCATATGTGTTGTGGTTGGCCGGATTTTTGAATAATGTAAAATCCCTGGAGAACGCGGAGTGGTGACAGCATGGATGGAAATGAATGAAATCCACGAGACCAGACAGAGTATGAAAAGCAAAAGCGCAGACCCTAGATGTAAGACAAGAAGGCGATGCGTAACGACTACTATTATATCTTCACCAGTATACGTTCGTTTGTTTTTGCCAATCAGTATGTAGAAGAAAAGAACACTCAACCACTCTTAGAACTTTCAAAGAGAGATTATTAATTTCGAAAGGATTAATTTAGCCGTAGAACAAAACACTAAATCTCTCTTTCTCTCTCTCTATCTCCCTGGCCATTTCTCCTAATTATCGAGAAGTCGGTGAAACTCCACAGTTAACACACGGACAACGGAGCGGCTCCTATAAGAGCCTTGAATTTTTTTCATGTTTTCCTCAATGTAAAAAAATTTTTTTCGTGGAGTTTTTCTAATCAGTCGATATCTTGGGATTGAAATGCTTTGATACGTGTTATTAGTGAGAAAATGTCTTCATAGTAATTTTTCATCCTGATTCCAGAACATGTATTGCATTAATCAATTCACATAATTTTCTGCCTAAGGTAAACACGAAATTGTTATAGTGGGACTTTTTCGATAAGCTGACGTTTCCATGTTTTCACCTTCTTCAGAGCTCGGAAAGATGAGGTTGTCTATAAATCAGCTAGTTAGCTAAGCAGATTGCTATGACAACTTTTCACTTATACACGGGCTTTTTGTGCGTCTTCCACTGGGTTGTCAAAGTGGAGTTTAACCGTGCTGCAACTACACTTCTCACATCAATGTAAGTCACCCTGCCACGTTCCTGGACGTAAAAGCTCAGTGCGTAAGATTTTGCAAGCATTTTGGATAAATGCCATATATCTCAACATGAACTGAAGGGAGGAATGCCATGTTATCACACATGCTATGGCACATGACTGTTCATTGATAGAGGGATGCCTTCGCAGCTCATGTGATTTCTGCACGATCAGTTCAGACTTGGACAACTTAGTGAAAGACACATAAAAAGCGGTGAGTGTGTCAAAAAGTTACTTTGTTCTTAATGTGGTTGCAATCTGGGTCTGGTGAATATTTCTGTTGAAGTTATGGAGGTATTTGGCTGGCTGGGTAGTGGGCAACCTGATCTTATCAGCTTCTGGAGAAGGCGAAGCGCCGAAACTCAGTTTCTTGGAAGATATATGCTATAACAATTCGTGTTTTACAAAATTTATGAGTTAGAAAAGACTGTTGGGATTAATAAAGAGCCACTCCTATTTGTTATTTGTTCTACTTCGTAACGAGGTTTGTTGCAGATTATAAAATGACTATTAAGAAAACGGCTCTTCTTGGATCAGCCAGGGCTTTGTATCAACATTTGATAAGCTATCGATTGATCACGAAAACAGTTGGGGAAAACTTCTGTGCCCAAAAACAAAGCTTTGCAAAATATGAAGCTAGCATAGAAGCCTCAAGTTTTTTTCTCAAGTGTTGTAAAATATTATTACCATATCCGTAAACGATTCTTTGCATACTATTTTGTAGAGAAGAATACATATGTTGCACACGATATATATATATATATATATATATATATATATATATATATATATATATATATATATATACTGTACTAGAGCAGCGTTGCAAAACGATATTTAGAACATCACGTGAGGGTGCCGTAATAAGATTTATGGCGCATACAAAAAGTGTGAAATCTATATCTGACGCACTTTCGAGGTGGTATATTTATTGACAACAGAAGAGTATTTTTCAGAGTTCCGTGTTTGATTGATTGCTGATTAAATGTAGGTTCAGATTTATGATCAGCTTAAAAAGATTTACTCTCTCAATAATTTCTTTAATTATTTGCAACAGGCGTCGACATCAAAATGAGTAAGACTAAACCTGTGCAAGTATCTGCGTCAGTGATACTAGCGATTGATTGTAAGCACTCCAGAAGATTTTGTGCACTGAAAGTGACCATCGAAAAATGTGTGGTTTTTGTAGACAAGGGCCGCTGTCAAGGTGTTTAGAATCACATGTAGGTGTTGTAAGGAATGAAAACGCTAGGATGGCTTCTTATTCCGAGCAGGAATTGAAGAGGATTGAGAATGATTGGCTAGTAAGTTAGTAGAAAAACTGCAGAGAACTGCTGGGATTTTTGAAACATAGTTTCATAAAGGGATTTATTACTATGGATTATTCTGCATTATAGAAGTAAAGGTTTTCCTGTGATAAATAAAACAACTTGATTTTTTCTTTCACCTCCAATAATTATTATAAATACTACGTGGAATGAGCCCAGAAGTTAAACACTAAACGAAGTTCGCTTGAGGAGAAGAATTTACTTCACATTAAAGGCACATTTTTACACATCATTCAATTGGAAACTGATGAAGATTTGACATTCGTGCTTATTCAATACAAGTACTCGATAAAGACATGGCGAATAGAGCTTATAAAACCATTATTCCACTCTTCACTTCGCCATATGGTGAGAGAGGTTGAAAATTGTCTAAAAAGCTCAAAACATGGCTTTGGAGGACCATGATTAGTGTGCTTACGTAGATTATGGTGTGCGTAGTGAAACTAATGAGTTGAGAAAATGTCAGCGAGGTGATGTTTTGAGCTGGGTTCGCAGATAACTGACAGTCAGCATATAATTCAGTTCAAAATGCGCTGTTGCCTGCATAACTTATGCTTATTCACTTTACTCTAAAACTGGATTAGTTTATCGTGATTGAGGAGACGTCGTGAAAGTCGAGGTTCGCACGTAGCCACGAAGAGTCCGATATTTTCACCCAAAAGCACAACTACGAGCTCACCGACACGCACACCTACACACACATATATATATATATATATATATATTTATATATATATATATACAGATAAAACACAAGCACATACATTCAAATGACTCAATTTTTGCAGCAGTCAATATGACTCTGTCTAAGTCACATCGACTACTACAACCGCTGACAAAGGACTCCTGGAGCGTCAGGTCATCGTGTAACATTAAAAATTCTCTCATATGCAAGAAAATGATCTTCATGTAAGTGGAGCACATTGAGGAATTAAGAGCGACAACAATGAAATTTAATGCAGTCAAAAGGTACTCAATAATTATCAGGATCACAAATGCCGCTGTGAGTAGATTAAGTCGAATTTTATTTATTGCAATACGCTTTGATAAAGAAAAAAGGTGTTTTGAGCTGTTAGGTCTAGTGGTATACAGGCGCTTGTATACCACTAGACCTAACAGCTCAAAACATTTATATCCTTATCAGATTATATTATTTTGAGAGGGTCTATAAAAAAAAAGCTCTCGATAGAAGAGCAATACGTTTTATTATTTGTAATTGATTTAGCTGGAAAAAATCTGAGCACAAAACCTTAAACTTGCAATTTTATGCAACTATTATGTTATACACACCATATGTGTCATGTTTGATTCAGCATAGCGCACCACGTCTTTCAGATTTTCTTCTTGGTTCTTGAAATATACCAAGAGAACTGAGTAAAAATTCGACCTCAGACGGGAACTGAACCCGCGTTTCACCCATACCGAGAGCGAAAAGAGCAGTTAAAACATAAGAAAGTTCCAGTTCATATACGCACATTGTCTTTTAGCTTAACTGGGTTTAGAAAGCGATATGTGCTCACCCGACCGAACATCTTAATGGATGGTGTCTGATAGCTATAACAATAAGATATTGATGATTGAGTCCTAGGTAAGCGATGGCCTCTGTAGTGTAGGGGTACCACGCGTTCCGGTATGGGCAAAACGCGCGTTCAACTCCCGTCCGAGGTCAGGTTTTTGCACGCCACTCAATTCACTTAGGTGTATTTGAACACCGCGAAAGTGCAGTTATAACATAAAGAGTCGCGAGTTTCCGATTTTCATAGTGCTGAAAGAAAAGTATTGAAAAAAATTTTTTTACAACTGATGCGTTTGTACAATGGTATGTTTTGCGCTAAACACCATTTCACGAGTTGCGGTTCTAGGATAACAGATGGGAATATTACTAACGTCAGGGAACCAATTAGCTTATATACCTGTGTCATTCTCACATCGACGGACACCCTTCGATAGGTAAACTTCATACTGCGAAGTGGACCACTAATAGATCCAAGTAGCCGTTGACTACGAGATGTGAATCAGTATTATCAGTAGTTCAATTATGAGGTTGAAAATTGGCTAATAGAGACTTCTTTCTGTAAGCATAAAACATCTGAAGTTGATTAACGTTGAAATCAAGCATTCGAATCCATCAGCATGATTGAGGCGAATGATGTATATTTGTCTCGTGTTAAGACTTATCGATGCACTTAATCACTGTCTATATACTCCCACACAAATCTGGTACAAATTTTTGGCCACTCAAAAGTTGAATGACCTGGTTTGCCCCTTTGCGAGTTCGAACCCTGGACCATCAGTGTCACTGTCGGCACATGGAACTGAAGCCATTTATCTTTCTCTTCTCCTCCCTCTTCTCAAACGACCATGAACCATCTGTATATTTCAAAGCGCTTATAATCACTGTGCTACAAGGGTTCAGAGACTAAGAGACTTTCCATCACTGCAAATGCTTTGTTCAGTGAGGTTTGAAACCTCGCTCTGCGTTATCCCTTCACAATCGCTTAATATGTAAGCACTTTATGATAGAGCTATTTTCGTCGGGGAGATATTGTAAAAAGGACCTGCACGTGATGTTCCACTGATAATAATCATAATCACCAAAATAATAGCAATGATAATGGTGGCGGAATCAACTGTAAGTGGAAGAAAATATCGTCGAAAAATTATAAGAACGCTCTGTAATGTAAAATTTGACATAAGCATAGATCTAATACCTTTTTGAATCAAGGTCTACGATTGTACTATGGTAAAAAATGTACTTGAATTCTATTAGCGCTGGGAAATAAGTGGATTTACTACTGTTTTGTCAGCTGCAGATCAGAGCGCTATCAGGTCATTAATCGAAACGGAGGGACTTGATCCATCAACCGTTTGTGTACAATACGTATCACAGTTTCGTCTGTTACCTACCATTTAAGAACTATATAGTGCTTTAGTACCAATACAACTTATATAACCACAGTTGAATTTCTTGGACTAATAACATTTGCCTCGCTTAAGTTCGCAAAGTGTTGCTTAGTTCACTTATTGATTTATACCACAAACTCTTCATGTAATAGATTTATTTGGCACTGATATGATAATAATAAAACATTGATTTAGAAATGCAAATCAGTTACAACGCTACACAAGACTTCTTAAGAAGCCCTATGTAGGACTTCAAACTGGCACTTCATGTACGTATTCATAAGCGTCGAACGCCATGCATTGGCTGTCAGTTTGTTGGAGTAAGCCTCTGTGGACTCGAGTAGGAGGAACACCATAATGGAGCTTGCCGCCGTAAAGACATCATGCCGAACGGGACAACATCGCTGACAACCTCGGAAATGGTTGCTCGTTGTGACGCTATTGATGCGTCTCTGGAGACTCACAAAATTGGGTATTGATGGTGCAAACAGCAAAATTTGCGCTGAGAAATTCTACTCGCATGGAATCATGCAGACGAACAATGAAGAATCTAAGTGTTTGGAGACTCTGAGTTAATGATGCATTCTGGTAAACACTGAAGTTAAATGTCGCATCGTAGCTGCTTTTTACGATTCGTCAAGCAGCATTCCTTGACGGAAGTTCCAAATATGGACATGACACGTTCTATACCTGCCTGGGACTCTCTGTCGCCAATAATCTGTAAGCATAACTTGAAATACAGCGTTTGTAGCCAATTATTGAGAGTAACAGAAGGCAAACTACGATAATGAAGACAGTGAATGCGGTGGCGAGGATCGGCACGAATTGAGCGGTGCTGCCGTCTGTGCACGATGTACTACTGCTAAGGTACGGCAGTAGGGGATACTGCCATGATCCGGAAAAGCAGTAATACAGTTGTGGATCGTTGACTAGAGTTTGATTGATTAGATGAGGAATGATGTCATGTAGGGAGCAATCGCACCTAAGTGGATTTGTATCGACACGAAGGTCGCTAAGCGAATGCAGCCTCGAAAAGTTCTTCGTGAAATGTAAGCGATTCTCACCCAAATCCAGAGTTCTGAGATTTGGTGGCAGTTCAGCAGCATTGACGTCAACGATCTGATTCCCACGAAGAAGTAGAGAGCGAAGCGATGTAAGATGTGACAATGGTGGTGTCCTAGACAGGGCACAATGAGAAAGATCAAGATCAATAAGGCCCGTTAATTCGTTCAGATGATCCAGCCAGCATTGCTTCGAGCACTGGGAGAAAATTTCCGGATTGTTCGCCAGCTTGAGATGTTGAAGTAGCGGCATAGCGATAAAGAACAGCGCATCTAGGTTGACTATTTCGTTACTAGAAATATCTAGGTAGTTCAATGATGGCAGCACCGGATGAGGTAGAATTGACAGCTTGTTGAATGACAAGTCAATGGATATAAGCTGCATACCGAGACTAGGGAATGCAAGGTGATCAATTTGGCTTATCTGATTTCGTGAGACGTCAAGATGTTGTAGATTTGGAAAGTAGGAAAGGGCACGAGGTGGCATATAAGTAAGCAGGTTGGATGAGATAGTGAGCGAGCGAAGGTTGTCTAGAATGACTCCTGGCGGCGGAATGGGCCAATCCGTAAAGAGATTCCGGTCTATGTGCAGTTGTTCCAAAGAATAGGTTTCAAGATGACTGGTTTCCAGCAGATTATCTCTAGCGAATACAGTTTTCGTCACACAATTCGGGTTTAACTGCAATCGTTTCAATCGTAGTCCACTGATATCAAGCTGTTTTAGTTCTTTGCCACAAACGGACCAGACATCCTCGTATAAATTCATTTTAGCATTAGATAAATTCAAATACTTCACTCTGCTCTTATATTCTAAACCAATCGGTGAAATCTGAAGGCAAGTGAGAGTGGGAAAAATCAAGGTAATTAGCGTTTGAAAGAGCATTGAGTGCAGAGACATCAACTTCCAGATTATTTCTAGAGATATCCAAGTTGTCAAGTCGAGCCAAATCAGCATCGGCTAGCGGCAGGATACGACAGCTCACATCCTCAGGACAAATTGCTGACGGGTGGAAGATCATTGCTGTGGAGTTGATGAAAGCAAGATTGGCGTGTGAAAGAAAAAGTTGCTGTGAAGGCAGAAGAGAAGAACCGATAGTAGAGAAAGCTATTGGATTTCCACTTAAATCAAGCTTTTCAAGCACCACATTTTCAGCAAGCATATTTGACAAGTGGGAGACGTTTGCTATTTGATTCCTAGCCAAACTTAGGATCCGTAAATGTTTCAAACTCCGCAGAAGGTTCTGCGGAAGAGTTGTAAGCTGATTATCGGCTAGATTTAACACTACTAAATTCGGTAGTGGAAGTAGTGTATGAACAAAAAGTTCTTGCAAACCGCATCGGTTGATATGCAAGGCTCGTAGACTTGGATGAAAAAGGAAATGTGGTGGATAGGGCAAATTCAAGTTGATAAGGCGCACTTCTTCAATCCAGGGAAGTAATGAGACGGTTCGGACGAGGAGACTGGGAGACGAGCAGGTAACCGATTTTATGTCGTGATCACATGAACAATGAGAACATATGTCAGCTAGGGTGTATGATTTGAGGAGAATGAATGCCATAATGATGCGAGGAATCATGACGAGTAGTAGCGTATGACGGCTAGAGGAAAATAAGGAATTTATGTGCGGCGAGCCATCCGTCTAATCAGCAGTCCGAAGTCACGCCCACGATCGCTGAGCTTATCTACGGCAATACTAGCCCTAACAAACAACCGTTGATTTTGCTGATGTAGTCCAGTTAACAAGTCAACATCTTCCTCATTTATTAGATAAATTCACCTCAATCATCCAAAAGGGGTGTTCAGAATTTTAATATAGTTAAACCAATGAAAAATTCCACCCGAATGGAATCATGAGCATCTCACAAAATTGATTTTATAGTCACTCTAATTATTGAACAAATCACTCATGACTTCAATGCAAATAGAAGCCTCAATAGTCTTATGAGATTTTCGTAAATACATCGGTTCAAGTCACGGAAGGTAGTTGAACTTGTGAATGATCCCTTCAAAGTGCGGTTCATCTCGTAAATTGGAACAAATCGTTGCGTACCATGAGCGCATCAGATCCAAAATTGCATCAGCAAGTGCAGTCGCCATAAACGGATTTATCACCAACTCGTGATAGGCGTTCGACTCGAACGAGACGGACGAGATTCGTTTCAGAGTTGACCGAATAGAATGTGAAGCAACCGTCAAAATAAATGACCAATGTCTATATAGTACAGTGGTGATTAAAAAAAGTAAAAAAATTTGCAGTACAAGAAACGCCATGTCGCGAGTTTAAGAAGACTTCAAGGAAAAACTAGAATACTCCAGGAAAAAACATGTCTCTTCAGCGAAATGCGTGAAGAGTGAAAATGGCACCGTGATCTGCATTGTTCCGAATGCACCTAGGTACTCAATGAAAATTCCTTATGAAATTCGTTTTCCAAACATTGATATGATCTATGACTAGATATACTATAAGGGCTCGACTCGCTCCCGAGATTCGATGTTTTCCATACCATTCAACATTATTGGCGATCTAGGCACTATTTTGAAGCACATGCAGTAAAAAATGAAGAATTTTCACCTCCATTAATTGGATTAGTGACCAGTGGTTAGAGATGTTCTGCACCGCACACATGGTCGATAGATCGTTCTCGCGCTCATGGCTCATGAAGCCAAACATTCCTTCTAGATCGGTGGGTTGTACCAGACTTGATTGCGGGTATAGGCAACACTGACTCGATACAGCGGTATGCCACCGTGAGTTATTGTAAGGGCCAGATATGTATTCAGTCATCTTAAAAGATGCTAAACTGAAGGAAATGCATGGTGCATCCCTTGGGGATCGATCAACGCCGAGAGCTTTATTCTTTAGTCCATTGCGATTTGGTTTAGACTACGATTATCACATCGTTGAAGATCTTTCTAGTGGAATGAAGCAGGTATTCTTGTGAATTTTATAGAGAAAATAAACAACTTAAAAGTTGCGCTAATTTTTTCTACACAAGAATTGTTTTGGTTGCATTTTTCATGCTTCCAAGAGTTTCTCAATTTACATAGAATTTTAACTGTGACGTGATACAAGCAATATCGGAAGAAGGAGAGAATGAGAGCGAGAAGAGAGAGAGAGAGAGAAAGAGCTAAGCTAGAGAGTACCTTGCCATAACTATCTCAATACTCTGGAGAAAGAGATCATGCTAACGAAGAAGATATCAAGCAAGTTGAGATTGTGTCGAGCATGAATTGACTCATAATGGGGATGAGCCATCGCAATGTACATCTATATAACGACGTCTTGAACTGGTGCTCATGAGTTGAACGTCAAATACTATCGGCTTGACAAGTTCGAAAATTTTGAAAAAGATCTATAAATAGTGGTCGGTGTAACACAACAGGTAGAAATGCAGAAATACCTAGTGCTCGGGTTCGCCAAGTTATCTATCGCCCTAGGATAGGAAGATTGGTAGCAGACTTGTCTGGAAAGATAGCAACACTGGTTGAATACATCACTAGGCCACTGCAGGTTATCAGAAAAACCAGATATGTATTTATCCATCCCTACGGTGCTTGATGAAGTCGAATGCATTGCATAAAGCTCAGGAATTAATCAGCGTGAAACTTCTATCGTTTACGCTTCAATCTTTTTATTTCGTTACCATCACTAACGAATATTGTTCGAGAGACACATTGTAGCACATACCTTGTCGAAGTAGGACAGTGCAACAACTGCAACATCCGCAAGTGGAGTGTGAAGCGGTCCGACGCATTGTTGGCGAGCGATCAGACCAGTAACTGACCGATCTACTTTACACGTCAAATACCTAAATAGATGACTGAAGTTGCTTTGTGGAGGGTGGCCACCGATTGATACACTTCTAACCATTGTTGAAACCCTCTGAAATACATTTCAAATTCTGCGGCAGTAAAATTTTCCACTCTGTCGGAAGAGGTTTCTCTCTGCCTGTTCAAAAGGATAACCCCTGTTGATACATTCTGCGCTTATGCGGAAAGCCTTTTCCTCTCACTGCTACCTGACTACAAATTACAATTTCAAGGTATTTTTGGGAAGCAACATTGTTTCAAGCGTTCGACTTTCTATAAACCTCGGCATAATTAATTGTTATATGAAAATCGAGAAAACTTATTTTGATTAGGTGACGCGAGGTTGGTAAATTAGTCGTGGAAGTTCGGCCAACGATTCGGCGACCCGCCTTCTTCAGAGCCTGGGCGTATGTAGTGTTAATACTAGTTAATAGTATTTAGTTACAATTAGTAGTTAATAGTATAGTAATTGATAGTAATTAATAGTATTGATACTACATACGCCCAGGCTCTGAAGAAGGCGGGTCGTCGAAACGTCAGCCGAACTCCTACGACTAATTTACCAACCTCGCGTCACCTAATCAAGATAAGTTTTCTCGATTGTTTCAAGCACTTTATTTCGACATTTAGGATTTTATATAAAACTATATAAAGCTGAAATAGAAACCCATCCCAACTAGACCCGATGACTCAACGTGTGAATGCCACGCATTTGAGACAGTGCGCAATGACTTCAATGCAGCGCTTTGTGATTGTTGCATAAACTTTTTGTGCTGTAGCTTTCGCAATTATGCTCCCATATGACAACTGTCACATTCTGAAAAAGTTTTTTTACCTACATACTTAAAGACATGTAAAAAACTGTTAGAATAATGTTTCGTATTTATGACAGCTGTTGTCAGGTCTCTATTTTTGAATTCAAATATTCACAATTATTACTAAAAGTCTCTGCAAGATGTTACTGTTTTGAGGCGGCACTTTGTTCGTACGCATTAAGCTAAATGTACCTCATGTGCAATCGAAAGAACAGGAGGTAGAGCTGAAGAGGGCGATCACGTCATACTTGGAAATGATCATCATTACACAGTGATGGGTTAATGAAAATGAAGTTCAATAAGAATTCATATTATTTCACCGCCTCTTGCGGTGGTATGATATTACAATATATCCAATGATGTAGAGTGGTGTGCAAAAACTTTTGCGTCAGTTTGGATCTGAACCCACATTTCACTTTTTCCGGGAGCGTGTGCTGAAAATAAAGCTGCCGTTTCGAAGAATTCCTCACCGAATACGACAACGAAATCTTCCCGAGAAGCACCGCTTAAGCGAGCATGTTGCTTTTGAAGTTTAATGAAACACGGAAAAGCGCAAAATTTTTATGAAATCAAAAGATAACTCAATTACTTCAACGTCTAGCGTGTTTCAACGGTTTCTTACGGTACAATCAGCCCACATGAGACTCTTTCAACAAATGAAAAAAGATCCTAGGATCCTAGTACAAATTGAAACCCTAACTACCTAGATAAGGATTCTCGTCAGATCCATACTTCCTTTTAGGACTGCTACGAATGATTATGGACAGAAGATGATAGACTGTCGCCACTGGTCTTCGCCTTGTTGTACTGACACGCTGTTAATCTCTCATCCTACTGCTTAGTTTATTCACCAAACAGATAGAGTGGCTCGTAGCCTTCAACATATTGGTGCCGGACATTTACACTCATCACTTTTGATTCAATATTGTGTGATGGTAGCACGCATCTCTGGTATGGATGAAAGCGGGTTCGACTTCCGTCTGAGGTCGTATTTTTGCTGACCACTCCATTCTTTTAGGTATGAATGAAACATCATAACACTGCGAAAAAAGCAGTAAAAATACTAGAAATTTCGAATATTAATTATCACAATGGCTGTCAGCGCAACTGGGGTTCATAAAGCCCGATGGCTTACCCGACCGTACCTGCTATGGGTTGGTGGCTGACAACTAACATAGGGATTTCAAAAAAGAGTGGTGGCGCGAACTGGCGATGTAGTGGTAGCACGCGTCCCCACATAGCATGAAAAGTGGTTTTGACTCCCGTCAAAGGTCGTATTTTTGCTCACCACTCAGTTCTTTTAGGTCAATATTCTGTTCAAAACTTAATGAACTGAAGTGAAGAAAAAAGCGACTAATTTGATTCCCGCAAATCGCCTTTGTGATTAAAAAAATTAGAATCATTTTGATGAAAAGATGACTCCAAAAAAAAAAGATCTTTCATACCAGCTTTTTTGGCAGTATCTACTCTATTACTGAGATTCCTTAACGCATAAGTTGGTGTAATTGTTATAGGTTAAAATTTATGCAAATTTATTACTCTTTCAATTTTTTCTTTACCAAGACCTAAGGCAAACATGGTCTTAAGATCCAGTCTTTGATGTCATTACAGTCCAGCCATGAAGCATGGAACTCAGTGAGGTAAGGCAACACACACCAATATGCACGGTTAGTGGTTCAATTCCGGATAGGAACGATACCGCTGTTCTACATTTTTGCAAAATGGTACCCATGTCTTCGCAACGTTTACTTTGTTGTCAAAAACATTATTGTGATGATCAGTCTCACTAAGCTGCCTCCGTATAGTAGACCCAACTCCACTTTATAGTTTCCAATAAAAATGTCACCAAAATTTGACATTCTTACATTTTTGAAAATTTCTCAAAGCGTATTATAGAGCGCAAACAACCTCTTACTGGCTACTGAAGGCAGTCGAAAGACCATTTCGAGTGCCTGCCTTACTGTCAATCGTGCCGGAAGTTCAAGTGGTTTCAATAGCATTCGCAATGACCTCAGATTGAACTCCTGAACATTTTACACCTTGAATAAAACCTTGTTGTTAGCATAACAGAACATTCTCTTGACCTTCCTTGTTCGGCTACCCAACGCTGTCAGATCAAAATCAACTGGTTTTCGGTCATCCATCTCATCATCGAAATTTGTCAAAACGACCTAGAGTGAAGTACTTCTCGTATGATTGTAATGTTAACGGTAGATCGATGAATAGGCCTGACCCTGCTGTCTTTCGTTACTGTACCAACTGTCGATACATTACACTTTTCTCTTCGAGAGATCTTCATCATTTTCGATATGTCAGTAGCGTTGACCAGACAAGCATCATTCTCCTGGAAACTGAGTAGTATTACCTCTTTCACCATATCCAACTTCAACCTGTCGTGTCAATCAAATCGCCGACTCATTCCTAAACCTAATCACTTTCCTCTCCCTAGTCATTGAACATCTAATAAATCTACAGATCTTTCTCGTTAATCTAACAAATTGTTGTTTGATTACGAGGTAAAGTAGTTCGTCTTTAGCTAGTGGATAGCGCGGTAGAGCATACACAGAAAGCTCCACCGTGGGCTACGACCTAATCAGATAGAAAAAAATAATAAACAACACAACCTGGTACTCTGCTGTCCATAGTTCACGAGCTGAAATTGTATCATCACCAAGTTCGAAGCTGGACGCATTGATAACTGCCCCGCCCCCAGTTTCAATCAGCTCTTTTAGAACATTGCCTAGAATTTTTTTTTATCAATTTGCTCCAGTTATGACCAGGTAATATTAGGCTGAGGAACAAGTTAACTCCCGCTCAAAATTCAAAGTTTATACATAAGTTCAATTGTAAATAACAGTAGATGTCCTTCAAAATAAAGACCATCATTATCCACAATCTTCAGCTAATAATCTGCAATTTTCCGGATCTGCTTGAATGCGATCATTCCATGAGCTTTGAATCGAAAAAAATCTTGACATTCCTCTTAAACTTAGCCAATATCTCGAATGGGCGTCTAGGCAGAAATATTCTATTAAGTGGATAAGATCACAATCGGACTGCGCAGCATCTGAATTGTAAGCTGGGTGCGGGAAGACCACGACTCCCACCAGTTCATTAACCTCTAAGGGTCGACTTGTACCAGCTTAGGTACACGATTGTTTGAAGGCCTTTCTCGCTGCAGAAAAGTTTTCTTCAGGATATTTGGTAATCATTTATAAGCTTGAATCTCTGCGATTCCAAAAACCTGTTTAGCTTTAGAAAAAACATTTTATTACGTTGTAACAGCGAAAATGAAAGTATTTTTCACACTCAATTTTCTTCATTTGCCGGCTGGAGCCGCAATATGGCTCTTCAATAAAGTTTCAATACTCATTGGATAGCCCAAATCTCGAGAATTATATTATGACATTGTTTTTTTGAAAGATTCTAATATAACGCCGTAAGAGCGAAAAGAAGATCATATTTCACGCCTAAAATCCTACCCCACCGCTCGGACGTTATAGGTGGTTTATTGGTAATCACAGGTAAAGTTTACAACTCAGAGATGCCTTATCGTTACCTAAAGGATGGAATAGTACGAATGAACCTTCTACGAAGATTTTTGATACAAGGAATGACTAGTCCTCTTAAAATCCTTCATTTTTCAGACGTAATACCACACCTTTGTAAAGAAATAAACTTTCAACCCTCTATTGAGCATTTGAATCGCCTGTTTTACGAGAACATAGCCTGAAAACACACCTTCTACAACTAAACATCTCTAATGGAAGTTTGTGTAAAGGTATTTCTACTATGTACCTCGAGTGAGTATAGGGAGAGCGCGCGTTCATCATTGCGCATGATGCGTTACTTCCCCTATCAGCACCCGTATTCAAAAACGTAATTTGCGCTCTTTCTAGACATTTTAATAGTTATTCGATAGCTCAAATCTCGAAAAATGAAAGATGCACTTCATTTTCTGAAAAAATCTCTGTATTACTCTGTAACAGAAAAAGAATATGTTACTTAACACTTGAGCATCTGCCGATGAGCAACGCTCCTCCCTCAAAAAATTCAGCAGTTCTTTAGCAACACAAATTTCGGCGAATTTAACTCAAAAATTATAAGGATATGCTTAGTTTTTAAGGGATAAGCCACTCTTATTCGCTGAACAGGCAATCTTCATAAGAGTAATAGCAGCTATTCGAAAGCTTGAATCCCTGCCTACTACTATACGTCGTCGGTTTATAAAGCACCCTTTTACAACGGAAGAACATTTATTTCGCGTTCTCATTTCGCCTTGACTATTATAACGCCTATAAATCACTGGAAACACGAAAAGCATATCAGCGTGTAGCAAGATGTCAGTAGTATCAGAATCTACGTTCCTATCCAAAGTTCTGCCGATGCGGTAAACAAATCCTCAATAAAGTGACGATATTCAAAATAACTTCAAAAAAAATGTTTTAAGCCTAAACGAGGTTGGTACGCCAGGGCCATACACCGGTGTTTCGGAGGTTTCGGCCTCCTCGTCAGTGTCCCCCGCCCACATTAAGCCCTGCATTGTAGCAAGGAGGGAGGCGTATGTGGTGATGGCATAGTGTACAATGACACTGGTCCATCACTAAAATGACGATAATTGCTGCCGTTCTAACGCATAATGCGGTAGATTACTGTTCTAGTTACGCAGTAAATCAGGCGATTATCTCACTAACAAGTCGTTGCTGTGACTTCCCTTCATCGTATTCATCAGATTATCTTGCTAACAAGTCGTTGCTGTGCTTTGCTTTTACAATTCGCTCAGCTTTGAACATTTTCGGCGACTTTGCATACCGGCCAACTCATAGAGCAGGGGAAGGGGGCCGGGACGGAATGACTGATCGCGATTGAAATATTGTTATTCAATTTGGGATTTTCCACCACATCGGCAACACTTTTAGACAAAAACGTAGATTCTGTTAGGGAGAATTGTCTACACACTAATATGCTTTTCGTGCTTCCAGCGATAAATACTCGTAATAAAAGTGAAGGCGAAAAGCAGTGAATGAGAAATGGAATTTTAATCTTTATGCTACAGCAACATAAAAGGGTGTTCAATAAACCGGCAATGTAGAGATGTAGGCAGAAATTTAAGCTTTCGAGTGGTTACCAACACTTTCAATAAAAGATACTGACGAGCGAATGAGATCGACTTGAAAATTTGTCGCCGTCTAATACATAGGTACCAAAAATTTTACTTCACCTTTACAGCATAATATAGAAACCATTTGAAAAATAAAACACACTCTTCAGATTCTCGATATTCGAGCTGTCGAATAATTACTAAAGCCTCGAAAATGAATAAATAATACTTATTTGAATATGGGTGCGGATGGGAGAGAAGCACCGTGAATTCTTCTCTGGAGGCACATATTTCTACCAATAGTTTGCGTAATTCCGATGTTCTAAGCCTTTTATTCTAATGCGGCTTACCTTACCGCTCGAAATTCTTTCACTGTCCATAACTACTCAGCCTTTTCTCGCTAACTTCAACTCTGAATAATTGGAAATAAACGAATGATTGATGTAAACTTAGTTATTGTGAGAGTTATCGATGAACTAATATCGAGCAAGCCACGTATTACATTTCTGTTGAGAATTACTCATTGTTTTCAATTTTTGTTCACTATAGTGGCTCTTAGATCTTGTATAAAACTATGGTAGACCAGAAGTAGAGTTTTCTATTGATATCCTCCATACAAGTCAACACAGTTGATTAATTGTTAAATTTAGCATAATTCCCTAATAAACCAACGTTTTTCTCCATACAAAACGCATATTTCTGAACCAAAATCATATGAGCAAAAAGGAAAATCATTTTCTATAATGTAATACAAGAATTCCAAAAATTCTCACGAAGCGGCGAAAAAACCTCAATCAAATAGCGAAAACAGCGTATTTTGCTCTGCGCGTATCGAATTCTGTAGCCGTCCCTTATGGGTTGAACTTTTCCTTAGTCTTCTTTGCGGTGTGAGGTTTGGCATTGCCTTGCTCAAACAGCGCGCGCTTTCGACGAATCAACGTTGGGTACTTTTCTTTCAACAAATTGCACAGTCAGTCCAGCTGTTTGCAGAAGCTCGTCATTTATGGCACGACCAAACGCAATAAGGTCGAAATGCAAGACACTTCCGATATTCCATGAAATGCAGATCGTGACCTCGGAATTGAATTGAATTCTCGTGGAAATATTCTTAAGATATGCCCATGAATTTGCAATAATTTGTATCGCGGAAGCAAACATAAAAGTCAAAATTTTCACAGGTGTTAAAGAACTTTTTCCCCAACCTGCTAAGAAAGATTCTAATTTTGATAGATTTTTGTTTGTTGCTAAAGGTTATGAAGACTATTAATCAATGTAAAAAGACCAAAACTGCAGAAAGAAATCCCGATACGAAAGTTAAGGCAGATAAATATGACAAATTTCGTTCAACGACTCTAGTATTCGCAGCATTTGTCGTGTGAGTAGCTTCCAGGGTATTTTGAATTCAAGAACTATCAGAAGAGGAGACGCAGATGAGTGACTCATTGATACATCGCCTATACCGAAATTGCGGATTCCAGCATTACGTTCTGAATCTCGATGTAACTGACTGAATAACTGTCTGAACAATGCTGACCGTTACCGCCTGCTCCTTGGTCGTGAATGGACAGTATCGGATTTGCATTGCCCATTTCAGCGCACGCTCGAACGACTCGATGTAGCTTTTGTCCCATCTCGGCATCACCGCGTTGTACAGCACAAAAGTCCAAGACGGACTCACGTGAACCTGAAATCGGTAACTTCCAGCTGTTTCCGATATTATGAATTCTACCAATGAGTGAATGGTGGTTTGCGCAAGAAAAAACAACGACCGCTTTCAAGTTTCAACTTCAACAGTGCACATATCTCATCTTACTACACTACTTCCATTAAAACCACTAGATTACACATTTTTGACTATTTCATTCTACTATGGTAAGATTCAAAATTTGTTGCTGAGAATGTTTCCAGCCAGTGGTTGACGAGTTACTTGATAAAAAGCGAAAGGTGGTTAAACACATATGGATTAAATGTGACGGACAAAAACAATGTCTTCTGCAGTTGTGCTCACTTTGACATCGTTGTTTACACTAAATGTGGTTGACATTGTTGTCTAAGAGGATCATTCGCTTTCCAATGAACAGCGCCAGTTGCATGCTCGTTGTGATCCACTAAGGCCGGACATCAAATGAAGGAAGTGTTGGATAGCGCGTAATATGTGATGTTGGATCATATAGGAATTCATTTTGATTAATAAATAAATAGCTAGATAAAGGTTGAAAAGTTGCACAGGTGGCTCCAAATATTTTTGAATCTTTTTATAAGGGAAATATGTGACAGGTAAGATGCATAAAAGAACATTAACGAAAATGTCGCGTACAAATCAACGGATGAGACTTCCGCTTGCTATCATACGTTTTTCCTAACGGGGTTTGGTCAGTCAACTTCAAGAATCGCTACCGTTCAGGTCTCTGCTGTAAAAGATCTGAAGACGAATGAATTTTGTAAGTTATGTGAAGGAGGGTCATCTAAATACCTGAGTATAGCAGGTGTGGATAAACAAAAAAAAAGTGGCGACGAAATCAGCAGATGATTGTTGACATGAAGAAAGGTGGTTTCTCTGATTGTTTGAAAGCTCTAGCACGTTCACGCAGACGCTAAAACACTACTACAGTTTATTCGATATTGCTAGTACCTTGCACGATATGTGAAGAGGCAGCTCCACCGCCGACACCGACGCGATAGACTGGACCACCAATTTTTGCCAGCAGCGTTCCATGCTGACCGTTTAACTTCGTGGTTTGTTCGTCATCTGAAGAGATCCTCAACACCGTTGTTCATTTGATCAGTTAACATATACTGAAGACAAAAAAGAAGTCGATACAGGAGATACGAGAAAATAAATTGCATGTGTGAATGCAAATACTTAACGCGCTTGTTGATGAAGAAGTGACCTCTGGATCTTTGTAAGGTTACTCCTAACGGTGTTACCAAAGATGCAGCTTATTAAATGAACTCACCAATTGCGCCAATTCCACCAGAAAACATAATCGGCTTGACATACTCGCATCGTTCGCCACTGATTAAACGTTGCCCGAATGAACGTGCAAATCCGCATACTACAGGTTCACCGAATTTGTTACCGTAATCCGATGCGCCATTTGACGCCTCTATTGCGATCTGTAACAAATTATTTCAGTTACCTGTTTACGTCCATACTTATCTTGCCCGTACGGTTCGTCATTCCACCATGGGTGTGTTGCAGTGTGCCATGCTGGACATAGAGCAGGGTTTATTGCTCATGCTCACTCAAGCTCAAAGTTCCAAATTTACATCACTATGTTTACAGTAGTATGGGTATGCCTCGATAAAACCAGTCAAGCTGATCGTGGCTCTTTTCTCACCAGATACGAAGTGCCATTATGCCAAAGATGGTTCCACTGGATCCCCTCCAGGTTTTTCCCTTATTTAACCCGTTGACAGCGGCATGGTCTACTTTTAAACCATGCCATGCGCCGCGTATAGGAGTAAATATGTATTGGCGCGCTTCTCTATAGATCTGGTACATAACTGATTAACTTATTTGATTATCTTAGTCTTGTTCCAATTATTTGATTACTATTACAGCCATTAGTACTTCCCCGGTGCTCTGCATAAAATTTTTATTTTATGGCAGTGTACATTTTATTATAACTTCTCATGACAACATGCACAAGCACTTTTAAAAATAATTTCCTAGACAAATCATTTTTGTTCTGTTCATCACGAAGCATTAGCGCTGTTTCTATTAAATCTTATTGAGGTCTCATCAATCATGCTCTATCGAATTATTATCAACATCATTGTCGAGGGGTTTAGAAATCACAGAAAATACAGGTGAAAGGTGGTTTTACTTATCATGCTCCGCTTTTTGACAGATTTATTGCGTATGAGAGGTCTCAAGCCGGTTACATGAAAGAGTAGGTGGTGCGTCGCAGAAAACTAGAAGAAGAAAACAGGCGTCAAAATCAACCTGTTTACCATTGATGGGCTGCGCCAATATACTTTTTCAAGCAGAAGATGGTGTATATCATGTTAATACGACGAACAGCATCCAGCGTCCCCTATGATAAAAAGTCACATGTTTATTTTTTTCTTTTCTCACACTCCTGTGCAAAAATACAGTTATTCTTTCCTCTGACAAGATGACAGCGAAATCAGATTGTGTAGATGAAGCCGTTCACTACCGCAGGGGAACGTTTATTTGATCACAAATAGATAGAACGTAACATGTGAGGATTATATTTTCCACCAACATTCCTTCATTTCAAGAATACAATGCCGAAATAGCGCCATTATCGCAAGTATGGAGTCTTTACGTAAACTTATAGAGCCTTATTCAAGATTTGTGACGGTAAAAGGATTATAGTCCAGGATTAGAAGTATAATATACTACCTCTACAAACATTAAAGTGATGTCATGCCCATCGATCTGACGAACACTTGCATCCTTTGCTGACATTTGCTTATAATTTTGGATTGTAATTGCACGCCACTCTTCGAACAAAATTCATTTATGAAAAAAATTAGCGAAAACGCAGCAGCATGTCCTTTTATCAAAAATATAGAGACTTCAACTTCACAAAGGGCTTCACCCAAATGAGACTTCAGCACATCTTTGAGAGCTGGCTTTGCCACGAACAAATTCTATTTTGATGGGCAGAAATGGGAAACACGTACGAAGTTGTTGTAATATATGAGTTACTGAATGTTATCATTCCTCAATAATTCAGTACCAAAAATCAATCAGAAATTGTGCAACTTCATATAGTTTTTATAATCGGTTTTCTCAAAGCACTTACATTGCTTGGATGACTGAATGCATATGGATACTCGTTCTCATCTTCCCAAGGCATGTGATAATCTGGAAGGTGCAAATTTCCAAACGAATAGCCAGCAACGCCTGCGATCTCATGTGAACCTGAAGATCCAGTTTCAGAGGTAATCTGCTGAACAAATTATTCATACTCCAAATGATAACCTCTCCCTGTGGCATGAGTATCACGTATACGTCCACCAGTTCCAGTTGTAGCGCCCTGAACTGAACTGTATTGAGTTATTCTATGAATTCAAATCTAACGGAGTACATGCCAATCGATGATTCAAGTATTACGCGCACAGTATGGAAAAGCTTTAGTATTTCACTGCTGAGATAGCTCATTCTCCTTATCTATAATCATATAATGCTTTTATTCGCCTTATCTAAACACTAGTTCACTATCACGATGTGTTAAAAAAAAGAGATGTACGATTCGATGATTGTGTTGATACAGTTGTACTCCACAAGTTTCTTTACATGGTCTCGCTCCAGATATATTATGCGGATCCCAGCACTTTCTTCATTCGATTCCTTTCATCTTATCTATCGTCCACGAATGTCTTCGCATTTTCGGATAAGTCTGGCTGCTGTTCAATATTATGTGGTCCCCTTTCTAAAATCTGATCGAGTCAGTGTTCCCTATGTGTAATTGGATATCGGAAAAGCCGTGTTGTAGGGTGCTTCGGGTCTTGTAGATCTATGCGAAATTCCTAGACAAGCCCGGTATCAATCTATTGGCTCTTACTTTGAAGGAAGGTTTGGCTTGTGCAAAGCGAGGTTAAACCAGTTCAATGCTTGTAGTAAACGACATCACCTTTCTGTGCTACCCGCGGAAATAGCTAATCACATTAAGCAAGAGTTAACATACTCAAATGTAGTGGACTTCTACCTAAGGGAAATTCAGTATGGTCAAATAGTTCTTGGATGACGTGCCATGCTCTGGGGGCTCTTAGCATTTAGATAAAAACGACCATACACTTATCCTAAAAGAAAGCTTGTATTAGCTGAAAAAGATCTTTTTCCCTACGTTACCACTTCAGTCGCACTTTCTGTATAAATGCAGATGCTTGAATGTGCTTGCTATATAATGGGATGTGCATATATGAGTGCGGAGTGCAACCAGCCCACAAACTTTCAACTAAAAACGAAGAAGGTTACAAAGTGCCATTGAGAAGTTTTTCATTGATTTAAGTAAGCAGCGGATTTGGAAAGTATCACATCTTTGTACTAGCTTGACAAAATGTAGCGTAGAAAGCGACAATAGGTAATTTAACGATGTGAGCACCTGGAAAGGACATATGGCAGTGGGAAAATTATGAGTTTCAGCTGAGTAGGTGATGTGCCGACGCACTTGTCGAAGCTGCATCGACGACGTGGTTGTGGGATCAGATGGAAAAAGAAGAACAGTGTTAAAACCGCGAATTGCACTAAATAGAAATGTAATACAAATGATAACAACCATTACAAATGATATAATTGTTCTGTTTATCCTTTGCCACATTTTTCCATAATCCTTTAACACTTTTTCTGAGTAAAGTCTTTCTTTAGAATGTGGATATAGGCAGAGTGTTCCGACGAGTTTCGAATTACCCTCATCAAATTGGTGTATTTGTTGAGAAAACAGTAGGCAAAATTCTGAAAGCTGAGAATTACTGCACTAACCAAAACACGTAATCAGAAGAATTAAATTCTACAAATTTCAACAAAGATGAAAAGACTAATTTAGGCGTCTGAAAAGATGTTACTCATTCTTATTTATACAGTCAATTATTCACAATTCAAAGATATATCAGGAGAAGATGAAGTACTTAAGCTAGACGTGAAAATCGCAGTTCTTCCTCAGAACTGCGAAGTTGAAAAAAACTACTAGAACCTTGCTAGTATCGCTGTTGTCCTTTATTGGTTGTCAATCACCTCCTTCTTCGGTCTCGGAACAAGCTGACGTCAACTTCTCAAGAAGGTTAGATCGTCTCCACTTACTCTCTACCATCTGTTTAGATGCTCTTAAGGAGAGACAAAACAGCGTTACGTACAACCAACAAGATATTCTTGGAGATTCATGCAGAAACAGCTCACGAACTGACTACTTAACATGAACAAAACTAATAATGAAATAGAATTCACTAAATAAGCTTAGCTATTCTTATTTACATTTTCACTAACCATTTACTGGTATAGAAACATGCATTTGGACCTCACAGCTATAAGCAGTACCAGAGCCGGATATCATATATTATTCAGAAGATTGGAAATAGACGCTGTTTGGCGCAAAAAGGGGAATGTGCAATGAACGACATCGTAGGCGAACTGATTGAAAAGAGCGAGCTACTGCAAACTTTCGGAGCAGGAAAAAAGAGCTTTGCTCTTCAACTATCTCGGAAGTGGAAATTGTCTGTTTCCAAAAAAAGAACGTCACCGTAAGGACATTTATAATCCAATCTCTTCCTAAAAATGTCCACTTCTATCTATGAATATAAGTCCTCTGTAACATCATCCCGAGAAATTTGATAGATGAAATGCTACCGCATACCACACCGATAATTCAAATTTGGTAAAGTGTGAAAAAAATTTAAGAAAAGAAAACAGTGGTTTAGTTTGCACATGACATCCTACTAAAATGACTTCTGCAGTGCCAACATTGGGCACTGAATGATAAGTTAGCATTCGCATTTTCTCGCATCAATCTCGATATATAGGCGCAAAAGCGCTCCCAGGCCATAACCACAGCATGTTGCTATTCAGTGTGGATCAGGAGGAGTTCTACCAACCATGGATCAGGCTTCCTCCGAGAAAATTGAAATCTCTCATATTTATTTACTTTTGACTAAGTTTCTAGGTCAAGGTTTTTAATTGTTCAGCTTGAGCATAAGCGCCCCAAGTGTGCATTCCTTGTTGTCGTCAATATCCGAACTCCTGCTAATTTATCGCATTTCATTTAATTTCACTGCTCCATGTTTTTATTACTGGTGAAAACATACTCCTTTGAATTGGCGCCCGCTAAAGGCACATAGTAAACTTCTCATTAAAAATTCACGCAGGACGGGATTAGATGAAATAAGAACAACTGGATAAATGCGACATCCGAAACGTCATTAAATGCAATAAGATGTCTGCCAACCGCAAAATGCCTGCTTAAGAGGATGTCTCAAAAGCCTAATATAAAAACTACCAATTAGAAGTATTCCATTCGAGGATCACCCAACTTCACTTCTTCAGATTTGGTACTTAATCAAGCTAAATGACATCGCATAAGAACGACGTGTGCGCACACTTATAACTTGCAATGGAAAGCACTGCTCAAACCGAGGACTGCCTACAAATGGGAGATAACTACAGTAGTTATACCTTTATTTCGAGTGCTTTGTTTGGACCACGCTCAAATTCAATACATCCTTTCATCATTATTTGAGCCAACTTGTCATGTGGTCTGGTAAGGGCTCTTGTACAGCCCAATACACGTGTTTCGGCCTTACAGACTCATCAGCCGGGCAAAACCCGTCGTCTGTCGATCTTTTCATAGTCAGTTCTCTCGGGATACTAACACTCTGGGATAGGTGAAGGTTTCACTTGACACAGAGTGTAAAGCGTACGTAGTCGAGACTCTCTATAAGGAGTATAAGGCTCCCGAGAGAACTGACTATAAAAAGATCGACAGAAGACGGGTTCTGCCCGGCTGATGAGTCTGTCAGGACAAAACATGTGTATCGGGCTGTAGAAGAGCCCTTACCAGACCACATGACAAGTTGGCTCAAATAATGGTGAAAGGATATATTGAAACTACAGTAGTGTTCTGAGTATAACTGAATAGATTCACCGTACTTGAATAGCGTGATCAGTGGAAAAATATTAAACAAAAATTTTCTTTTTTTCCTTTCCATTTCTACAACAATGATGCATACTCTGAATTTAACTAAAAACACGAAATACAAACTGACCTCGAATTGTCGTTGAAAGCAATAACGTTATTCCGATTGGAATGATTTTGGGTGGCTCGTATAGAATCCATTAATGATTCCTTAATTCTGACGCTCAACTTTCTTCGACATGACATTAAACATGAAAATAATGTCATTTTTGATCTCTACATTTTGAGTATACTGCAGGCGCCTGCAGAAGCATACAGTGGAGTCAGTGCATATGAAGTCAATCAATTGATGCCTTTTGATGTCATTTCAGTTTATGTGAGAGGGTACATTTAAGTCTTTTTCTTTTACAAAACGCTTATATCTGCATTCCATATTATGATACTCTACCCGGGCTTCAATCAGGATGAGCCCTCAGCCGATTAGTCAGAATGTAGGGCGCATCACCTCGAAACGAATGCTAAGACGGGTAGCTGAACGGAGTCTGAAGAGACAGCAATCAAAGAACTCTGTGTAAAGGTTACTTTAAGGAAAGAGAATGCAGTAGGTGGGTTTGCCGTTTTCTTTTAGGCGAATTCACCAGTATTTGCATTTATAGCCATATATTCGCCTCATACTAAGGTATGCCGGCATCTATGGAGGTGTCTATTGAATCGTTCCACAAGTTTTAGCACTAAGAGAAGAAACACCGAGTTTATTAAAGAGAAGTGACTGAAATTGCATGATTTTGGTATCACTTATTGTGAATTTTCCCGCGAACATTTTGGTATACTACAATTTGCGCATTATTGCTCCTAAATAAAGCTGTCTTGTGAACAAACTTACTTGCTAATCCTTCACGAATGACGAGGAGGGGAAAATGCTAGTGAAGCGGCGCTCAAAATTGGAGCTCTGACTGATTCTCTAACTTTGAACTTCGTAGTCGTTCTTTATGCAAGCGTATCATTCCCCGAAGTTCCATAAACTTGCGCGTTGCTCCATCAAGGCAAGTATGGGCAATTTGAGTAACAAAATATTCGCAAGTGAATTTGCAGTTGAACAATACCAAAATCATGCAGTTTCAATTACTTCTAGGCAATATATATGATTATTGTTGTTGCAGTGTCAAAACTTACGGAACTCCCTAATACTTCTTGTGAATTTGGCCAGAAGTCTATGGTTCTGTGACTGAAGACTACATAGCAAGAGTTCAGATTAGTTTTAACGCTCGAGGTTGCCATTAACAGGAATGGCAGAGGGTCACCTTTATACTGCAAGAAACGGTGAGGTGATGAGGTACCCATGCGCCCCATATAACTGGAAACAATAATAGAAGGCCTCTATCGAAAGTTGGCGATCTTCGTTTCATTCAAGATCATGAAGCACATTGAACATTTGAGGTATATAACAATGGAAAATTGAGAGTTTATTGAGTTCGACTCAATGTACTGGGTAGTTCGGAAATGAAGTTGATAAGCCTACTAAGAATACTGCTTTGATATCGGTACACAACACAAGTAAAGGGCATCAAGCTTGGCAAAACTCTAAATGCACTGAGCTTTTGGAAGCTAATTCGAGCACTTATTTCCAGTATTCGAGCTTAGATCCCAAATAGTTCAGTTGAAAATCAGCACATTTCGACTGATTACATTTTAAATAAGGCACAACAAACTGACGTCAGAACGAAATTGGTTTACCTTCCGTTCATTTCCATCGACATATAAGCATCCACGGAAGAACCAATGACGAGAGTGTTCCGAGTTCGACTGCGCAAGATCGAATAACTCGACGTCTGTTGGATTTCTAAACAATTGTATTTACGGACATCCACAGTCTCGATCAAAAAGTCTTCACAAAATACACCTCTTGAGCTTGTTTACAAAAAGATCCTTATAGTAACATATATCGCTCTCATCGAATGCTAGTCCGAGTTCAGTGTTAGCCTTGAATGAGAAGTGGTACATGAATAATTGAATGAATGGTAATGGCAAGTGACTTTACTATTCAAAGCTAACATGTGGCTTGATTCCTCCACTATTTTACCTTGTCGAGGTTCCTTGGATCTCCCATGATATCAATTTCGAAGAATTTCTCGCGACCTTTCACTGGAGTGAAGTCGAAGTTCTCGTGGTAGATGCATTCTAAATCAGTTTTTTACTACTTAAACATAAAAGTCATAAAGGATTTCTCCATTCCTAGTGTAGGTTATAAAACTCATAGAGAACAAGGATGCGTACGCTTCATAGCTGAATAGCTGAATGCTTAACTTATTTCCAGCCATTTTGTGGATCAAACCCAAACCTTTGCCAATAAGCAATCAAAATTTTTGCTTTCCGTAAAGAAAGCGCAATAAATGCCTTGTGCGAGGTTCATTTTCATTAAATTCCAAAGCAAGCCTTTAAGGTAACAATTTGGAAACGAAAACACGAAGGTATATAAGAGCCAAGCTCGAACTTGAGGTAGTTTCGAAATTGCAATTTACTTTTCTGAGCGATTAAGTTTTCACTGCACCACAATCGAACTCCTGGCTCTGCCTTTCTCTCGGCCGGTTTTGACCTTCGTAACTTTCAGCAATGATCAGCCAACAGCATTGATTCAAATAGCACAAATCAGTATAGGTCCGTAGGTGAATCCCGTTTATGGATGATTGCTAAACAGCTAGCGTAAAGGTGCAAACCAGCTGAGAGGCAGAGCGAGGGCTTCGATGGTGCAGTGAAATACATAATGAACCTCTGGATTGAGTTATCGCGTTTTGAATCCATCTCATGATACCAGTTTTGCTCGTATCTCAGCATCGTAGTGATTACAATTCATATCATACACTACCGCCGAAAATGAATTAGGCAAAAAGTTAAGAAAGGGATTTGAGAACGTTTAGAAAGTGTTTTTCATAAAACAACTTACTCCTACAATATTTCGCGGATATCTGTTTTACAGGTAATTTTCTGGAATCGTTGTCCGATACTAAAAACTCCAGCAATCAGTCTCACTAGTATATCATTTTGATCATAAGGTTATAGATTCAATGCTAAAGATTGGCGAAGCTTATGGAATTACTGTTTTCAAGACTAGAATTTCTCTAAAATAACGGGAATTATTGACACATTCACTCTTGATTAAGTTTTCCAATAGGTATGTCAAGCTAGTTTGGATAACTAAACCCAAGAGACGGAATCTCTCTTTCACGCAAGGATAAAGGATAAAGCTCTCGGCGTTGATCCAGCCCTTGGGGGATGCGCCATGCATTCGTCTTCAATTTTTAATTTCGTTTGAGGTGATTGAATGCATATCTGGTCTTTACAATGACTCGCGGTGGCCTCCCGCTGTACCGAGTCAGTGTTGCTTATCCTTTCAGGCAAGTCTGAGATCAGTGCGGTACCAGTTTATCGACCACGGAGGGATGGATGGTTTGGTGAGTCATGAGCGCGAGATCGAACCGTCATCCTTGTATATGACGCAAAGCACCTCTAACCACTGCGCCACATGCGCTCTTCTCTTCCACGTAGCAATTGTAAACTCGAGGAATTGACTTACATGGTGAAGCGGTCAATCACTGATTGGGTTTCCAGTTTATGCATTACCAGGGACAAAAATACGAAATTAGAATAAAAATGTCACTTTGCAACCATTGACACTCTCATTTTTGAGGACTCACATATGACTTCACTGACAGTGGATTCAAAAATTTGCCCACATTCTTCAAATCTTTTGCCTAGAAAATTTCTCCCGTCTTCAACAAATCTCTTGTAACTCCTCAAAATGACTTATTCACATAAATGGTTCATAACGAAACTTTTTTATCAACAAAAATGTCGCATATCTCATTATATCCAAAAGTGGCTCATGAGATTTTTATGTTTAGGACAATGCAAGCCATTTCACATATCATATGAGGAAGATAAAGGATAGTGCAATATTCTTTTTTATGGCAGCTCTATATAGTTTATGGACTATGACTGGATAGTATTCCCCACCTGTCATCTGATCACCAGCAACTTGTAAAAGAATGTCGTCTTCAGGAATTGGGCCGTCAAATTGATATCTGATAGTGCGTTCGAGTCTTAGTACATTTTCGATACCAGCAGCCGCTAGCACAGACAAAGCATTTGTGCAGTAGGCTGTCTTAAATGTCGGCCTGAAGAAATACTGTGATCGGAACTTGAATTGTTTCTATTGTCGTTCACCTGAAGAGAAAAGATTCGATTGGAACAGATTTTTCAACCATCCGTTTTGAAACGGATCCAACAAAGAACAGGATTAAGCATCCAAAACGCATAATTGACAGGAAACGATAATCTTTGACCAGTCCATATTTGGAAACTGCACACATTTTGCAACTTCTACAGTGAAAACAACTGATGAAAAAAAAAAGAAGAAAACGAACGCATTGCCAAATTTTCAACTTATTTTCTCCACTAAAAACGCTAGTTTTACCACATCAATTATTTCATTGTCAACGGCATATCGGTCATGAAATCTCATTGATAGTGGAGAAATTTTTTTCAACAATCAATGTGGAAACTTTCAGCATGCGCTTGATCTGATGTTTTAAAGTTTTTAGAGCTAGTTCAATCAAAGACACCGATCGTACTTCTTGTAACAAAGAAGATAAATCCTTATATGCTCATAATCTTCAACGAACAGACTATTTTTTTTGGAATGCCATTGCTTTAGAATGTTAATGGTAATAAATGTCAATTTTTCAATGTCTACTGACTTCTCTCCTTTGAGATGCGTCTTTGAAGATACAGCAGTCTATGAATCTAATAGAAACTACCTATTTATTAATTTGTTTACATAACTCATCATTAATTGTAGTGCGGATTAGAACAGTTCTTGCATGAGATTCGTTTTTTTTTTTTTGCATTCATGGGCCAAAAAAGTTGAACATTTCGCTCGTTGTTTCGTGTAGCGCTTGAGAAGAAACGATCGACTTCTTTTTATATCAAATGCTCACAATAACAAGATAAAGCGAGTTGTCTTACAGAATGAGGAATTCTCAAAAATGTTGAGTGATGCCTGAGAGAAAAAAGTTGTTCTCCGCAGTCTACCTGGGTCCAATTTCTTTGATTGTCCCAGACAGCTGGGAATTGCGCTTTAAGTTATGGTCAAACGGACTTGTCGACAGCAGCCATTGTAGTTTCTCTACAGCCTCTTCCTGGAACTCGTCGATGTTCACACAGTTCTGAAACATAGCAAAAATAGTGCTACTTTGATATTAGAAACCGTACAAAAAAATAATGTCGAAAAGATTCAAACCCTTTGACAAATAAAAGTCATGGCTCCGAGCTCTGAGATGGAGCGCTTTCGTTACGAAAAGGCCATATAGCCATTCCTACTGCCTTTGAGCCCTTTGAGTCCTTCTCTCATCTTACGAACAGAGCAATAGACCAATAATCTTGAGGAATTTATTCGTCACGTCACAATTGTTTGATTACTAAATCATTACTGATTTCCATGCGATACTGTGATTGAATGTGGGTTAACGAAAAGTTCGTGTTTTTCTTAAGTTGTAGATTTCCACAGAGTCTACTAAACAAGATATATTTGAAAAAGTAAGAGATTGGTGAGGAAAACGCAGATTAGTCAGTGAACTCATTATAACTACACTGTCTGAATCCAGAGTTAAAGAGAAACCCCGTGGCTTCAATAACAGGTGAATCTGCACTACAGATGTCTAAGAAATGATTCATCATAATTTGATCCATTTTTAATGCTCAAAATAAAAACGTATCCGACATTCTAGATAATACCAAATATCGAAAAAAGTGGCCCTAAAGATCCCGCTACTATAGTTTGGCGCCGTCAACTTTATTGACTTACTAAAAGGAAATACTGTGAAATTGGGCATCCTAAAAAGAAGACCAACCATAAGCGCTAAGCTCTCTCGAGAATGATTGCTTATATAACCTTTTTAAAAAATCTAAAGCACTTTAGATAACCAAGTTGGAAAACTTCAATGAATGTGTTTTGCTTCTCCGAGCAAACGACTCAAATTGCACTAGCTTTTCCTTGAGCAAGAGATGGAAAAAGAGCTAAATGTAGTCTGTATGAGCTAAATGAGATGTAAGGTTCAAATTCTTTATCTAAGACGTTTCGGTGCCAAGACAGGGTTGAATAGAGTAGTTTTCTGGAATACCCCATCAAACGAGCATTTCGCTGGTCTAGCATGACACCGCACAAATGGGGCTTTCCATTCCCAGACGCTACTATCATACCGTGCGTTGCTCGGAAAGTGTCAGACGCACAGGAACCGTTGTCGGAATCGTCATGACCTACAGACGACTGGAACATGGTGACAAGGGTGTAAATCTATCGAACGTAGTTTCTAAATCACGAGCAATGAGGCGTGGAGCTGTACAAATGGATTGTCAGCGCGTCTATATGCCTCGAATTTTGCTTCTTTTCGGTTATAAAGGGACAAGATGAAGAAACGACTCAATTCGCTGGACAGGAGCTTCTCATAAGGGTGTTAATGATTACTTGAAGGCTTTAATCTCTAGCTACAGTTCCACGTAACAGGCTTTCGGAAAGAATTTTTTTGACGTTATTACAGAAGGAAATCCCTTGTGTCTCACACAAGCATTTTTCTCGGAAGACTTGGCCCTTTTCTAGGACTATTGGTAGTCATTCGATATCGCAATGTATTCTGATTCCATTGTTGTGTTTTTTTTACAAAAAGACCGCTTCTCTGTAGAGCAACAGGGAAAATAAGATTAATTCTCATTAGCGAAATGTATTTTGGCTATCCCATGAGATGGTGGGGCGGGGCGAGGACGTGTGTAGCGTTTTCACACGGCCATCGATCTATTCGTTCTTGGGCGGGTGGCATTTCACTCTGTTATTTGGGCTACCATGCCATGTGGCCTCTTTGATAACTAATAGTCCGTAAAAAAAACTCTGCCCGGCGAGAAATATGCGCGTATGAAACATAGTTTTATTTTGAAATTTACGGCGTTATAAAAGGGTTGTTTTGGGAACCGGCTAAATGGAACTGTAGCCAGAGATTTGAGCTTTCGAATGATCTTCAACACTAATGTAAAAATTTCCTGTTCAGCGAATGAGGTCTATTCTTCCTTTTGTTCCCATATAACCGTAAACGCCCCGAATTACAACCCGAATTCTATTAGTTATCGCTGAGTACTTGAAAATAATAACCTCTGCAAAAACAAAAAAATTCCAGCAGAGCTATGAACAATTACTCAAAAAATTCTATTACGCTATCAACCTTAGCGTAGATTAAATAATCCAGTATTCTTCTTTGATATGCAGATGCGAAGTTGTTAGCAATAGCATTTATTGATACAATAATGCACCACTAGGAATGCAATGCCTGACGTGTCAGGAGTTTCGTCTACATACCGCTCGTTTCAAGTGTTTTCTGGAGACCACGCTCAAATTTCAATATGCCTGATAATTATAAAATTAGAGGGTTTCGTTTACTTTGAAGCCTTGACAAACCAAATGATTCCCAGTCCACAGTCAGACGCTTTAATAACCTCAGCGAGATATTTTAGTGAATTGATTTTCTATTCTTTTCTCCATTCTAAGATCTTCCATTCTGCGGAGACAAATCATAAAGATAAGTAAACTATTAATAAAATTCAACAGACTGCATACATAATGTTAGAAGAAGTTACTTTGAGCACAACGTAATAGCAGTACTCGACTCGGATTTCAACCTTCTCTCCAGTTCTTTCGAGGAGTTTCCGTCGAATCGTTGACTTTTTCCACTCAGTATGTGGTGAATCAATAACGGAGAAAAAACGCAAGCATAAGGGTGCCATAAGCCACTTTCCACCTGAAATATTTGAAACATAAAAGGTAAATAAAAATCTTCAACTTTTTTTGCGGATTAAATCACATGTGTAAGGTGTTCGCTGCAGAAAGAAGAGCGCTAATTGTAAGGATTCCAAAAGGAAATAGAATAACTCTATTTAACATCGGAAAAGATCATCTATATCGATTACTGGCAATCGACGAACAAGAAATGAGACATTGAAGAATTCAATTTATTCTATTGTCACTTGGCCATAAACGGCTCTGGTAAAAATTCCGCCAACAGAGCTTCTGCGAACAAAAGTATTGGAATTGAAAGGGCTATGCTCCTTCGTAGAGTCAGTCACTCAACGTTTTTGAAGGTGCCCAGCAAATATCACGCAACATGCACCTCGATAGAACAAAAAATACTTGGAAACAAAAAAGTCTAAAAGCACAAGAAGGTTTATACGTCTGCGGATGTTGGTAAAGTGTGACCTAGACGTTTTGGGAGTTTGATCTGCACTGATATTTCCCGGAGTTTTCAACCGCTTCATGACTAACCAATCACGGCATCGTTGATCAACGTATTAAAATCAGTATTTAGCTTTGACGCTACAAACTATTCCTTGCGATTATCGTTCTATTTTTTGGTTTACAAAATAAGACAAAAGAAGAGAAGGGTGTAAGAAGTGCATCAGGAGTTTAAAGCAGTGGTTTCAAAAGTTCATTCAAGAAGTCGATTGCACAATATTGATACACTTTATCGTAAAAATGTTAAAATTGCTAAGAGCATGACTGAAAAATATATTGAAAATTGATAAAAATTCTGTCACTAGGTTGAAGAAACTTCATAATTGAAAAAGGAAAAAAATCTACACACGATCAGAGACAAATTTCTGAACGTCACTGCGCGGCGGTTCCGCCTTATAACTCTGACATGCACGTGTCCCATTAACGATATGGATAGTTATCTTTAGGTTGATATCAACACGCCCTCACTATCTTTCATTAGGAGAAAAAAAGGACGCTGATTTCCGCTAAAAATTTTGGAGAATCGTATGAAATGATGTTGGTGAATGGAATCATTGATTTGCCAGTGTGAAGTGCCATTAGACTCCATACCCTTTTCATCCATTTCGGGACGGAATGTTTCCACTTAGTTACACGAGTTTCTGGAACCCTTTCTCACTGGAATAAAATCGATATCCAAACTGTCAATAATCATAAAGAAGCTGAGATCTTGGTAGTTTCAACAATGCATTTGGTTTACGCGAAACTATTCTTATCGCGTTATAACGAAATAATAATACGTCTGACACTCACTTTGCTGTTTGCTCCGCTGGGGGCCTGTGAGTAGTTTTTCGTTGGATTGTCAATAGTCGTTCGATAGTCCAAATGTAGAAAACTTTGGTCACAGAACTGATTTCCAATAAGATGATATAGAGCGCTGTTAAATTCAAAAACAGATTACTTTCAGAAAGAGTGGTGGCAAGGTAGGCGCCGGTAATAACATCATACCCCCGCTAAATGCGGTAAATAAAAAGCATCACAAGCGCATTAGTTAATACATCGTTTGAATATCATAACGGGTATGATGAGCAATAAGAGAGAGAAAAATTTGTACCTATAGCACGATGGAATAAAGTCTCCTCTACAATTTTAACGCAGAAAACCAGAGAAGTCTTCCGATATGGAGAAAACTCTTTAAGTGAATTACGAAATTTGCTTGTCTCTCAAATGACTCTTTGTACTGCGATGTCAGCTCCCGTCTTGAAAGGACGCGTTACTCGAGAGGCACGCGATTTTCTTTATTTATTTGGGAAATTTTTCTTCTTTTCTGTAAATTTTAGGCTGTTGTAGAATTTAAGGGTTGTTGGAGAATTACAGTAGAGAATCTGTTTTAATGTTCAGTAGGTTAAACTTCTTTTTTCCCAAATAAGCCCGTGCGAAGTCCAAGATACGGGCTAACTGCTACGAGTGCGTGATGTGATTTCCTTTTCAATTTGACTGCACTTTATGTCTTCTACTCTACGTCTGTATGTTTGTCACTCTACGTTTTCGAGAAGCAATTTTAGCATCAAAGTTCTCGAAATTTGGCTTTCGGATAACTACCGATAATTTAGCAAAAAGCCACTCACAGGTCGCAGTCGAGCAGACAACGCAAAGTGAGTATGTAGCATAATATCATAGACCAAGCAAACATATTATCAAAATCTCCCAGATTTGAGCTTCCGAATAGTTAATAAAATTTCTAAGCAGAAGTTTTATACAACGAAAAACGCCTACAACCAAGTAGTATTCTTTCAAGATATGGTTATAATTTATGGAGCCTACAATCTGTTGGGGACTAACTGTAGTTATCGGATATGGCGTGAATGCAAAATTAAGGATCAAATTACTTTTAACATATATAAGAATTTATTCAGAACGGCTTATCAAAAAGCAAACAGTAGTGACATTTTGCAAAATGGTCTTCTTATCGTACAAAACACCAAAGACAATCAGCGACATTATGACCTTAGGAGGAAAGCGGGAGCGGTGTTGATATGGAACGAACAACGAAGAAAGACCACAACTAATCCCAAATCTTTGATTCTGATAGGCGGGCATGGAGCTGATAAATATTATCAATGTGCCCTGCTTCAGTCGACAAAACATTTTGGGAGCTATTTTTATTTAAAACGAGGTACAAAGCATGGCTGTTGTTTCCGACGATTTCTATTCTTCTGAGTTCTTCACATCAAGTCAAATTCAATGAAATAGTATTCGAAGAAGTGCGAATTGTTTGAATGTTGACTGACGGACATCACATGAAATACTTTGTTGTTAAAATTCCGAACCTTTATTAAGGATCGAATAATTGCCTCAAGGTGCATGCCCAAGTTTCTTCCTAAAGCTCCAGTTCCTTTCGCTGTCATATCTCTTTTTAAGACTAACGACAATTTCTTTGTCCACGAAATTTTGGAACATTTCCTGGATCTTGGGCAGCATATGAAATCTGCAATATATTTCAAGAACGAGAGATGCGCACAAAGTATTACTCGAAAAAAAGTCATTATCAAATGACAATCAATCAATCCACAAGGTCACTGTTCAAAAGAGCAATGCTGAGTGATATCATTCCGATAGAGCGGTGTTCCACTACAGAGGATTCGACTCGTACTACATTGGAAGGATGACTGAGTGTGGACAGTCGACTCGGATCAACTTCTAGATAGATTTTTGTCGGCCCTATGTATACTAATCAGTGGTAGAATTTAGATGATTAGTGGATGCATGCCTCTAGTAACTTGCAACACTCATGTGGTCAAAGATTCAATCCCGCGTCCAAGACTACCAAGTCTCTATTTCAGTGAGGTTGACGAATTGGTACCAGACAATCTAGTAGATCAGCATTACTGATTTGACACATGGTAGGCCATCTCGAATCATTGTGAAGGCCAAATATCATTTAGTCACCTCTAAGAATGCTTAATGAAATCGGATGCATGGAGCATTCTTCAGAGATTGATCAACGCTGAGAGCTTTATCTTTTTTTTTAATTCCTCTGCTACGTCGAGAAGCTTCACGCAGAGTATGCGTTAGAAATAACTCTACTCCTACGATTCCGATGAATTTAAGAGAGAGTGGAAATGATGGAAAAAATCCAGTAGAAACTCTATTAAAAACTACGATAGTAAATGCTATCGGGCTTGCAGTTGTTTGGCAGTTAATCATGCGACACTTACTTAAAGAGGGAAAGCTTCGCTTATCGTGAGCTGGATAAGCACAGAAGTTATGCCATACGATGAAATGACCGCAGGCACCACTGACCCCAAGATATCACATCTATTTGAATCCAGTTTATATAAACTTCCCGCAAGAGCTGTTGTACCGCTTTCTCTAATGTTTGAGTAACTATCAGCTGCAGACACTTTCGAACGCTTGTCGTATAAAATTTTTACACCTTTGCACCTTTTTACTTACAAACCCTGTGGTTATTTTTTGCACATCAAAATCCGCACTTCAGTAAACTTCAGCCTCGCAGTCAAGCCCTGCTATTTGGCAGTTTCGGCTTCTCTATTTTTCTTGACGTGCCTGCCCACCAGTTTTAGCTTCTTCCTTAGCCTCGAAAGGTCATCTCAGCTCGAACATTTGTGCTGTCATTTCGCCATATCCCTACATTGCTGTTACAATACTTTTTTTTCCAACGATAGACTGTTAATTCAGACTTGAGAACTTGTTGTCTAGGAACACCAATAGAGTTCGTCGTAGCAAGCAAGTACATAGTCGAGCAACTACGTCAAGTTAGTAGTAATTTGATGCTGTAAGCTATCGAATCCATGACCCGATAAACTACTCTACAGTAAAATTATGTTTAATGAAGAATGAACTCTGGAAAAGCGAACGTAAAACATATTTCATTGTGAGCGGAGAAATTGAGGAGAGGAAGGTGTTTTGTAAAAAAGGCAAAAACGTTGAAATGTGAAGAAAAAGCATTAACTAGGGAAGTCCAAATTCTAGTTTTCTCAAAGCGATATGATTGTATGGTTTAAAGTCGAACAGGTCGTCTGCGTAGCAGGCTAGATGCATCCTCCCACGTTTGATTTTTCTGTGATATCTCTAAGTGAAGCTTGTTTGAAGACATCAGTTAAACATTTACTATTGTGATAGCTTTAGTGCGGAACAGTTTGTCATTAAAGGCTGTAGCTGAAGCAGCGCCAAAGATTATCAACTGCCTACTCAGCTCAGACATCGATAACATCATAAGATTGTCCACGAGCGGTTCTCAAAAACGCCGTGGTTATGACTGTTTTCTCACCGAGCTCATACTCCTAGACCATTTTGGAGAATATAACTCTTGAAAAAAAAATTCCAAAACAGTTCTCTGATTTGTCAACACAACTCTCAATTATAAGGCAGCAATATGCGCTAGTATCTGTTTCATAACATCAAGGAGCATACGTTAGTAAGCAGAAGAGACTGAGGTGGACTCTTTTAACCTATATGGCGATCCCCTTTTTGAAGCTAGCAACAATCTCAAAAAGAAGAACTTTCCAGTACTGAGAACATTTGTGTGCAAGTATGTTATAAAGCCGACTATCTTATCAGTGTTCAACCTTGGGAGAGAGGCACTCAAAAATAAAATCGATGTGAAAGATTCCATAAGGAGGCTATGAACAAATATCAAGTCGGATTGGATCACGGATTTGCTATAAAGAGAGGTTTCGCGTTTAATTTGATATCGAATGAAAATACCCTATTGAAAGAGCTAGAAATAGGTCTGGTTTGCTGGACTAGTTTGAGGATTCATTAGATTGTATTCACAATTTAGTTCTGTTGATAGACCATAAAATAGTGCAATTACATGCTTAACTACAGACTATTCGAGAGTGGTACTTCCTGGATTCTTGGATAGCCGTGATAGAGCGCATCAAAATAGTAACGAACAAACGGTCGCCGGCATTTGTGAACTGGTAGAAGACACATCAGGGCTGAGATTTATGAAGTTCAGTAAAAGAGTAATCATCACAAAATTATAAGTCGAGTTTGACAGTAAATTTAGTAACTTTCTCATCCATGAATCAAAATTTTCTTAGAAGAAGAAAATTTCATAATTTGTAGCGACTGGAAAACTTAGAGACTTGCATATAACATACGCTTAGAATAAGAGCGAAACATAACATCAGTGTTCATGACGTGTTCCTATCAGAAATGAACCGTCTTAGTTCGCCCGAACGACAACCATTCTAATATTGTGAGAGCGCTACTTTGACCTTTGCTCTACGAAATTCGTTCACTCACATTTCGCACTTGAGTGATGCTCAACCAACTGCTTTCCTTATGATCGTACGCCATTAAAAATTCGTCACTATAAGCTCCTGCTAATTTGTGGTTCGGGAAGAGATTTGTTTTCTGATTGAGTTCCTTCGGAATGCTTTCAGTCGGCGACGTTAACTCCTATTTCTTGAAGGATCACAGTCCTTTGCATAAAGATGTCGATATCCTCAAATTAGATAACTCTGTCTGTGATGACCTTGCAATAATTATACTGCGGCCCCACATTCATCGAAAGCCCCTTCACGTTGACCGTTGGGTGGTAGAACGGTTTGACCGCGGTAATGGGGAAATGACGTCCCTTTGACGAACTTTACTGCACACTTTTTAAGAGGCCTTTTGGATATAATACTGGTATATCTTATTTTACTCAATGCGGACAACAGCTATTTTTGGCTGGCAGGGCGCTCAATGACAATGTGATATTTTTCTTATGAAATCTAGATTTGTATTCGTGACTAAGAAGGTTTCTTAAGCACCTTAGCACTTTACTGATTCTTCTTCACAGTATTTTCTCACTTTGGTGATCCCAGTACCTCTACCATTTAATTCGTTTTCTCTTCTTCTTCTTGAACTTCGTAGAATATTGATTGAGCAAGTCTTCTTTGAGAACCAAAAATATCCTGGCTGTGGCGTTCCATGAAGCATTCGTTGTCCACCGCCGAAAAGTGTTGAAGCGGGTTTAGCTTGCACGCGTGCGGTGAGCACCGCAACCTCTCGACCACGGCGCCCAAAGAAGGACTTGGTGAATGGAGAATTAAGATAAGAGGGTTCACTCGTTGGTAAATGGAACAATAGGATATAAAAAGTTTTAGTGTGATTATTCTTGTTGAAATATACCGAAGCAATTACAAAACGTTTTTTTTTTCGCCAAAAAATGGAAGCGTACATTGCAATGCAATACCACTTCGTCAATAATCCGGAACAACTTTTTTTAGGCCTCCTTATAAGTTTTGGTATTACAGCAATAAACAGCAAAATTATTAACCAGAAGTAATCAAAACTGCTCAACAACATTACCGAAAGTATGTGCCATCAGCCTGAACACATATCTGTCATCTCTCAAGTAACAATTCAATACCACGCTCATAGAATTATCATCTTTGAATCCAAAGAAAGTTGTCACTCCAAGACACAAATGATTGATGTTTCGGAACATGCTCTTGCTGAGGAAGTGCTCCAGCGACCGGGAGAGGTGATAGTCAGACGGCAACAAGTGAGGACCATAAGGCGGACCATCCAGTATGTCTGCTTTTTGGAAAGCTCTTCAGATCGTGCTTTAGGAAGAAAAGATTCATAATTTACACCTCGTTGGACAGAGCTCTTTTGGGACTATTACTTATCACTCGATAGCGTAATGTTTGTTGGTTCCAACGCGTGCAGTGCGGCAAGGAAATATGCCATCAGCCAAAGCTCAAACCGATCGATGGTTGTGTGAATACGGCCACATGCGCCCTCTCTCTGCCCCCATCACCTCGTGTAATGACTAGAAACGATTCCTCTATCGAACGATTACTATTAGTCCAAAGAAAGAGCACTGTCCGACGAGAAAAATATGCATGTCTGCAACGACAGAAATCTCCTCCTGTAGCAACGTCAAGAAAAGGCTTTTCCAAAATCGGTGACGTGGGGCTGTAGTCTAAAGTCTCAGCTTTCGAATAGTTGCTAATAGTCCTACGAAAAATTCCTCTCCAGCAAATGGGATCGGTTTTCCATTTGTCCCCTCATAATCAGAAATAATGCATTTCAATTACTTCTGATCAATAATTTTGGTATTTCTTGCTCTAGTGCCAAAAGTTACGAGAAGACCTTGAATCAGTAGTGTATTTAGAAGTTGAGACTTTCAGTAGAATTGTAAAAAAGGATTTGTTCTGTTGTCTCATGAAGAATAGCTTTTATATATCCTTTTATACTGAATTATGGACATTATTCATTGCTGTAAGTTGGAAAAACTCCATTACTTACTCTCGAACCACAGATTCCGAAAGGTAAACCAGATGCATACGAAAAGATGACATTTTTGACTGTCATTGAACGTCTATGCTATCTTACTTACATATAACACATTCCAATCATATTTATCTTTTAATTTCAGCCTAAGCTACAATTCGTCTATATTTATTGTCACAGATGAATGATTTGTCAAGTGATCAACTATATTATCATTTTGTACTCTAAAATCAAATATTACATTTAAATACTTCAGCTTTGATTTTTTTTTCTTCCGTATATTATCTCAAGGTCGTCATAATGATTGGAAATTACAAAATTACACCACAATGAGTAATTTCGAGGACAGGTAAGGAAACACAAGCACATTCCATAGTGCGCAACTGAATTTCGCAGAATTGCTGTTCGTAATAAAGATTTTCTGGGCGACTGAGCTTTTTCACTTTGAAAACACTCTTATGGAAGTCATTTCCGTATTAGTACATACTTTCGCAGGGATGTGATGTTTTAGAATCAAAGCTCCACTTTGTGGCACCAAATAACCGTTGGTGAAGTTGCAACGACTTTAGAACCAAACGCTATCACTTTTTTCTGTTATCAGGTCATACTATGCAGATCTTCTCAAATAAAGCGAATTCCAACATTAGAATTTCTAAAGCTAACGATCGATTACTAAAACATGAATAAAATGGGAAAAACTTTCCAGTAACATTTGAGAACATGTTCCCCTTTGTAAGAATGTGGTTTACCCCTGTAAATTGCAAGTCTGAGGCACTATAGGCGCGAATTTATCATTGTCATTCATATAGAAGTGTTTCCAGTATTATTGCATCGTTTAGTAAGGACTATGTTTCTTCAAAACATTGATTATCCAGATCTGTATTGAAGCGCATATCAATCTTCGTAGCTGTAGGAAAGAGTTAATTGGATACCATGTCATTTTTATTAGTATACTTTACTGATCACTTTCCTACTCTAATTTAGTTACACCTATCGATCATGCAAATCTTTATAGCGTGGCATGAAGCTCAAAGTTAATTCTGCAAATTTTAGAGATTAAAAACTTGATGGAGAGTTGGATGAGGTTCAAACAGATGTATTTGTATTTATACACCATCTTAAATTTGATGACTACGAACACTAACCAGCTGGGTCTTGAGCAATGTAGAATGTAGATGTGGATTTTATAACATCTTCTTTCTGTATGAGTCAAATGACATTTTCTTTTGAACCTAACACTTCCTTTATTCAGATTGTTGTTTCACATCTATCACCCATGAAGGTCGTTGGATTTGCTCGTGAGTTCGACTATTGCTTGAGTCCTTGTCATCGTCATGGACGCTGCTCGAGTATGATTCTCCCATGAATCTCGAGATAACCCTGCAAGAGTATTCGCAGATGGTCACTGCAGGAATTCGTCGACTTTTGTGGGTTGGAAGGAGTTTAATCAACATAGGCCTGACAGAATTTTGGATTCAAATTTATGAAACTCGATTCGTTTAAAAATCTTTTCAAAAAGCATGCACCGATCAATATTTTTCACGAAGGCTCTGAAATGTTAGCCGATTAAAAATTCCATAACAACTACGTGCAGGCTGAATAATCTAAAACAGGAAATTGATCGTTCAGTAGTGATTGATGAGCATCTGCTTTGGTCAGATGAGGAATTTTCGCATCAAATTTAACACTCAAAGAACTAAGTGCATTCTATGTAGTCACACCTGAATGACAAGTCTAAGCTCTGTGAAGATCACTCGCTTTCTGTTAGCTCATTTTTACGCATAGAAACGCACTCTTTCTGTCACCACGTCATTCAATCGATCTTTGCTCGGAAAAGCCTCCACCTTCACTCAGAGATATCCAACAAACCGCTTTTCGAGGAACTTATTTGACTGGAGATCGATCGTTTTTTCAAATTCAGCTACAGTGAGTTATGATTATCTTATGAAGCAAGCACACTGGAAAGTGTACGATCAAAGTCAATATGAAATGGTTTTCTAAATGCCGGCAGTAATGTGCTTGCATCAGAGACTACAAAGTATGTGGTAAACAGTGACATCCAATAATATTCATGCGTATATAACGATAAAGCAGCATCTCTTTTACGATCCTGTCAGTTTCAAAATCTCTTAATTCCTTTGATTATTGAAAAATTTCCATTCATTGATAAATTCAAACAAGTTCAGTATGGCTGAAAATTGTCCCAATTGCCGACATTGAAAGCAAGCAAACAAGTCAAAAGCCACGCTAAAGTTATATCTCAAGCAATTGTTGTTCCCAAATCAATATTGAATTTAGGCATACATCTCACTTCTGACGGACTTGTCGTCACTGTCTTTATAATGATAAAGCCTAGTTAGGAAACATTTAAAGTCATACGGTCACGTTATTTCCTACATCGACAACCAGAGCGATGATAAAAAAAACACTGCGTGTAGGTGTGCTCACTATTGCTAGTCTAAGAACCGTCATGGTTTTTCTCTCTTTTTTTTTCTTCTTTTTCTATTACGATTCCTTCATTGCAGTCATGACATCCAAGTTGAATCACCTTAGCATCTAGCACGTTGTTCTCTTTAACTAGGAAGTGGAGTGCGAACCCTGATTTGAGCATAACCAAAGCATGACGACCCTAACATTTCAAAGTGGTCAAGCACATCTCTTGTTTGTTTTACGTGGAACGTTCTGTGAAAAGTTAAATATTTAGTCGACCATTGCTCACTGTAACTCCATCCAATACCAGCCAAAAAAGATATATGTAATAGAGCTTCTTATATCTAGCACTGTATTTACGATAAGAAACGGTATAGAAGTGCTCGCTCCATGTAAATGAGCATATACTTGATTTTTGGAGTGATCTGTCTCTACGAAGTAATAAAAATTCTAAGATAACCATTAGAATAATTATCTGAGTAATTTTATCGAAGCCCACTTCTAATAACAGGTCAATACGATATCTCATCCCATTACGGACGAGGCAAATTCTTGGTGTAAAGCAATGAGTTCATTTTACTGCAGGATCTCCCGAGCTCAGATGAGGTTCAATATTTTTATCAGGGAGCTTAGTACTAGAAGCAATGCACTACCTAATCGCAAATTGGTTATACAATGTAGGACTGTTGACTTTCTAATCTTCTATCTGTCGTCGAATCATCTCAGTTTACATGAAAGTGCCTTCCTGCACATCCCGTTGATATCTTTCACTCCGTGATTCACAGCGCAGCGTGATTTAAAACGTTGTGATTTGTGATTATTTTCTGAGTGTGAAGATATACGAATAGATGTAGGAGTGGTTAAAGGTTCTGCTGAGTCACAGCAAAACATTCTTGAATTGAACTGATAGCTGGAGTTCATTTCATGGTCCCTTTCTACAGAATTTAATTACTTGCAATTTCCTTCGTTTTGTTCGTCTGGTTACCTGACCTGGTCCCCATCTATCCAGAAATCATCAAATCAGTTCTGCTCAAAGTAATCGACACAATCGATACTTCACGAGGCAGATGTTTTCTCAATCTTCTCTGGAAATTTTCTGATCTTGCCTGTAGTTTGGGTACTTTCCGTTATCTGAGTGCCATTTCGACCCCTTGTATAAAACGCATTTCTTGGTATTTTTCAATGTTCGAGTATTCATTCGATAGCACAAATCAAGAGAATGTGAATGCTATATTTCATCTTTGAAAAAGCCTTCATATTACGCTGAAAGAGCAAAAATAGCATTTTCTTTCTCACTGAAAGATTTTTCGCTGACCAAAGCATTTCCTTCGATTTTACTACACGATTGACAGATCAAATCTAAAGAATTCCGATGACCTATCTGGTTTTATAGTGGCCCTGGTATTACGCTGTAACAGCCAAAAGAATATTGGAATGCTCAAAAAATGGACCACTATAACTAACCTCTCTTCACTTCGATCCGATGAGAAAAACGTATTTTTTGATCGCTCCCAAAGATTAAATAATCAATCGATAGCCTAAATCAAAAGAAATTGAATAGTGCATTTTACTTACAAAAAGCCTTGTTATTGCGCTAAAGGATCAACAATAATAATTTGTTCCTCATCCGAAGATTTTTCGTTTACCAAAGCTCCTCTCTTATGGTTTCAAAAATTACACGATAGATCAAATTTCAAGGATTCCAATAATGTTTTTGGTTTTTTAACGGGCTTCTTAGTGTTTTATAAGAATCAAAAGAAAATTGGGTTTTGCACTCAATGCTTTTTTCCGGTTATGCGAAGCTCAATCTTCTTTTGGCTGTAACAGCGTGATACGAGGTCGATATTTGAAAACAATAGATCATTGAAATTCTCAAAATTTAATCTATCAACTAATTACTGAAACTTCGAAGAAAAAGCGTTGGTCAGCGAGAAATCTATGAAAGAGGAACAAAAATTTATTTTTGCTCTTCCAGCGCAGTAAAGGGGCCTTTCTAAAAACGAAACAAGCAACTAAAATCTTATGATCTGCACTATCATAAAGCTACTTGAACATTGAAAAAGACCAAAAAATACGTTTTTTCCATGGTATCAAAGTGAAGAGCGGATAATAGAAATGATCCAGTTTTGTGAGACTTAATCTTCTTTTGGCTGCTACCGAGTAATGCGTGGTCCATTTCAGAAACCAAATAGATCATTACATTCTTAAGAGCTGATTTAAAATCTGATCAATTGATTGTTTATTGAAAGTATAAAGGAAAAGCTTTGGTCAGCGAGAAATCTTTGGATGAGAAACAAAATATCATTCTTACTCTTTCAGAGCAATAGCAGGCCCTTTCTGAAGATTGAATACACCGTTGAAATTTGTTTAATTTAAGCTACCGAATGGATATTTGATCGTCAAAAACAAGCGCAAAATAATCCTTTTCTGAAGGGTCGAAACGGCGCTCAGTTAACGGAAAACTACCGTATTTTGTGTGCCTTCGACACTGTTGTTTTGTTAGCTATTCCATCCATCGTTACTCTACATCAGGCTTAATTGACTGTCAAATGTTAGGATGCACAAATCGTTTGCGTTGGAACAACTGCACAATATGGGGACTTTATGCCTACTTCGGACCCTACGGTGAAAAATGGTAAATTATCAGTAAACTCGTTGAAGCTTTCATTCCTTCAAGAGCTGTATTTGTATGGGGGAGGGGGAGAGGAGAGGGGTGGGGCAGAGACAATTACTTGATATCGAAGCATAGTACTCCACTGCAAGTCCTTGTACAGGCCGGATATGCATTCGATCGCCTCTACGGATGAGGTCGATCACACTAGCAATTAATCAACACTCAATGGTTCATTTTCTGCTCTTTATCAATCATAAAGAAGGATGGGGTGTGGGATGTTCCAGCCAGTTATCGTGGAATTCCCATGGATACCATGCTCAAACAGTATTTGGCATTTTGTTAAATGAGGAGATAGCACAGTGTCGAGGAACATTCAAATCTCCAGCTAACTAGCCTCCCTATGGATGACCATTTTATGTGAAAAAAAAACGAATTTCATCCTCACACAAAACAGTCTAGAAAAAGAGGCAACACGCACGTGCGTAACAGCTCTTATGTGATGGTGGCCCAACTAAATTAATTATATAAGTAGCCTAGCAAGTTGTCATGAAAAGAATGTATTAAGCATTCTTGCTTATGATACGCTGTTGTGCGGTCACTTAGGGTTTAATACGTACCAAATGGATTAGCGCAGAGATCAAAATTTGAGATGCCATGAATCGGCGCTCTGTTCTATTCAAGAAAAAAAAAGAATCAGGAATCATACTATATGAAGAAGTATGTTTTGCAACATTATTATGAGGGTTATATTGATTAGAGATGTAGTGAACTACACGCAAGTTCAATCTCGTGTTTCGATTTCACCAAATTTTCACGCTTCCGAAGTTAGTAAATAGTGCCAGTGTGATCTGGAAGGATAGTAGAACTTACTTGACACATAAATAAGCTACCAGGAATCTTTTACAAGCCGGATATGCAGTCACTTATCCTTGACGATGCTTACTAGCATCGAATGCACGACTTAGTCTTTACGGATTGGTAAACGATAAAAGTTTCATCTTTTAAAACTACCAAAATTTATCGGATTCCGTCTTTGCGCTGAATAACTCAGTTTAGCGCCTTTCCCTGAATCCCTAAGATAGGCACGCAATGGCGTTTAAAGTCCTCACCTCGGTTATTGACCAGCTTTAGGGATACTTTTTTTTCTTTTCGCTTTTTTCCAGTACAGCTGCAATTGCGGTCATCACCTTACTCTGAGTGAAATTTCGAATAGGAATAACGAAATACTTTTCAGCCTCAGCTGTATGAGATGAATCACTATTGTGCAAACAGCTTCACAAACTCATTCAACATTGGTGGTGAAAAATCAAACAGTAAACGACTGCGTCTTTGGGAGAATGAAGCGAATGCTGTAAATAAATAATGCAGTCTTTAAAAAAAGCAGTCGATAAAAGAGGTTTAATTCATTATAACAGCTACGTGCTCGACTGCCGGTCACCACAATGTCAGGTAACAACATCATCTGACTTGGTGTGATTTTTACTCGGTGTCGATTTCTTTATAGAAGATTATTTACCCTTAGGGGATCGGCTGAAGCGAGGGAGGGTGCTATTGAAAAGTCCCAATAGGAAGAAAACAGGCGTCGTACACCACTAGACCTAACAGCTCAAAACATGTTATATCTTTAGCAGAATGCAGTAAGATATTCAGCAAAACATGAGGATGCTTCGAGATGGTCATGGCGACGGTGATGATTGAGCAAAAAAGATCAGTTGACTAGCTCTGGACCACTTTTTTGAAACGATATAGGTGATCAGACCCATGCCATTAAACCGTCGAAGATAATTACAGAAGTTCAGATCAATGTCTTTGAGCTTTCATTTGTGTTCCCTTTGATAATTTTTCTTATGTGGTGATGCTGCGTCTTTTTAAGTCTTCATATTACTATGATTGGCATCTAGGCGGTCTAAATAGCCTTCCATGGAAAGAACATCTTCAGTAATTTTTGAGGCCTTTCTGAAGCAATGTTACTTATTTTAACCATTCCCCAAGACCGACTATTGTTTAACCTTGGCATTGAATGAAATATTCCGTGATTTCTTTGCTTCAACGCACACGAGGTTTTGATACAAGTTTATTCCGTAAAACGTAGTATAGTAGAGATCATATTCGTGGCTAACGTTCGCCACTTTTACCTTCCTCAGAACCTGACCTGAAAAAGTCTGACTGACCAACATCAAGTTAATCAAACACTTCCGAAACCTAAACAGAAAAGAAGGAAAGGAGAGAAATAAAGGGAAAAAAAGAAGAAAGAAAAGAAAAATATCTAGATAATTTCAAATCATCAAATAATCAGTTAGATTTGACTCACCGTTTCGTTGTTATGGTGCCCACTAAAGGTGTAGGTCAGCCGCACTGTGTCTTACATGGACGAGGTGTGTGCCTGACTCAGATCCGTAAAGATCGATCCAAGATATGGCGCGAAATCACGGGTGATAAGGAGACACTCATCTTTATTATTCATAGCGGGACTTTTGGAATGGATCCAAAACGCCCCAAGGACTTTGCGCTCCGTGGTCTTGTGTTCTTGTGTAAGGATAATTACTTTCATATCAAAATCATCCCCTCATGTATCTGTGTCCTGTGCGTACCTAGTGGGTTATTTGGTCTAGAATTACGTTTATCGGCTAGGTGTTCTCTTATGCGGACATAGAGTGGCCTACCCATTTCGCCAATGTACTCGCCGCCGCACGCCTTGCAAGAGATTGAGTAGGTTGTACCCTTACTCATGCAGTCACCGTCTTTACCGTCAGGACAAATTATGTTCTTTTTGGTTGTGCATAGACGACTGTACAAGCGATTGTGGACTAGCTCACGCTCAAGATTATTCGGCGGTACCTCAATCATCGCAACCGATTCATTCAAGCCTGCCCTTTTCGAACGCCTTTTAATAGCTATACTTATTTCATTTGTAAAAAAGGGAAGCCCAAACGGGACCTCATTTTCAGCGAAGTTTTTGTTGAGGGGCACGTGATTTCCTCTAAACCTATCCCCACGGACTACATTTTTATAGCCATTTGGAATGGCTATTTGCCGAGCCAATTCTACGAATTCCACCTTCTGCTCTCTCCCGATACACACATAGGCAGCTGTGCGGAACATGTTTTTTATAAGCGCCTTTTTTTTGTATATGAGGGGTGAGATGAGAGATAATGAACCAAAATATTTTTGTTGCTTGGCTTTCAGTACCATTTAGTGATGTAGCCGCATTCAGATAGTTTTACTCGGACGTTAAGAACTTATTTTATTTATTTTAGAAGTAGAAATTCGTTTAACAGCACCTAATAATAGCCCCAAATTCCACGATACGAAATTTCTGTTTAAATAAAAAATGATTACCTCATTTGGAGACCCTTGATCAAAGAAGATTACCACATCACATACTATAAAAGAATGGTGGCGAGTAATGCTTATGCTGCTCAAATAAGATGGTCGTCGTTGTCATTCGATTTCTAAGACTGACCCACCGGACCATATGGTATCTTCTTGGACTCCCCCCCCCCTTCCGATTTATCTTTAGTAGCATTTTTCAAATGATTCCGAAGTGCGACCAATTTTCATCGCTTCAAAAGTTGAAGTTTGCCAATTGTTAACGACAAAGTGCATAATCAACACCTGTAGCATATCAGGATAGAATGAAGTACAATTCATATAATGTGCTTAACGTGTCGTCATTTCCATTCAGATTCACTGGAATACTGCTTACTCTAGGGAGCGTGTGAAGCAGTAAGAATACACTGCGGCACACACTTGGTCAATGGTTCAGTCCCATGCGGAAGGTACACCATGACTTTCATCCAGCGTAATCGGCGATTTGGTACCAGACGCTCTGAGGGAGGATAGCAGCACTGACTTTATATATTGGTAGAACACCACGAACATTGTAAATGGAAGATATACTCGAATGCATGCCGCATCCTTCCGGGATTGATCAGCGCCAAGTGCTGTACCCTTTCTCTTTTTAATGTTCACTCTAAAGATCGGCGGATCTTCACTTACCAGCACGGTTGATGATATCTAGAAATGCTCAAGTTAAGTAGTAAAAGATGAAGGTTTGAGCGTTCATCAGTGTTTCAGTTCGTGCAATGCCTTCCACTCCAAGCGTCGGAAAGGTGAATGATTCCTATTTGACCTACACATTGACATGTTCGAACCTGTTGATGTGTCGAGTTGGTGCTTTTTCATCCTCGCAGACAACTCTGGCACAAACTTGTCGACCTCGTGGGATTGGAGGTGGTTGTTAGCCAAGGGGTGGATCAAAAATCAGTGACGCGCTATCGCAAGTCACATCTTAGTAGCATACTACACGCGAACATAACAGTGATAAGAGCAATAATAGATCGTTCCCTGAGTTTTGGCATTAAAGCAGTAAACACTAAATTTGTTGGTAATTGAAATGCACAGTTTTGGCATCGTTCAACAGCGCAATTTTTTGCGAACATATTGGTACACAACTTGCCTTTACATGATTAAGGAGAGAGCTGTCGCGGAAACAAATCCGCTGGCTACTTATGCACGAATGGAGCGTAAGGAAAAATGCTAGTGAAGCGGCGCTCAAAATTCATGGAGGTTCTTGTGATCGGCGCGATCGCAATTGATCCTTCTGACTGATCTTTCCAGCTTTGAACTTTGCGAACCACTTCCTAGCCGACCTTCCTGCAACCGCATGCTTGCGTCAGTCTCCAATAATCTTACGCGCCATTTCACTAGCATTCTTACCTATGCGCTCGTGCGTCAGTAGCATCAGAATTTATTCCCAAGACAGCTCCATTTTGAAGTAAGTATAGGCAAGTTGTGTATCAAAATGTTCACAAGAAAATGCACAATTGAACGATACCAAAATTATGCAATTTGAATTACTTTTGGTGATAAATTTGGTGTCTATTGCTGTAGTGCCAAGACTTATGGAACAACCTAATGATAACGGTGACAATAACAGTAATAAGATTGGTAATAATAGTAATACTGGCCGCTCAGCAACGACAATTTAAAAGTTTTTACGTGAAATACATTTTTGTGTTCCAAGATGAAGCGCTGAGTCAACCTGATTATTGAGTTTCTGAGAGGTGACTATCCTGCACTGGCAAGTACATTGCTCTCAACTAAGCTTCCGACTACTTCTTCATTGATACGCTAACACGAGTTGGCATCAAAACTATATCGACCAGTAATCATTCAGTCAACATCTGTCCGTACAACAAGACGCTGCTAAGTGAGTTTGCTTGATTCGAAAGTGCTACGTAAAAGAAAGTTTGACTCGAAAGACTTTGAAGACCTACATCGTGAGGGTTAATGGTTGTGGACAATCGACTGCGACCATCGTGGTTCTAAAGAAGGTCAAGGTGCAAAAGCAGTCGAACGAGGTCGAAAAATTGACGCCAACATTATGTTGGCTTGTCAATAAGAATAGGACACATATATTCCATGTCAAGGTTGAATAGGTCGAGTTACAAGAACATATCGATTTTATCTAGTGAATCGATGGTTATGCAAACAGAGAAACTGCTGGTGCGCTTCGCAATTCGTCTGTCGCCAACTAATGTGAATTACGGCAACGTTGTAAGCCCCACTGGCGATCAATATATTTCATTTGCTTAGTTCACACAAGATGTAATACAACCTTCTTCGGCTAACGTTTCGACGCCCTCGTCTTCCCTGGAGTCGACTGATCCTGGCAGAGATGGTTCTCAGTTGTCCGTCGTTGGGCTGTAGATCCTCGTATTCATGTCGAGTCGAATCTTCTTGAGTGGAACTTCGTTCGAATGAAGTAATATCACTCACTTAACTTACATAACCCTGCGTGAGGTGAACAGTTCAAGCAAATATTACCACGTTTAGTGAGAGTCGGATAGTAAGATGTTGCGAGTTCGTAACGGAAAATCTCAGATATAAATTATACGTACCTAGCAATTATTATGAAATTGATACAATACGCGATCCATATAAGAATATAGACTTCCTTCGAAGCGATTGAAATCATTCTCGTATAATGAAAACCACGTATTTCTTCGAAGAAGACATAAATCAAACTCCATCCGAGAATTATCGCTAAACTCATATCTTCAATCTGATTGATGACCTACAACCTTATTAGTTAAGTCACTAACCAAACCTATTAAACCATAGTATACAAAATACTTAAGGAAGTTACCATTTGTGTCAATAAAATCAAAAGAGGAAAATTCTACAGAACAACCCACTTGAAGTGATTTTGCTTAGACTATCTCTACCTCTCAAATTCTTGCGCTTTGCAATGTTCCTTGTGTCCTCTTTTTCTCCTCCCAAACTTGTTCTTTAATATTTGACTGAAAACTTCTTTTTTGGCTAAACAAGTATTCTTACGAAGCGTCCAGATAGCCATATCAGGATATACCCCGATTGTCACTGTAGGTGCTAGCTTGCGACCTTCATAGATCGGGAGGAGGTCTGCCGCCTGTTAGAGTTTCTAACGAATTAACATCGATTCATGGCGCATACTTATTCTAAGCTGTTCCTCCAACCTTATAAGACCTTGTTCTATCACCTATCTGCAACGATGTCACGTCCATTACCTGAAATGGTGACTCACAAGACTCCACATTGGTGTGCACATCGAGAGCCTTATGAAAGGACGATCGTCTCGCGGTGATTCCGAAACTTCCGACCTCGCAAGTACCCTGAAACTCCCTAAATAAGGGCGGTCTGTGTTGGAAGAAAGTACTTCATAGTAATTCCAGTGATTCTTCTAATTCACTAACTTTGTAATCAAAGAAATAGCATTGTCTTGTCGTAATGAGATTTTGAACACGGGATTGATTCGCTGTAGCGTTACTCGATCTGACAAGGCCTTCGGTTTGGCATTTTCATCTGAGATCTTGTTCCATTCTCCAAAATCGAGGGGGACTACACAAAATTCCACAGATAAGAGCTTTTCTATGTTCTTATCTTTGAAAAATAAAAACAATGTGAAAAATATTTCAATCCCGAACAGCGCGCGTTTGCCCGTCCTATCTTGCAAAATCAAACCGTTCTTATCTGTGGAATTTTGTGCAGTTTCCCTCGCTTTTGTAGAACAGAACAAGATCCCAGATGAAAATGCCAGACCGAAAGCCTTGTCAGACTCAGTGAGAACGCTACAGCGAATCAATCTCACGCTCTGCATTTCATTACGACAAGACAATGCCTTTTCTCAGTCTGATTTTGTGATCTGGATGGGTTAGCTCGTTATCTCATAAAAACAACAACAAAACTGGTACCATTACATTTTACAAAACGGTGAATGATTCTCCTCTGAGCAAAGCGGCGGTCATTTGTGCGATTGATTTTCATTTGCACTGTAGCTAATCCGCCGAACTATGTTTACGAATAGCATTTTAAGTGGTGATTGAGCGAAAGCACAGAACTGATAAAGGACTTATTTATTTCTTCGGCTAGGATGACTTTCCGACGAGTTTTGTTCTCTTCAGAGCTGATTGATCCGAACCGAAGCTCCACAGTCGTTCATCCTCGTGGTGATGTTCGCCTTCGCTGTCGTTCGAGTCGGATCTTCTTCAGAGAGGCACCCACTCAAATGAGGACCTCACTTGGCAGTACTCGTTCTATGCAGGACGGCTGTTAAGAAATCTTGCGAAAGTCGGTGGGCTGGCTCACCTAACATTGTCGGGTTAGTGTTGTCTCCCAACCGTCTGTGGCTGACTCCCTGAACATTCCCTTTGGTGTTTCGCAACAGGTGTCGTGTCCCGAATGTCGTGGCCAGCTCCACATTCCCGGTCGGTGTTTCGCATTTCATCTCCTCTCCCAAGGGTCGGTTTGGTGGCCCCCTGAACATCCGCCTTGGTGTTTCGCAGTTGATCTCCTCTCCTGGATGACTCTTCGTACATTCCCTATTGGCCTTTTCCCCCAGTGTCGTCAGCTGACCTCTCGAGCATCCCCGGCTGGTGTTTCGCAGTTGGCCCCCACTGCTGACCCAAACATTCTCGGGTTAGTGTTGTCCCCAACCGTCGGTGGCTGGTCCCCCGAAGATCCTCGGTTAGCGTCCCGCACTTGGTCCCCTCCCCCGAACGTCACTGGGCTGGCTCGGCTCCGCTCCACCATCGCATACAGCACAATGGTGGCGGGTGCTTGCCTCTGTGGTCGCTCGGCGTCTCTGCGCGTGGCATGCTCACTGCGCGGCACTCCGTCGCCTGCGCCGCGCCGCCTTTCGTGCGCCGTTGGGCGCCGCGACCGACCGACCGACCAACCGTCGTTGGCCCGTGTCGGCCCGCCCTCTTGGCCCTGTAGCCCCTGTTGTGCCTCATCTGAGTCCCTATGGGCACAAATCTTCTTGTGCTTCTCGCAGACGTTGCTCGTTCTTAGAGATTCATCGTTATTAATTGTTATTTTGCTACACGATTGTGACAAAACAGTTGCTTCCCCCTTCCCTACCCTCCCCCGATTTAACGCAGTACCCCTTTTCCACTTGTATTTGTCCTCTATTTGACCATTGACCTACATATCTCCCCAAATGCGCCGAATTTGATTACCGAATGAATAGGTAAGCGGGCGAAAAAGCGGATGAAAAACGTTCTGTGTGCCTGTCATTTTTTTACTGTAATTATGCTGTCGGCCCTTCACCTCTTGTTCAGCACTGTGATTTTCCATCGTTATATCCATTTTATCGATTTTTTCGTGATCTCCTAGACGACCACCCACCCTCTGTTTCCGGTGGCAGGTCACAGGGCTTCTTCCCCTAGTAATTGTCACTTGTACAAATGACATTCTTGAGTCAAATTACCGTCCTTCAAAGAACTCCTTCTATTTAACCGCTTTTCGAGGCCGTATGATTTATAAATGCGCTCATTGATGTAGAGAGATATGCAAAATTTTCGCGTCAGCTGGGGCTCGAACCCGCATCTCACTCTGTCCGAGAGCGCGTGCCCTAACCCGTTACACTACTGATGCCAGTTTTGCCAACCACGTTTTCTATGCTATAGCGCATCTGTCTGTCAGCAACCAACCGTTATCGCTTTTCAGCCCAAATAGTCGGTATCGACATTGAACCAAGTCATGCTGACAGATATTGGGTAATGGATGATCAAATAGAGCTCCTTTTATCTGTCAGCGTGACTTGGTTCAATGTTGATACCGGCTACCTGAGCCATAAACCGATAACGGTTGGTTGCTGACCTCCTGGATAGAGTGAGATGCGTGTTCGAGTCCCGACTGACACGGAAGTTTTGTACATGACTCTACAGCAATGTGCTTACTGCCTTTTTCTTCAACTGAAATTTGCGCGAAGTTCGTATTCTTCCCCTGAAATTGATGGCTAACGTTTGGGCGATTTCGCCATTCTCAGAGCCTGCCGCACTTTTTTTGAATCATATTTGATTATTCGGTTAGTATTTCGTTCATACAGTATAAACTTAATACCCAGCCATTTAACAGTCTGGTTATCATACGGAAACTCACCGTCCAAATCACTGTATGGATGAGGCTAGGTTTTTTTTCAGCAAGCAAGACATTCTCTTGACTTTTTCGTCTTTGTTGGTTATTTCTCATGCATTTAAGTTTTTGCCCTTACTATCGTTCAGAGCGGCTTCTTGCGGTTAATTTGATATATAATACTTACATATGTGCTTTAAGATAGGATTGTCCCCAGAGCAAAAACGATTGCTGCTGCTACACGAACATCGTTTGGGTTCAAGTGCTGCTGAGGTTTTTCGTCAGATTAACGAGGCCTCCAGGTGACGGAACATTTGGGAGAACTGCAATTTTTGATGGATTCAATAAATTCAAGGCTAGAAATGGGGATTCTACGCACAATCAAGGAGCCGGTCGCTCACAGAAAACTCACAAGAAACTTTCAGGAGCACTTAAACCCAAAGGAACTCTTCTAGCATCTACAATCCTTGTTGTTCTTGAGAATGTTATATGTTAAAGTAACAGTAGGAAGCTGCTCCGAATGATAGTAAAAACATAAACTTAAATACATAAAAAATTAGTAGCAATACGAAGAAATCTGGAAAATTTCTCGCCAGATCAGTATATAGCGCATGATTCTATAACTATGAATATGAATTTACTACCTCACTCCATTAACCTTGGAATAATCAAAGTAGTCCTCAAATATAAGAATCTTTCGTTCCTAACTAAGGTATGCGAAAGTAAATAGACTGGTTAGCTCGTCCCTCAACTGAACCCAAAATACCACCAACGAAATTTATTTGTCATCTCCTCGAAAATTTTGAAATCTTTCACCGATTTATCATTCGACTTTTCCCAATCAATATTGATGAAAATATTCGCCGAAGAGGCACGGATCATATCCCATAACGAAGATATTCATAAGTAAAAAATGTTCTTTTATATTACAGTGAAGTAACGGGTGTTCTTCCCCCCACCGGCTGATAAGCAGCAAAGGTGCAAGTATTTGAAATTCGTATAGGATTTTTGTTTGGTTAGCAAGAAATTTTTCAGCCTTTTCGTTTTTGTTGTTTATTTTTCGTAAGTCTAGGTTTTCATTTTGAATTATCGCTTAGAGCAGCTTTTTGTGGTATTTTAATACATAACACTTACAGATTTGTTTGAAGATGGTATTGTTTCGAGAGCAAAAGCGATGTTGACGCTATACGAATATCGTTAGGGTACAAGTGCTAGCAATACTTTCTGTTGGATTGACGAGGCCTGGGGTGATGGAACAGTTGGGAGGAGTGCAGTTTTTGTGGATTCAATAAATTCAAGACTAGAAATAGGGATTTGACACACAAACAAAGAGCCAGTCGTCCACAATAAATTGATCGGCAAGCTGAAGCATTCAAAAAATTCTTTGATTTGAAGGTTACCGTATTCTATCGTCGTGGAATCATGAAATTGCCGAAGAAGTGAGAGAGCATGATTGAAGTTGAAAGGGAATACTTTGGGTAATCATTTATCTTTGTTTATTGAAAAAACGGGATAAATTTGCACAAAGACGAGAAGATCCAGGAGATCTCTTGCCAACGCACAGTCAGACTGTTCTACTGCGTTCTTTGTATAAATAATTTTTGCTATCTGCTAACCTTGGCATTGTTCTATGATTCACCGGTGTTTCTTGATAATCCAAAACACTAGGTTACCTGTTAATCACATAACATGTTTTGAGCCTTCTATGAGGTCTGACATGTTAATTACACAGTACTAGGCAGGCCTTTTCCGCTTTTCCATGCTCTTCAGTAGTACAGTGCCTTTCGGTGCAGCCGATCCCTTCCCAAAGGATGTACCCCTATTATAAAGGAATCGACACCGATAAAAGTCAGCGTAAATCAGGTGATGAAATCTCCACATATTGCAGCGGCTAACAGTCGAGCTCATGGCTGGTAAAATGAATCTTACCTCTTCATTCGACTGCTTTTATAGACCTCGCTCAGAATTCAGTTCAAAGATTATTAAATTGAAATTTATTAGGCAGTTGACGTTTTGGCGCATTTCACTTTCTTCAGAATCTAAAAGGATCAGGTTGTTCACAAACTAATCAGTCAAGCGCCTCCACATACTTCAACGCAGAGAAATCGTTAAATCTGGATTTCAATTACATAAAAACCAAACAACTTTTCACGTACTCACCGCAGTATTTTATGGTTATAAGGGAGCAGATGAATATTCGATTTCATTCGCAGTACAGAACTTATAACGGAAAAGTACTTATTTTATTCCCTTATAAAAGAACTTGGGCTCCCTTATAACCGAAAGTGCCTTCAACGCTTTCTATGAGTCTCCTCTAAGTTGTATTCAAGTGAACACCAACTGTGAAGAGATCACAGAACTACTGATGTACCTCTCACATCAAAACAACAGTCTCATATACTGGTCAAGTCAGATTACATCAGTTGAATCGAAATTCAATTTGACGACTTCGTATTTTGGTTCATCTAAAGACTCTTCTTTGTTTTCTTGACGCATGACTGACACGAAGGTTGTTAGCACATAGCGCTTGAAGCTTGTTTCTTCGACAAGTGGCGAATGAATCAAGAGCGCGACTCTTACGAAACCTCGCCATAAAACATAAAAAGTGCCTAACGAAATGTCTCTTTTTCAAAGCTTGCGCGTGGCTGGCGTATCTTCTTCAAAATAAAATATCTAATATCTGAGTTAATAACCGACTTTCCTTCAGATACGGACTTATTAGTCAGTTATCCCTTTGCGGACGGCAGCATAAGCGATATCGCCAGTGTCGCTCGATTTTCATCCTTCAACAAAGATTTTTTCTTTATTTACGGAGGACTTCATGTTCTTTGAACTACGCTAATAAAGCATAATTTTCTCTACAAGTATGTATACTTCTTGTGCGTATGTAACTTCTTTGCGCCAAGATAATTCCGATTGTGAAACGTAATTTTATTTTCGCTTTCACAATGTGATATGAGAACCTTCTCGGAAACCAATCTAAGCATTAAATTCTCCGAATTTTGGGCTATCGAATGAGTTTAGTTTAGTCTAGTGAAAAAGCGATCCACAGACTTTAGCTGAGCAAATATGACAAATAGAGTGTAAAAGTATCATATTATTTTTGCTCTTGCAGCGTGCAACAATAGTCATTTCAAAAACCAAACAGTTGTCGGAATCTCCGAGACTGAAGCTTGCAAATGGTTACTTATATTTCAGGCAAAAAAAGCTTTATCCAGCAAAAAAGAAACCCTCTTGAAGTCTAACGGTCAAAATGGCCTTCATCATCCGCAAAGGGTTATATCTTCTTTGTTTATTGCCAGTTTCACGATGTTGTTTAAAAACTATTTCATTCGGATAACATTCCGACGCGTATCGTCATCTCAGAGCCGATTGAGTCGAGCTGATGCTGCACGGTTGTTCGTCGTCGTTGTGCCCTTCGTTGTCGTTCGAGTCGGATCTTTGGAGGAACACTTTCAAATGAGAAGAACTTCACTCGGCAGTGGTCTTTGGGCTCGGTTGTCAATGATAGTGCTTGTCCAGTTGCAATTTTCGTATTTTATCGGACAATACATTTGTCGTTCTCGTGGGATCTTTGGAGGGAACACTGCTCAAATGAGAAGAACCTCACCCGTCAGCGCTCTTACGGCTCAGTACGGTTGTCAATGATAGTGGTTGTCGAGGTGTAATGATCGTAATTTATCGGAACATGCATTTGTCCTTCGAGTCGGATCTTTTTCGGAGGACAACAAAGGCCATAACGAGGAAGAACGACTCTGCGGCATTGGCTCGGATCAATCGGCTCCGAAAAAGATTCGATCCGAAAAGAAAAGATCCGATGCGCATCGAATTGTTAGCCAAATGAATTTGTTGTTCTAACAACTTCGTGAAATTGGTTCAATCAACAGAGAAGGTCCATTATCAAATATCCTCTTCTTGGAACATCAGCCATCAATTTTGAAGAAGATATACCAACTTTGCGCAAGCGTCTAAAAAAGAGAGAGCGCGAGGACTGATAGGTGATTCTCGATCAGCAGAATGTTGGCATCTCTTTTAGGTTTATGATCGTTTTTTTTTATTATTTTTCATGTATTTGAGTTTTCGTTCTTCCTGATGTTTAGAGCAACTTCTTGCGGTTATTCTGATATACAATTTTTATAGATTTTTTTCCAAGATGGAGTTGTCTCGAAAACAAAAACGAATGTCGATGCTATATGAGTATCTTCGCGTGCCAAAGCAGCACTTGAAACCAGACGATCAGAAACTCAAATACATGTAAAATAATCAGCAAAAACGAAAACGTTCGAAAATTACCTGCCAAGCCCGTAATTTAAGCTCTCAAAACATTGGCAATGACGTTGTTCGTTTTCTAGAAGTTACTGTGGAAACACGATAGCTGCGAGCGCAAGGATTACGATGAGAAGTGTCATTTTCATTCTTTTTTTCCTTCATTTAATTCTGGACGGATTTTCGACTGAGAATTCTTTCCTTTCTAAACAGACGGAAATGTTTTCATTAGTATCTGTTGAAAAGAATTGTGTCAAAACATCCCCATTGTACTGTTGTCGTACTGTATCACTAGTGTGATCAAAAAATACAATCATTAACCCCCTCGGATTCGCTTATTTGATCCATGCCGAGGTTAACAGATAGTCGGTCCTTGAAATTCCAATTGTTTCATTTGTTTCAATATCTAAAATATGAGCTTTGAAGAACGATGAGGCGGAGTAAACGTATTCTATGAGCCTCAGAAAATTGGAGTGCTGTCTGGGTATAACGAAATAACTTCTGTCGTGTGAAAGAATACTTGTTCTTTTGAAAATTCATTTGATAATTTTTATCCAAAATCTATAGTCTACCATAAGTCTAGATGTATTGGTTCAAAGTTAAAGTTCGTTGTTGTTTTGTTTCAATTGCATTGTATATAATTCATCTCGGCCGTAATGTGTGTCAAGACAGCATCAATTCCACAGTGGGTAACGGTAGGCGAACTTCACTTTATACTTTGAATCCAAATCTCACAAGATTTTTCTGCTGAGAATTGGTTTGAAAAAAAAGGCTGCTGAAAATATGTTTTTCAAAAAAAGTGGAAGTGAACGGCAGAAACAACAGCTCTATTGAAGCGAAGGTTTGCTGAAATATTTTAGATGTGTAATGTAAGCATTGTGCTAACAACCCCTTTTCAGGTGGTTCGAGGACGTAACAGCTTATTGTTTAGAGCTTACTCATATGTCACACCGAAAAATTGCTAACTATGTAACAATTTGTCTCCCTTTTTTCCGTACTATCTAATTTTCGCCACCTGCTCTGAATTTTGAGCCATGCCATTAATCATTCGAGCTGACCGTCGTTCAGTTCCCATTGTAAGGACGGCGAATTCGAGGGAAAATGAAACAAGAATTCTTCATACCCTTTGTTTTATCTCAGTCGAATGTAATTTTGAACCTTTGAAAGTTTTTGATATCTGAGGTTTGATTTCAAAACTGAATTGTTCATTAGGGGAATATATCTTACTTGAACGTATTTTCATTTTGCAGTTGTCGACAGAAATGATTACGGGCGATCGCTTTTGAACCAAATACCTAGGCTAATCTTCTATGTGTTGCCTCATAGGTCTCGTCAAGATTATTTATGGAAATTATAAGCTGTGAACGACGCTTCGGTAGTCTTTGCAGTATCACATCTTTATTACAGCGACGCAAGTAATTTATTTATACGACCAGTCTTCATCATATGGATCCAATCATTTTTTTAAAATTTTCATTAGGGTTGTAATCTTGCATCTGTTGAGTTCTGAATTAAATGTGAAATTGGAAAAGAAAAAATGAAATGAATGAAATGAAATTGAAAAGAAATGAAATTGAATGTTTTGAATTTGGCTAACAAATTGAAGACTTTGTCTTCTCCATGAAGGCCTTCGAATAGTTGTCGCCTGATTTGCTAACCCTGGAAGGAAAGGCGTTGTTAATCCGGGTTAGATGCGTTAGATAGCGACATGCGTGTATCAGTGCATAGCATCCCGAACCACACTAATTCCCATGTCCCAATTGTTACTGCTTTAGTTTTATTTATTACACAACCAGGCACCAAATACATCACAACGGGTCGATCTCGTCACTTCTTGTAAATCGATTCGTTTCCTCGCATCCATTATCAACGAAAGTTTTCGAAGATTTGGTGTATCGCTTGAACTCCAGCCTGAGGATTTCCTCTTTTTTACGAGTTCCGTCGGATGCTGGTCAAATCAATTTTCCATTCTGTTATGGAAATAGTCGAACTAATGCGTTCCCACTTTGAATAAAGGGGAGCGTTGAAATAGGGAGAAATGTGTGGTATAGTTCATTAGAAAGCAGGGTGGTCGTTGGATCCCCTTCCCTTTCGACTATATCCAAGATTGCATGGAAATTTTGCTCGACCAGCAATAACATTCGTAATGAGAGCGAAATCTTCTCTTGAAATAGCAGTTGAAACAACTTTCCAAATGTTTGAGACCTATTTGAATGGTGACGCGAGGGAGCGAATCGAATACACGAATTGTTGAGATCCGGGAGTAGATTTGTTGACGATTCATGTAAAAGTAAATTTTTCATTTACAAACTTGTATACGAGTATTTGGACGATCCGTCTTCCCGAGTTGCGCGGCCCCGAGCACATGTTCCAATCGTTTCTTTATCTCGCACTCGTCCGTGGTCGTGGTGGTCTAATTTGAGGGTGATGCCTGATATGAGTCTTACACCGTGTTCTGTGAACTAGCAGCTGGGAGTACAGCTGATTAATCCTTCTAACGAACACATCCGCCCGACGTACATGTGGTTCTCGTCCATGGGGACTAGTGTATTTTCTGTAGTCCACTTTATTGTTTTTTGGTGCCTCCGTCGTTTGTTCTTATCGTGTAACTGGTTTTGTGTTTCACTATTGTGTGTATTCTTCTCAATCCTGAAAGTGGGATAGGTTACGAAGATTTGAACTGAGAAAGCTTGGAGGACGTTGTGAGTGTTGCTAAATTTCAGAAGACATCGTTTAGGCGCTCTGTGAGTCTTCCATAGTATTCCTAATGTGGCCAAAGTATCAGCCCACGTCTCTGCCATAGCAGAGTGCTAGACTTGTTGATGACGAAAGGACGAGCACGCTAATTTGGGATGTGTTATTCGATTGGCTAGTTTGAGAGATCCCAACGCGGCCTATGCTCCTTTGGTACATGTATTAAGCAATTCTGCGATAAGAGAACCATCTATTTCTATCTGTTCACCATCGCTCTCTCGTCAACTGAATATTCTTCTAATTTGTGCGTAGTCCAACCTTTTTACCTGCTTCGTTGAGTTCATTGAGTCTCTGCTTCACTGGTGCTTTTCGAAAAGATGACGATGTTATCCGAAAAAAGAGTATTATATAAATTTTACATTAATACTTGTGCCCTTCTCGTTACGATAGGGCGACTTCATTATCCACTGCAGAGGTGCAGTGAACAGCTTGGCGATATCGTATCGCCTTCTTGAACTCCTTTTCCCATGGGTATGGTAAGGCGTCCATGAAAAATGGATTACAATAGTGCCGTTCCGATTACAGTTCAATAGAGTTCTTATGTATGGCGTATAAACTTCCTGGTTGATGAGCGCTGAAGTACTGCACGTTTCGACGCTGTCAAACGCTTTTTATAGGGTTAGGAGCAGGTGGTGTCCTCGGCATACTTTTATGACCTCTTTATTTATTTATTCGAATGTAAATGAAAAACGTCTAAATTAAATGTGATTTACTCAAATGAATAGGTGTATAAGTGAATACAAGTATACAGTTGGTCATCGCATGAATTTCATATGGTTGGATGAAGAGACTGTACTTTCATTTCTCTCTTAGCACTGTTAGATTTCACTCCTGGGAAAGAATTCAGTGTTTTGCAAAAAGGGATTTCTTCCTGTTTCATTTCACTTTTCGCTTTTGTTCGTGATTCTAGTTTTTCTTTTCATACTATAGGATCAAAGTTATCAAGTTACCTTGAGATATTTTTTATCTCCTTTGGATAATACAGTTTAATCTCTTTAGTAAATGTTTTTTACACTTATTTCCGATCGTACCTTTCACTACGCAATATTTTACGGTTTCATTTCGTAGTCTATTATTCTAATCAAAAATTTACATAAGAGCATCACACCTTCTGTACTGGCTTGAATTGTCTATCCTCTAGAATTTCATAGCATGTAGAGTTTTACGGCCACCACCGTAATGCTATCTTTTCCTCACGGAACATATCTGCTTTCACAGTCATGCCATAATGAAAATCGACCTTGAAAGTATTGGCTTTTGAAGACGAAAATTTGAAACAAAATATTTGACAAGATGAGAACCTGTTGTTTCTTTGGCTTTAGTAACATTACTAGATAAAAAGAAATTCTTTGTGCTTTTTCTTGCATATTTCCATCCGCTGACCTTTAATCCGTTCCGGAATACTAAAGAAGTGACAGATCCCAAAAAAAAAAATTTGATTTATGTCAAACGACTTGTCATCACATCTCGTGTAGATCTCGGTACTTGCTCCATTATTCGTTTCCTCGTATTCATCCCTTCGGAAAGATCTTCGAATATGACATGTGTTACTTCGGCTGCTGCTCGAGGATCTCGTCTTCTTTATGAGTATAGTTGAATCCTTGTCGGCTCGACTCTCCTTATAGTCCTTGGATAGCTTGGTTATATCGTTTCCACTCGAACTTCAGGAACTATGATATTCTGAGAAAAATCTGGTGCTCCTTTCCTAATCTGGGAGGATGAGAGGATTTGGTGAGTTCGAGGTCAGTCCAATCAGCACCGTGGTCATGATGGATGGCATCTATAACAATGGGCTAACTGTTCCCTGACATCTTGCTTAAGAAAGGGCTAACCTCTTTGAGAAATTATCAGTGAAAAAAGCACTTGAAACTCACTAATTAGAATTGATTGAAGGACTGAAACGCCCTCCATCAATAGATTTTTTTGGGAATTCAATCGCTTTGGACTTTTTTTTTGAATGTGTTTTTGGTTTATACAATTTTTGAGTGTTTATCGACGTGTAAAATTTGTATTTTTATCCTCCCAGGCATATTTCTTGCGAATTTGCCGACAACGATGACCGGAGGTTTTTACTTGGCTTTTATTATACTTAAATCTTCGGTGATTGAAATGCTCTTGGAGATTTTCAGTAAGATTCCTTTAGTCTCCTGTGAAATCAGACACCTTACTTCATCGAATGAAAAAACTGTTTGTATCGTCGTAACGATTGGCGAGTACTGTATTCATGACAGAAATGGTTACAATATGTTGTTAATCATGTCACCGTGTTTTATTGGACTATCACAAAGTGTTTTATCGTGCACTCGAATTTCAGTTTCGGAAAAACAGTAATAGAAATAGTTCTATTCATTTATTTGTCGAGGTTGTATGAGTGATCGATTGATTATAAAGATTTTATTTAAGTCAGATCTAGATACAACAGTAGACACGCTGTCTCGACACTCTGTCACCGAATTTCTAACCGAAAACTGGAAAATGGGTTTATTCTGTTTGAACGTTATTTCTATCGAATCCGACTACACGAGAGCTGCTTACTGTTTACTTCCTCAAAATTCTGCAAATGATCATGTTTCTGTCGGCCAGTATCATTGGTTCGTTATCGGTGTGCTTTTGCTCGACTACAAGTCTTCTTTGCAGACGACTCATGTATCCAACAAACAGTGGTGAAACCAGTTATCACTCTTGGTAAATAGTCGTATGATGTCGTTTTCTCCTTTCGTAGTCTTATAATCAACTTCGAGACACTCGTTTCACTGCGCTCTGATCACCCAGACACCTACTATCTGCTCATCTCCAGTAATTTTTCGCATATTTTATGGCATTTTATTCAGATTTCGGCCTTGAGCAATCACTAAGCTCACCAGGATATTCTGTTTACGCTGTATTTATTTTCGTTCAAGTTTCAAATCACTGAACTTCATGACGGTGAATAAGACTGAATGCTTATTTATATCTTGGTGGAATCGAATGCATTCGTTTGAACTAGAGGCGGATACTGGAGCAATTCGTATATTTTGAAAAGTTATGGAACTCATTTAATTCAACGGGCATTTTTTCAAACTTAGGAAAGTCTTCGAGTGTTTATCCGGTATAGTGACAGATCATCATGTGAGGAAAAACCAGAATTTTCCAGTACCCTGTTTTTAATAACTAACCTTGACTGTGATATGGAACTGTGAGTACTATCGGGTATCATGATAGTTGACATTGATTCGTATCTTCAATCGACAGAGCCATACAGCTGTCCCGGTGAGGTCAATGACGTACTATAGCGCTATTGTAATTGGAAAAGATTAATTTGTTAGTAATCGAGAAATGTTGGAAGGCCATTGGAATACGATATAGAACACCTTTCCATTATCCCCGGACCCATTATCTATTTTGATGCTTTTATTTTTTACGTGACCCGCCTCGCATCCCAAAGTTCTAATGGCCTTCCAACATCTCTCGACTAATGCTCGGGTATTTTGTTTTGTTCATGATTGTTGTAGAACTCTGGTCGACTCTTTTTTTTCCTGAAATCTCGTATGTAGTCGATTCAAGGCGTTTCCACGTCAGTGCTATCGAGCGTTGTGGGAGGATGCTGAACTAGTGCAATGTTCGTGATAACCTGCATCATTTCCGCTGTCCGCTCACTTTGGCATACTAAGAACTATTCGAGAATTGGTGGCGATAGGGTACTTTTCGGTTATAAGGGAGGGATACTGACATCGGTATTTGGACTCTCGTCATCGCGAGGAGGGGTAACCTCGGCTTATTTTTCGGTCGTTTCTTTGCTTCGCATTCATCGTGAATGATGGTGATTTCGCTCGAGTACGACGATATGGTCTGTAAAACATTTGCAGATGCAAAAACGCCCGATTGATTCTAGCTACAAACGCGGCCGCCCGTTGCGTAGGTGGTCGCCTATGGACACGCTCACATCGTTTTCGATCCCATTCTGCCTTGATTTTGATGCATCCTTCGTCGACTTTTGTCATTGCATAACGACACATCTACATTTTTGGATCGATGAGTTTAGTTTTTTCAAATTCATCTTACACACTCTAAGCTCACACTACTGTGCGGATCCAGCTCCTATATTCAGTTAATTTCCTCGTATCTTTTAATCAATCAAGTCTTAAACTAGTACTCGAGAATTTTTCTTGGTGTTCTTTGTGAATGTCGTAGAATGTAGGTCGAATCGATCATCCCTGGCTAGGGCATTCCATATCCTCATTAACGCAGCTTATGTGGTCACGAGAGAGCAGGTTGACCTTAGGCAAGTGTAGTAGCGATTTCTCAACACTGAAGGAATGAGGATCAAGTGTGGAGTTGAACCAGAGCATTGTTCTTACTAAACGTCGTCACTACTTTGCGTCACTCGCCCCTCATCGATCTGGGTTCTTCTTGATCTTGAAGATAGGATATATCTCAGATATCTGAGCTACGTATCCCTGGTAGAAGTTGCGTGGACAGAGTTTATCTTAGATTTAATGCAACCGCTCTATGAATGCGTCGTAGATTTTTCGAGATGGTTGATTTGAACTGAAACATCATCTCATTCCTCTGTCGCATAACGGAGAGCTAGGATGATTGTTATATTGAAGAAATGATCTTGGATTTTCGAGTCTGCTAACTGATCGGCGGCATTTGTGAAAACCCTGGAGACGCCCATACCGTTATATTGTTGTTCTTCACCCATCTTGTCCTCCATGTTCGCTCTTTCTTCGCGATGTATGTGCAATTTTATCCTTATTCTCGTCTCATTGAGGTCGTCTAAGCGTCGTAAGTTACAAGGGTATCTCTTGAAAAGATGGCATCTTAGATCAATGTGACGATATACGTCCGTGAATTTGATCAATACCGTGGGTGCATTTTTATATGTGTAGTATTACGAAGTTTCTTATTCCTTAAATAAGGTATTTTCTAGCTTTCGTTTGCAATATATAAGAATTATTTTATTTAATCGCTTTTAGCAGTTGTATAATTTCATAAACATATATCTGATAATATTGGGTGATATACAAACCTTTGAACCTCAGACGAGAGTCAAACCCGCACTACATTCTTTACGAGGATGCGTGCTAAATAATTGCTCTACTGAGGTTCCAGTTCTCCTATCACTCTCTCTGCGATACATGGTATCGATCTGTCAGCAAGCAACCGTCAACGGTTTGGCCGGGTAAACACATTCCAACATTAAACTCAGTTATGCTAACCTATATTGGATGTATGCTCAACATGAACTCCTTTCATTTGACTTCTTTTAGCAGTTGCGTGACCATGGCAACATATATCCGATAATGATAACTGACATACAAAACTGAACCTCAAACGCAAATGGAACCCCTATTTCACCTTTTCTGGTTCACGTGTCAACCAGTTGCACTACCGAGGGTCCTATTCTATCAGGTCTTCTCGTAAGTTTTGACATTAAGCAATAAGCACCAAGTTCATTACCCAGATTTAATTAAAATCGCGCATTGCTCAAAGACTGCTTCGTCGTTATCTTCGCTCTCCATTTCTGGCCAAGATCATCACCGTCAAAGAAAAGTGGATTTTTCTCAAGGGTCAGCATCGTGCGAATCAATGGTTTTCACCAGGTCAACTAAAACTCTAACTCTACGCCCAGATCGATTCGTGCCGAAGGCTATGCTCATTATCTTTTGGCACCGGGCCGAGCCAATTCAATGGTGGCACTTGCTGTTGACCAGAGAGACGATCAACACCAAACGCTACTGTGAGCACCTGGACCGCTGCAATCGGGCCTTGTCACGTTGATGGCGCCGCAATCTCATCCTGCTTCAAGACAACGCAAGGCTGCATATTGCCAAATTGACAACAAGGATGTTGAACGGAGTGGACTGGAGTTGCTGGATCATCCCCGTATAGTCGTGACTTCTCGCCGTCTAACTATAACCTCTTCCGCTCGCTGGCGCACTTCTTGAGCAAGAAAAAGTTCTGAGACATCAATTATTTGCATCTAGGTTTGACAGCTTCCTTTGAATCCAGAATGACGAGTTCTATGTCCGCGACATTGACTTAATGCCTGAGAGATGGCAGAAATATGTTCATGCTAATGGCGCATATCTTGAATAGTGTTGTTAAGCAATTTTGATTATTTCTGGTCTATAAATTTGGTGTTTATTGCTGTAGTGCCAAAATTCATGGGAACGCTTAATACTGTCAATCTTTCTTTCGTTTGGTTTTCTCATGGTTTCACTTTAGTTATGAGCTTTCTCTGTATTGGATTATTACAGTATAAAAGTGCTAAGTACGAACTGCATTCTCATGGAAATGTGTGTAATGTGAGCAAGAGACGAAATCGATACATGTATTGTTTCGCTTCATAGCTGACTGTACAGTAGCGATATTTTTCTATTAGTCTACTTTTTCGGAATTCGCAGTTCATTTATGTACAATCCAGAAAATCTAGGATCATTGTCGATTCGCGCCATTATTTGTTTTTCAACTATCATAATCAACATAGTCATAACTGTAAAATTAATTAATTCACAAGGTTACAGGGTTTTGGTTTATCATATGTGCAGCAGTTTCGCATGGCTTGCACGATTATTACAAGAAAAAATGCTCGTTAATTCCAATTTTTGGCACTGTTTAGTACCATTTTTTTTTCTTCGCTAAAAATGTTATTAGCGAGACGGTCGTTGTTTTGTCATTATCGTTGCCCATCGAAGCATAAACCACAATCATCTAATGATTATCAGGATGTCTGTTGCGTCTATTGTATTCATTTATCGAATGAATCAGACCTGCTACCCTGTTTAATATACTTTTCCTCGATTGTTGTAGTTCATCAAGTTTAATGTATGTGGTCGATTTCCCTTTACCACTGCCTGGTCACCGGATGTATGTCGTTTACTACAATATCGTGCATATGTACCAAAAACTACAAAGCACGTCTCCTTGTGACTGCGATGACCAGTGGCCGATTTTGGGAGACATTTCATACATTTAGCAGTTCCATGGGCTTCCCATTTTCTATGACATGGTGCTAGACGACTCGAAGAAGTCCTTCACTGCTTCAAAGGTTTACTTTTCAATTCCATCTTACGTCTAGACGACAGCGTCAATCGGATTGGGCCCCGTTTTGACATTCACATCTCAACTTTTTCGTCCTTTTTCACTTTTTACTTGAATAAGTGTAGTGTCGTTCGTTTCTTCTAATACTTACTTATTGGTGACTTGGATGAAGCGTCTTCACTGCTAATGCGCGCCCTAGCATGATTTCGATTCGTTTCTCCTCGCGCAAAATCGCTGTTTCCGAAGTAAAAGTTGAGATCTGTCGATATTCTTCATAGGATAAAGTGATTTCATATGTGATTCCTAGTGATTTTTATCCACAAATTTCATCTTCAAAATTCAGCTTTCTTTCAGTTTTGCTTTAGTCATTTGTTTTCTGTGTAAGTTGTCCGTAGTTTTTCTACAATATGTTTTTACCTCGCTCTGACTGTCATGCATCCATGACTTCTGACTAGGATGTAGCCACAGGAGAAATCTTAAAATAATGAGGTACTTTCTATTCGCTTGAGTAGCATAGTATTTATTGCGACTTTAGCGCGATAAGAGGCTCTTCACATAGTTATTTCAAAACGAGTCACTCGTAGTTTAAAACTTGTTTTGGCTCAACCGTACTCTCCATGCTGGTAGTCCATCCTGGATCGACCGACGTTTATCAGCCTCGTCCATTACTAGTGTTCAAAGTTCTCACTTCTTTGTCAACTGATCTGGAAGTAATTTGATATTCCATATCTCTGTTGTCATTGTTCCAAGTGCTACATAATTGTCGTTTTCGTCGTTGAAGCAGCACAGTCAAATAGTAATGATCGACTTCAACTATAATTTCCATTTTTTGTGGTTTATTCTTAACTTCGTTTTCTAATTAATTTTAAATTTTTTTTCACCATTGAAAGTCATTCATTCGTCAGTCAAGGCTGAATATGATAGAAGAAACTCAAACATTATTGGTTGAAACATGCCAAAACAATTGCGAAACACTGAATTGTTCATCAAAAACTACTTTGCACATTGCAATGCGATGCCGCTTCATCGGATAATTCGCAACAATGAGACTTCTGTAGAGCTGTAAAAAGCATTTTTTTTTAATCATATTATCCACTTATATTTCGTTATGAACATTATTCTCACCACAGCTTTGTCGCAGATTTTGCGCAGTATTTTCACGTGCCCTACTAATTTTTTTGATACATTTCCTCTATCCGCACCCATTTTGGGACTCTTTAGAAGAACGCATTTTCTGCTTTTTTTCTCAAGGTTGAATAGTTATTCAGTAGCTTAAATTTCGAAAATTTCATCGATACACTTGGTTTTTGAAAAAAAAAAACTTCTTTGCGCTCTAGCAATAAAATTAAATTTCTGTTTAGCGCTCTTGCATTTTGCGCTGGACATAGCTTTTGTTCTATTCTTTTGATGACTATTCCATAGCATAAATATCGACGGTTAAATCGTATGCTTGGTTTTCAAAAATGATTTCCTAGTAGGAGTAAGTTGTTGCAACCAAAAGAAGATTGGGTTTTGCACTCGACGCACATTTCTTGTCTGTTAGGGTGTGTGTCATGTTCCGAAAGCGCATGGATTATTACCGATGTTCGAAATCACATCCACATACCGGAACAAAGAATGCGCGCCGCCTACGAAACGCAACATCATTTCCATTGTTACAGCGCAACAAAAAATCTTCTCGAAAACCAAGTATGCTATCAAAATTGTTGAGATCTAAGCTACCGAATGGTTATTAGAAGTCAAAAGGATAGCTTTGTCCAGCAAAAAATGCTTGAATGCGAAGCAATATTTTATTTTTACTCTCACAGCATAGGCAGCAAACCATCTCGAACATGAAACATTCCATTTGAATTGTCGAGATTTAAGCTTTCGAGTGAATGACAAAGCTCCGTAAATGAGCAGAAGAGCGTTTTTTCAAGGGGTTGAAAATGGATGCGAGGAGGGAAAAGTACGATTATCCTGTTCACAAACCGGGAAAAATAATAATTCGCAAGCTATCGAATAATCATCAGAAGTTGGATGAAAAAGCTCCTTTTTAGAAGAGAGCCAATTAAACACGAGTACTTTTCGCACAACTTGATTGCATTTCTCTCAGTTTATAATGAAAAATGGAGATTGTTGAGAAGACTGTGTATTCTTTTTAATAGCTCTTATACATGTCCCTTCGGTAGTAATCCAATTTTTTATAGCTGCTTAGAATCAAATCTCACTGTATAAGACTACAAAATCAACTGTGAAGTTGAAACAAGGTACTACGAAAGCAAAATCTTATTTAAACTTAGTATGAGGTCGTTTCTTGAACCAGGTTTAATATCAAAATCGGCATTTTTCAAGATATCGAATGGCTACGAAAATATAAACTGAAAAATAAAATAATGTCCTATAAGAGCTGGTATGGTATTCCTTTTTGAAATGGTGTTTTCTCTTTGAAACATAGAGAGTTTTCGACACTAGAGCGTTATTTGTATCAAAATTTCATTTCTTCATTTAACTATGATAATTTCTCTCGAGAACCTCAAATCACTAAATGGATTTCCATTTATTCATTGCAGCGCGCGGAAATACAAAATTCCCGGCGGCAACGAGTTCATTGTCCTCTGTAGAGAATATCCGGGGCTCAACGAGTTAATCTTATTGCACCCATCTTCACATACCGTGCAAATCGTCCCGTCGAGCTACTGATTGAAAATAAAGGGACCTAGTCGAATTTAACGCCCACTTTTGAGATCAAGAGGAATTTTTTGCCACCTTGTCACTAAAGTCTCCAAATTTTTTTTGAGCTTCAGCAGACCTAAATGCAAACTACTTCTACTGTAATTCAAAATTCGCTTTCAGGGCCTCAAATGTAGCTTCGGAAAGCGAGCTGTTTCATGTCAGATTGAAGCTCCAATTTCTTTCGTCATTATTCACTTTTTTCTCTGTTTTGTTACTTCCCTATATATCTTTTTGTCGCAGGTCATATTGATTGCTTAAGATTTTCAAAATTCAAATCACCTTTTCTGATTTCAAAATTGCAGTGAATATTTAGTATCAATTTCTGAAAGGTGTTTACCGATCTATTTCTGTGTTCATTTCGGCTCTCGCTTTATTTATATAATCTTTTGCTAACGATTTATTGTTTTGCAGATCCTCATCTACTGTCAAGGAACAAACTCCACAATTGGAAGGATTCTGCATAGTGAAGTCGTTTTTGTAGCGGAAAGAATGGCGGATGATGGATCGGCTCAGGACGAATCTGTGAGCGGAGGACCAGGACAAGGACTACCCGTTAACTCTCAGGCCCAAGCTACGCGACCTCATAGTCCACTACCTTCTCCATCGCATGTACACCCCGACCCGCTTATGCCAGTTGCAGAGAACTGGTGTCATACACAGGTCTATTCCATACACTTTTATTTTAGACTGATAAACAATAAAGTGCCCGACGTTGAAGCATATCTGGGCTTCATAATGACTTGCGGGGGCCCACCGCTGTTATGGGTCCAGCTTGTAAGCCAATGATTTTATTTACAGTTCTCGAAAATATTGCAGTCGTGAGAGTTTCATAACCATGCATGACTTTTTTTTGCTGTTTTGTACCATGTAACAATGGAACAGGAAGCAGAGATGCCATAATAGTCTTTTAAACACTCCCAATGGATAATCAGTTTCGCAATGCTCTTTGGTCAGAATTGTTTCGATTAATAAACTAGGAAACTGCCAATATAATTTTGTTATTTGATTTAATTTCCAAAATTCATCTCATAACGGTTAAAAGCTCTTGCGGCGAAGTTAATACAAGTCAGAATCAATGAAGTCTGGAGAATATGATGCACAATAGACATGACATATAATATATGCATATATTATTTATATATATATACATGTGCATATACATATGCATATAAATAATGTTAGAATAGAATACATAATGGACATAATAAATTAATGTGTAATGGAATTGAATATGGACGATGGGATGAAATACACCATCTTGGTACCACCGATATTGCCTCTGATTCAATCTTCCTAACATGTCTTTCTGTATGGCACCACTGAAAGGAAACTATTTCACGCTTAAGGACATCAATACCGCCTAATTTTACCAAGTTCTGAGGTTGTGCAGCATTTGGAGTTTCTTTTTTTTGAGGGCAGCTGGGAGAGCCCATCGTTGTTGATTGCTATCATTCAAGTGTCCGAATTTTTTTCTCTAAGGAATTTGATTCCTCTTTATATGATGGCAAGTTCAGAAGTTCATAATCTAGAGTTTTGTGAATAGCCATGGGCTTCCGAACAGTTACTGATGATGGTTTGTTTGGTTTGGCATATTGATTGCAAAATACGGAATTCGACGCCGCAGTACGAGTTGCACATTATGGAATCATCGGCGAATATGGATGAAGATCCTGCCACGGTCGATGTTGGGAGTTACTGGAACTCAAAATACTTGTTTAATCATCACATGGAAGGAGTAGTGAGCAGTGTTGCCTTGGAGTGTATCCTCACATTAACGCAATGAAATGACCTCTGTATGTGCCATGTATAATGGAACATCGTGGCTGGGTTAGAAGGCCTGATTTGATTTTATTTCCTTAAGGACTTTGTGGATACTTAGGAGCTTATTCATCTCGGATGCTGGGACGCGTATCAGTAGGGAAAAGCTCTGCTACAGACAAATTTATAGAAATGTCTTGTCTTGAACGAATTTATCTAACATTGGTTCTAATGGTAATTAACTGTTATGTCCATCCTAATCGCTGTGATAGTTTCATAGTTATCGCATGAAATGGGCAGATTAGATGCAGAATTAGGCTCAGTGCAAGTTTTTAAGCTGTAGATACTCCGAGCTCTTGTAGCAGTATGTCTGTGTGGTGGACAATAATGTTATTTAATGATTAGAAACGTTATTTTTGATCCATAGAGAGACTGTCTTTTTCGTAATGTAATGTTCGCAACCCTTAGTTTTCCTGGTACTCGAAATATACCAGTTGTCATTGAAAACTTGGGGGCTGGGTAGCGCAGTGGTTAGTGATGGAGAGTCTCACAAAGGAAGGTGATAAGCAAAGTCATGATTCTGCTCAACACTCTCTTGAAATCAGTCAACTGGTCTACTAGAAATAGCTTAGCTTGGATGAGCTCAAAATTGCAGGGAAAATTGTCTCTTCCAACATTCTATGACATTCATGAAAAAGACGAAACTCAAGGAACAGTCAAAGCAACCCGCGTAGTGATCAGAAACTTATGGTGGATGAATACGAGACAACGAGTTGTTTGGAAAAGTGCTGAGATGCACACATTAAATTTTGATGAGTTGTCGTGAAGAACAGATCACACAAATTGTAGAAGAGCCGGAAGGTCCATAGAAAAGGGCAAAAACTCTTGGCCTTGATCAATCACTGGTGGATAAGCTATGCATTCTTCTTCACTTAGCATCATTTGAGGTGACTGACTGTATATCTGGCCATTAAAATGACTCACGATGACCTGCCGACCTAGTAAATCAGTCCTGAGATCCTCCTAGACAAGTATGATACCGATTCACCGACCCCGGCGACATGGAAGGCTTGATGGGCATAGAGCGTGGCAATAGAGCACCTCTGACCAGTGCTCCACACGGGCTTGCTGCAGCGGGTTCGTAGCAGCCGGTAACTGGGGTCGTCCTATGCACAGGCCACACAAAATTGGGTGCCGTCGCGACTGTGGTCGCACACGCGTTGGATTTTGTGGAGTCTTCTTCGAGAAATTCGTGTAGACCACAGAGCAGAGAAGTGTTTGCTCATTTCAGAAGTATGGATGAACAAGTAAGGGCACAGATACTGGGCCTTGTGGGAGTTGTGGTTTCATCAATCTTTAAAATATTTTTTGATCGATCTCTCTGAAGAAGAAGTTACGAGAGCGCGCTTAGGTTTAGCCCTAGAAAATTGATGGAACCATACCTCTCCACTAGCGTCCAGGTACCTTGTATAACCCTCGACTATATTGACATAAATTTTGACATTGTAGTGTAGCCGTATATCGTATTACACCCTAACGCAGAACTCTACTCCTCATTCACTTGTGATAGAAATTTTGAAATTACTTATTTGGCATTCAGTTAGTTGTGATTAGATTGTCTTTGTGATGATGTCATTTTTTAGGTAAAAGTTGTGAAATTCAATTACATGTGGACAATCAACAACTTCTCTTTCTGCCGGGAAGAAATGGGGGAGGTTAGTTTTTTCAATTTCAATAGCGACACCTCGCGAGGTTCTTGAAAGAGTCCACTAAATAGTGCAGAGAGCGACAGAAAATTGCCTGCAGACGTGTCACAACTGGATTTGATCATTGATGGAGACAAGTTTTTCTATATCAGTCAGTTACTGTCTTTTCTGGGGGACGAGCGGAGCCGGCCGATCCGTTCTGTTTTAGTATCCCTTTGAATAAATTACTAAATGCTCTTGATTATTAGTGTTACAACGTGGTTTTGAATATTGAACAAATAAATTTAAATTAAATTAAATTAATTATACAAATTAAATTTATTTTAATTTTCTACGAATAGAATATTGCAGAGTTAAGTCAGAGTATGGAAAATAAGGCGGTACAAAGAATACAATCTTTTTTTATCTGGTTGTCTACTTGGAAACAAATATATCTATTGTTGATGAGTGATGTGCAAATCAGAGCACGCGTCGTTGGTTTGGGTGAAATGAGGGTTCAAGTCGTGCTGACGCAAAATTTTTGCACATCACTCAACATGTGTATTTATGGTATCATACCGCGCTATAAAGGTTTCAAATGAAAAGAACTCTTGTCTCTGACCTACTTAGAAGCAGTTCAACTGAGTAGGTGCTCCGAGGATTACCTCAAAATTCCATGTATGGAAACGGCTTAATTTTGCATATTTTTGCGAAGAAAAAACAGACAAACACGATTTTTGGTAACGAAATGTGTTTTCAATTTTTTTTATAGACATTATCAACAAAACACAGCGTATTTTCAAAGCTATGCAGGATGGTGTCAGAAGAGATGAGATAAAAATTACTATTAAGTACTATTCCCAGCACGAACCGCTTTTATCTATGGAAATTTAGAGAATTTAGAAAAGTGATTTCCGCGTCGCGAACATTTTGAATTTTATCTCATTTTTTGGTTCTTCTGCCAATTTCAACTTATCAGAGCTCATCAACTAATACGAGAGAGAAAGGTCAGCGGTGTGTCGTCCGGCACTGTGATAAAGAAATCAGAAAATATCAGATATCACTCTCTCTCTTTCAAACTTTGAGCTTCTTACCGGTCTTTTTTTCTCGTTTTCACTATTCTAATATAAGAATTTGAATCGATTGAATGAATTTCGTTGAAGGTGTTGAAATCGTCGACGTTCTCAGCTGGAGCTAGTGACAAGTTGAAATGGTGTCTTCGAATCAATCCGAAAGGTCTGGACGAAGAATCCCGTGACTATCTCTCACTCTACCTCCTTCTGGTGCAATGCGCCAAAAGTGAGGTTCGAGCGAAATTCAAGTTCTCAATATTAAATGCGAAACGGGAAGAAACCAAAGCAATGGGTGAGATCATCATCATTTTCTGTCTCGTGTATTTTCTATGAAAACTCATCATTTTATTGATGACTTTATGGAAAATCAAAGATGAACGTGTTGAACAGATTGCCAGAAGAAATTGTGTTAACATATCGAATCTACTGATTCTAAAATGGCCCTTCCCCACTCCCACCCTCTCCTAATCATAGTGGTTGGGATTCTCCAGATCAATTATTCAGTTTTACGATTGCTTTATTTCCAATTTCCTTTCAAGAGTTTTTAATGGGAATTAGCTCCGCTCAGTGTCTATGATTTTCAGCAGCAATTTTCATTATTTTCTCTTTCATTTTCCGAATTTGGTGTGCGGACGATTCTAGTACTCTACTTGCTGTTGCCTTTGATTTTTGATAAACCAACACTGGGCGCAATATAATTGTGTCTTTCGGATTCCTAGGAATTTGTAGTCAAGGCATATATATTTATCGTCCAACTCAATATAATCGTGTTACCAAGGATACAATGTGTAGTTAAATTGCCTGCGTATAGATAAAATATTCATTTCGAGCTTCAAGATTTTGTAGCACTAAAGTGTTTCGATTCAAATTCCAGAATCTCAGCGAGCATATCGATTTGTGCAAGGCAAAGACTGGGGTTTCAAGAAATTTATTCGACGAGATTTTTTGCTCGACGAGTCAAATGGCCTTCTACCAGATGACCGTTTAAGTATTTTCTGTGAAGTATGTTGTGTTTTCAAGTTTGTGCAGTAGTTTCTGAGCATTCACAAGAATTTTGGTTCATAAAAGCAAGTAAAAGTTAATAAATTAGATCAGCAGACTGGATGTTTTGGAAGGTTTCGAAAAGCAATTTGTAGACAGGATTACATCAACTATGACTGTTAAGGCTCTGCTTTCTATGTGCTTTTTTCTTTGGAATTATTCGAACGAAGAACTATCACTAACACGGATCATACTAGTTTTTGAGCTATTCTACTGGAAAAAATCGAGCAATAAGCGACTGTTAATTTTCATTGCATCGATGTTTGTCCTTCTTGAGCATAGAGTGCAACGTGTCGACATTTATCTTTAAAGTGTTGAACAGCTTTTGTGAATGAATGAGTGAGTTGAGGATGATGATAGTACTTCACAAGCGTAAATAGATGATTTCATGGTGGCATTCGATTGACAGATCGATTGGCATCCATTACATTGTGCGGTCCAGCTGGACTTTATCGAAGCATCCCATTTGTAGCGGTATGGACTTGTCTGTGTTTCGTGTTTTTCATCAGCACGTAGTCATTCGAGTGATACCACGTGTATGATAACACGATTCAACTCGATCGGTCTATTCCGGATAAGATCCATTGCTATAGAAGCACCGGACTGAAACGGGTGGGTGCTCTTCACTTGATTGCCCTCGCTGCAGTTGGTGAACGTCTGTTAATTCGAACAAGCTACCGACTCTACATATACGTCACGACACACAATGCAGTCCCCATATCCTTCTCCATCGTCGACGCCTGGTATTCGGTTCTCATCTCCACCTACCTCTCCACCGTTGAGGCGTCTTGTCTGGCGCTCACCTCCATCTAACTCTCCACCGTTGATGTCTGGTTCACGTCACAGATGGTCCATCTTGGAAAACCCTGCCTTATCACCTGACGATCCAGATAGGGAATTGGATCCGAAATATCTCATAGCTGTAAGTCGTGACTACACCCGAAGATATGCCGATGGGAAGGAAACGAATCAGAGCAGCGGCGTTTCTGATGTTAATGGGACATTTGTATATATATACGTCAAGTGTCTTTAGTTTATATTCTTTCACACTCACAAAAACTATACTTTTCCGTTATCTGCACCGTGTTTTCACTGCTCGAGAAAAGACGTATTTTTCAGTTGTTTTGAAGTTTGACTAGTTTTTCGATAAGGTAAGTAAAAGCATTTAGGAAAAGCTTTTTCCAGCGAGAATTGTTCGAATGAAAAGAATAGTTTTATTTTTGTTGTCACATCGCAATATTGAAACCACTTTGGAAATAAATTACACCTTTAAAATTCCTTGATTCAAATTATCGATTGATTACTAAAACTTGAAGAAAGAGCAAAACACTGCGTTTTTTTCCGAGGGGTTAAAACAGGATGTGGATAACGGAAAGTGCCAGAACAACACTTACTTTCTTGTTTATTAGGTTTCTGTGGTAGCTGAAACGGTGAACGTCACTGGACAAACTAGTGCTCAGCAGTTCAAGGTAGGGAAATAATGCAATAGTTATTTCTTTGTAAAAAATTCGCCAAGAGCGAAAGTGGTGGGCCTTCAATTGTAAGTCGAATTTCGACACTCACTTTTCTTTCCGTTCGTGAGAAAAAAACCGTGTTCATTTTAGGTACCACCTTGCCGTCTTTCTGAAGATCTTTCAGCGCTCTTCGAGAGCAAACAATTCAGCGACTGTACGCTGGTTGCAAACTGCAAGTCGGGTGTTCCACAAACTTTCCATGTAAATTTGATCTGCTCTAATTCCTTAATTTTTTTTCGTATTTTTCAAGAACATGTGCGCTACTTCAAAGTAATTGTGAAAAAAACATTTTTACTCAAAAGGAGCTTCGTAAGAGGATAAAATCCGTAAAATTTTCGGCGATTATTTTCGTCAACATTGATTTGTAAAAGTCGAACATGAAGTTTATGAAAGATTACAAATTCTAGAAGACAACAACTAGGTTCTGTTGGGAGATGTTTCGGCAAAAATGTTCATTTAAGGGAGAAGCTGTCTAGTCTGTCTACTTTCTCATACCTTAGTTATAAGTGGAAGATTTTCATATTTGAAGCTATTCTAATTAGTTTAAGATTAGTGCAGTGAGATACTAAAATCATATTTGTAATTATAGAATGATCCGTTCCATATATACGTGGTTTCAGACGATGAATAATAGTTGTAACTTAGATTTTCGAGTATCGTTGAGGAATAGTTGACGATCTTTCTTCAGGTACATAAAGCGATCCTAGCCGCCCGATCACGCGTATTTCATGCTATGTTTGAACATAACATGACGGAATCGGAGCGAAATGAAGTCGCGATTGACGACGTAGAGCCTGAAGTATGTTTTTTCCACCATATGGATTCGTAACCGCGCCGCTAAAAATCCAATTCGATCATTCAGTATGCATACATATAGTATGAATGCAGCTTTTCCTCGCAAAATTGGGGAAGATGTTCGTCAAATGCGAGAGTTTCAGGTACTGCGAATGAATTGACGGGGTTTCATGGGTCTTCCGCTCTAACAACTGAGCTTTCATTGTTACCACCTTTTTAAGAACGCATGTAGCGCAGTGATTAGAGGTGTCCCGCGATACACATGTAGTCGCTGGTTCGACCTTACACCCCAAGGCTCAGAGGCCTTCGATCTCTCCGGTGTCGTATTTGTACGAGAATTGTCTGTGAAAAAAAGCAGCATTGGCTCGAAACATCGGTAGGCCACGCCGAGTCATTATTGAATGTCAGATATGCACTCTCACCTCAAACAATGCTTGTGAAATCGAATGCATGGCCATCACTCAAGGATTGAGAAACATCAAACACTTAATTTTAGTCGGATTTCAAGTTAATCTTCATATTTGTTGATTCGGACTCAAACATAGCAAAAATCTAGATGTCTTGTGATAACAAAGGAAGGATTGGCTAGACATCTGATGCTATCGAAACCTTTTGTCTGTAAATCTCATAAATCTTCCGCAGTTTATTGAAGATTTTTGCTCTCAATGCATAGTATCCTATGAAGCTTTTAAGTAGATTGAAGCAGTCGTTGTAGGTGTTGCGAGAGATGCTGTGTTTCATGTATACTGGCAGCTCTCCGTGTGTCGATCAAATGGCCCAGCATCTCATCGCTGCCGCCGATAAATACCATCTTGATCGCTTGAAGGTGAGGAGTTTTTTTTTCGATCATTAACAATATAAAGTGATCGAATCAATCTTAAGCCTCAGTTTTCATCTATCTTGAAATCGTGCTTAATCGAGCACATATGCGCGCCTACTTTTCGTAGCTGCCTTGGCCCAACTTACTCTACCTACACTTTAGTGTTTCTATGGTATTTATTGGGTTGCGAGGTTCCTTCTAGTAGACTTTGTATGTTTTCGACAGTCAATCGAAAGGAGATTCAAATAGGAGGGTCGAGAGCGAAAACGGCGTTCTGCGCGCTTAGTAATTTGCGAAAGCTGTAGATGAGCTCATTTTGCAGTGATAAATTTCATTATGCGATACCTCGAAAAATGCACTTTATGTGAGGAAACGAGACTTAGAGAGGATCTTGCAAATGTTGCTTAGTCGTTTATGAATCTATCGTTGGCACCGGTAAGATTGAATAGCGTCTAGGAAACGTTTGTTTATCAACAAAGTAGATGGTTACCGATGTGATCTATCGTGTTGCCATGTAAAAATTAAAAAACCAAGTCTTGCTGTCATAGTTTTTCACTGGTGTTTTAAAATTAGTACTTAGATTCACGTATCTCGTCAGTCGTCCAAAGCATAGCAGATCATTAAATAGTAACTCATATAAATTAAGGTGCTCTATTGCTTATGTGCATATATGAACGGCCCGTCCTCAGTGATAGTGTGGGCACCAGCACAACGAAATTGTGCTGTTTTAGCCGTTTCGTCCCCTATGGTTTTGAGGGAAGCCTGACTGAGGCTTACTCAGATCGTCACCTCATTAGAGCAGTCGCCGGCTTTAGTGGATCAGGAGGAGATTACACTTTGCAACTAGTAGCTACGAAGATGGCTGTCGTTCCCGGGACAGTTCACTCTTAGCTGGACTTTTTAGGTGAAAATGTCGAACTCTTTCTCAGCTTGGGTGACCCTGATGCGTAGATGAACTCCCGCTGTACTTCGTAGTCGACACACAGGAACACCTCCCAACTACGTTAGAGAGCATGTAGACAGAAACTACTAGTATGAAACGAAAGCTCAAATTTTTCATCAACACCAAGTGTTCTTTGTCTTATTGTATGAGAATTGCATGGTACACTCTCACTTCATTTATATCACTTCACTTCACTCACTTCATTTGTATCTGTTTCATTGCATTTAAACACAGAAGTGGTTCTGTCGTGGTGAGAAGTTGCGTTGAAGCACATGGAGTGTTATATCCTCATTCATAAAAAGTAATAATTCCTCTTAGAACAATTTTTGTTTGGAGTCATGACATAATGTTACTACGACGTTCTCTAGTGATCACTGCAGTTAGTGGCTGGTTTTTTTTTTGAAACATTCCCCTCCTTCCTTCCAAAAAATCACTCAAGGGATTTCATGTGCATACTTATGTACATGTACAGTGATCTTACGGATTTTCTTATCTATCGGGACGTGAGAGAAAAATATGTGGATAACGTTAAAATACGATACAATTAGAGGAGTGTAGTCGCGTTTATTTCATACATTCCAGCATAAACATTCAATCGCTTCAAATATGCGGCAATGAATAGACAGTGAATAATCAAGAATACAATGACTCTATAGTGTTCTATCATAGAGTCGTCGACCATAGCAAGGTCGAGGCAGCCGATCCGTCGTTTGTCTCGGAAGGACTATGTGATCCCATTCAAGGAAGTCGTATGCCTAAATTATGGAAAAGAGTGAGTCGTAAGACCTCATGGGAGCAAAGAATCAGATACTTACTAGTTACTTCGACAGCAACCTCTGACACTGTTACACGAGTCTTCATCTATTCCATATCATTCTGGAGTGATAGCTGATTGAAGGTGGTTTTCAGGTCCACAAACCAGAAGTTAGTTTCCACTTGTGGTTTTCTAAGATAATTAAGTGGAAACCTATTTAGTGACCGAAGCATACGTCTTTATTCACGTTCGTCTCGTCGCTATGTGGGAAAAGTAGTTTGCCGTGAAGGACTATGCCTGCGCTTGCTCGTTCCATACGAGTGCACCCACAAACTGGCGCTGTAAGACAGCTCAAGACTGATTGTCACGAGTTTCACAGCCTGAATATAAAAGTAATGAGAGTATCGTGGCAAGGCCATATTAAGTAGGAGGAGAATATAAGCGGACCAAGAAAACAGCTTGCTTTCTTGCTCCTTAAAAGGTTGACGGAACGTTCTTAGATGTCTTATCAGAATGGAAGAAAAAGCGATACATTCATGTAAAGACAAGCAACAGGCGGTAACGGCAACATTACCTCTATCTTCTGTAATCCTGTTGATCACCGAGTGACTCGAGCGTGCACCAGTGAAGCTTTCATTTCCCTTATCACGTGCAAGAATAGTCCAGTAGGTCCTCCTTGTGTCAGGGATTCGTTGATCATCGTACTTTCCTTCCGAGATTTTTGCAAAGAAACGGGGCCATCGGGTCGATACCTGTGGCGCGTGTGACATCTCGAGGAATACAAGAAAAACGGTGACATTTATCTAAATAGAATAAAAACATTTCGAATTATCTTAGAAGCAGGAAAAAGCGGTTAATATAAGACATATGTTACTCAGATTTTAATCTGCAACCGATTCTTATTTCATTTGATATGATAGGACAAGTGATTCATGGCAGATAGAGTGTATATATGTTGTAGAATCAAGGAAATCGCAAAATAACCTAGTTATGGTAACAAAAAACTAAGTACTGACAGTATGTGGTTGACGATTGGTAAGCATACTTAGGGGGCCGGCGGCCGAGTGGTTAGTGACCTTCGGCCCAGCCCCCACGCGAGGTTGGTCCCTACTAATATCTAGCAATCAATAACCAGCTACCTACGGAACAGCCCAGCCTGGTTATTATTGAGATTACAAGGAGATGTGCTCAATCGGTATTCTAAGACGATCAAGAAGAAGACGAAAAAACGACTTGCATGCTGAAAGTACTGGGATCCGCAAAGTGAAGAGAAAACTGATGTAAATCAAGCAGAATTGATAAAGTGTTTATATACTAGAAAACTAGCAAATTTATTTCCTAGAAAAAGTCTGGAAAAATTGAGATCTCTCTAATCACTGGAAAAACTTGCTGCATAATTTAAAAAAATCAGGCAACATTTGGTCGTACTCTCTTTTTGACAGAAAGAAAAACTATGCGTCATGGGACGTTATTGGATAATTTCATTCAAAAATGAAAGATATATGTCAATCTTTCTTCCACAGTCATTTTGATAAAACGTCTGCATAGATATTGATGATAATGACTTGCAGGTAATGTGTGAGCAAGCATTGTGTGAAGCGTTAACTGCTGAGAACGCTTGTGTGACGTTGGTACTTGCCGATCTCTACTCAGCTGAACAGCTGCGAACTCATGCCATCAACTATATCAACGTCAATGCCACGGAGGTTTGTTCGAAAACGGAAAGCAAAGAAAAACTTTCGCATTTCATTGATCAGAGTGCAGTATTTCGTTTATTTTTTTGCAGTGAAATAATTTATCCTCACTGAACTCTTAGTGTACTCTGAGGTGCTATCGAGACGTTCTGCCTTAATTGAGCAATGTCGGAAGCTATAGCTATATGTTGAAAGATGCCGAGTGACTTGTAAAACTTTTAACGGCAGGCGTCAATGAACTCACGGTTCACTCAAACCAGGGTGAATTCGAGGCCCTCCATATCACTCAGCATTCTTGGATATATAATGTAACATTATAACATCAATAGGCGGTAAAATAGAGAATTCTTGGAGATTTTAATTTCAAGAGGGTAGAACGTAGAAAAAAGGCGACTTGTTACAGGCAGTTAGCTATAGAAATCTTGTATTCAATTGTTGATTTTCACACGTTTTTCATAGTTTCATTCATATGTCCACTGGTTAAATCGCTCTCTTAATCGCTTGCAGAAGAAACTTCTAGAAATAATTTTAGAGAGTACATAATTCAAAGAATCATCGCTTTGCCTTCATTTTCTTGCGACGGAGTTTAAAAACGAGTTGATCTGATTCGTTTGTGTCATTTGGTCCTATTGATACGATATCGAGATATTTACTCTGCATAGAAATTTTGCCCGGTTCACATGTTGTTTCTGTGGACATTAATGTGATTGTGCTTACCGTCAAATCATTGCTTCGTAAGGGCTTTTATTTTAATGCAATAATAGCAAATTTTCGTTTAGGTAATGAACTCAGAAGGCTGGAAAGATCTAGTCAAGGAGCATCCGTCGTTGTTGGCTGACGTGTTTAAGGCACTCGCGACACAGCAAACACCTCCTGTCGTACTGGCCGGTCCATTGAAAAAGCGAATTAAGCACTGTCCATACTGAACGAGTCCTTGTTTCATCCGATTTTGTATGTAAAATGTTTTTCTTATAAAAATTATTATTGTTCCTTCGCTTTCTCATCGCGACTGTCACAGTGCATCACTCACTTTGTCTCGTACATTCTTAGTAGATGAATACCACCTTGTCAAGGTTAGAATCTCGGTCGGCATCTAGTTCATTTCATCTTTTTCTCTCATTATTCAGCCGCCATTAGTTCTTTCTGAGTTCAAGGGATACGTTACGTTTCAATTTCCAATATTAACGAAGTGGTTCATTCTATTTCTGTGTGCGTGTGTTCCCCATCATTTTGACAACTGCGGGTGTTTGTAATTAGTTTTCTCTTTTTCTATGAGTAGACATATCCGGTGGATTTGGTCACGTGGCCTTTTGATACGACTAGTTATGAGTGTTATCTGTCATTGAAAACAAAGAAGTGTTTAGTGCAGTTCTCGTAGTCAATAATCGAATGGTGTAATGCAGGAGTCGTCTACCAAAACATAATGTAAATGTACCTGGGATCTGATTGATTTTGAATAAATATTTCTTTTCAGTTTTGCCGCTAATGTTGAAATTTGTGACAAAATCAAGGAGCACAGTCAAAACCTCTAGTGAGCGCTTTCAGAACGGCGTACACCTTGAGAAATGCACAGTTTTTTGGAGGCCTCTTTCGCTCGGCAGAGCTTTTCTACCAGACACGTAGTAGTTATTTGTCAGCATGAAAAGCAAGCGATTTCAGTACTAGAAACTTGCTGGGAAGCCACTCATAGACCCTAACCGAGCAAAAAATGCGCGCTGGCAGTGAAACGTAGTTTTATCCTTCCTGCTACAGCGCATTGAAAGGACGTTCTTAAAAACTAAATATAGCATCAAAATCGCCGAGAGTTAGGCCATCGAATCACTACTAAAGGCCTAAAGCAAACGTGACAAAGGTCCCGTCCCGAGAGGGTCAATTACGACGATAGGCGCAAACGATGACAATACCTTGAGGACGAGAATCCACGTTCAATACAACTCTATAGGTTCACGAGTTAAAGTACAAATTGTACAACTTCATCGTCTAGATCTTTTCAAACAATTCTCACTTGTAACCTCTATGTTTTGATCGAAATCCAAGTGATATATGAAGATCTTAGTCATTAAGACAACATTAAATCACTCGCATAGAACATTCTGATATTTTTTAAGGACGATGAGGCCACTGTGTAGCTGAAACTGAGAACTCAGCATTCCGTCCTGTCACAAAGTTTTCCCTGCTTATCGTTAACATGCGGGAAGGGGGTGGACTGAGTGTGATAACCTATTAGACGGATTAGATTAAAGATAGTACTAGAGCATTTCATGCTAGAAGCGCTTGTTCTTCTTTGTTCTCCATCAAACAACCGCAGTAACGCACGGAGTGGGTCAGCAAAACTCCATACTCAAACCCAAAAGCGCCCCCATCTACGGTAGCGTATAGGTCTGTGGTTGAATAAAGGATAATGCTCTCGATGTTGATCAATCCCCAAGGATGCGCCATGCATTCGATCTAGCTTCTTAAAAGACTCGCGGTAGGCCACTGATGTAGCAGGTCAGTGCTGCTCAACACCCGGACAATTCTAGTACCAATTCGTCGACCCCGCAGAAATGGAAAGCTCAGCGAGCCTCAGGCGCAAGATTGAACCATCGACTAGGTGTATCGTAGAACACTTCTAATCATTGTGTCACATGTGATTTTAATCTACGATATCCTGTAATAAATGACAATACCTTATGTCTCGTATGTACTTATGGAATACAAACTAATCATCTTGAGGTAAATTGATGAGTGCCACGTCAAAACGCAGTCTATTTAAGAGTTCTTTTGTTATAAGTATATATTTGAAAATATTGAGAGACTTGCAAAAAATATTGGCCTCGGGACCCGCATCTCCCTTTCCGGAAGCGAATTATAACACTGATAGTGAGGCTGTAGAATAAAGAACTCTTGTAGTTTTTATGTTGCCAGAAATCATCAATGTATAAAATACTCTTATGTATGATTCAAGAAAATAATTCAAAGTGATAAAGTCATGTACATGTACAAGTTAGAATTGATTTCTACTACCTCAGGAAAAGAGGCCGCAATGTGCATTAACATTCCCGCAAATGCTGATGGTGTAGGTGTTGGGGCTGTGAAGGAAATTGCGACGTTATAAAGGGTAAATTACGAGGAGATGATGCCATGATCATTCTCATAAATGAATTGATAAGTAATAGAGCAATGATACAAACATTGAGTGATAGCAATAGATTGGCACAGTCACAATCAGTTCCTGTACTATACAAAATTTACGAATCGAATCGGGACATGAATGACGACGAAGTCTTCGCTGATAGATGGCGGACGACTCGATAAAGCCCATGAGTCAGACACCAGAGGATAATTTGTATGTGTAAAAAGTGATGTAGATCTTCGAAGTTTCCAAATATTGGTGGACGACCTCGACTCTGAGCGAATGGAACTACTTCCGGAAGCAACGTTTTACTGTACTGCCGCTGCCGCTGCCGCCTTAGCTGCTTCTTCCTGCATACGGGTGTGGTGTAACTCAGCTTCTTGCCAAATCAGTTCTTTCAGTTTCTCTTTGGGTAAATCGTCAAGCTCCATTTCGTATGTGAACGGCTCTTCACATACCGGCTGGAAATGAGTTACATTTTCGAATATAAATCTCAAACAACTACCACTAACGATTAATTTTGAGGCATCACACATCACCTGAACATGTTACCAAACTAAGCTTTCTCGTATTTTTTTTTACAATTTTAGTCACAATAAATTAATTTCTTGGTCTTCTTCATCGTGTTTTATGTCTATCGAAAGCTCCTGAACACGAGATTTTAAGTATGTGAACCACTTATTTTTTGTGAATGTATAAAGTTTTCTTTCACTACAGAATGGATATTTCAAAAACTAGGATTCGTGAACGTCTCTTGCATAAGTTTCTTGGATCATTCTGTCACCGAAGGGGCACCAAACGTATGTAAAAACTTAACCACAATGTGGCTGATCTACGAACTACACAAAGATTCATCGTAACTTGACTGCATACACGGCAAACTTCGTCAAAATCGCCTGCGAAAGCTTGATCGAAACGGCGTTATTTTGCAGCAAGACAACGCTCACCCATACACTGCTCGCCTGACATTGCAAAAAATTGAGGAATTAGGATGGGAACGTTAAATCCATCCACCGTGTAACCCAAATGCTGCTTCAAGTGATTACCATTTCTTCAGATCGCTGCAACATTTCCTGGTAAGAAAACGCTTTGCCAAAATCAGTGATGTGCAGAGCATTGGCATGAATATTTTGCTTCAAAAACGCCAGAATTCTATCACGAAGGCATCGAAAAAATAGGGAAAAAAATTCGCAAAAACATTGATTCTAATAGTGGGACATTTTGATTCGAAATGTTTATTTGTCAATGTTTGGTACGTTGTTTTGTTAAGAAGTTGTTGACACGACAACACTTAGTTGCCAACCTTATAGAAAGAATTCAAAGGATAGCGAATATCGCGTTTTCTTTGCATCATAAGACCAAGAAAAAACGCAAGAATCTGAACTACCTCATCATTTGGATCATAATACTGCTCCAGGTAAGGGTGAGCTAATGCTTGTTCGATGTTAATCCTGAAAATTCAAACTTGTTCGAGTAGAAGCCAAATATCTTCACAGACTACAAAATCTGTTAATATATGACACGAAGGAGCTTCACAGCATGTAAAAATCAAAGATCGACTGCTATTAAGCCTTGGTACGGTAGATAAAAAACATCTCACTGAGTGTTATTTTTTATACGTTTCTGTCAGGTTGGTATTTATTTTCGAAAAACGATGAATGATGTTTCGACAGTCTCGCCTCCTCAGAACCACTAAAATACGAAGGTGGGAGAGGTCATCAATGTAATGTCAAAAAACTGTGAAAATAGTAAGTCCCGTGAAAGTAGTTTCCTTTGAAATGGTTTCCGCCTCATCGTAAGTGGGAAGTGTTATTGGGTGTCGCAGTGCAAACGCACAACATGGGGTTCAACCTCCCAACGAGGCTACCCAAGTTGAGAAGGAGTCCGACGTTTCCACCTGGAGAGCCCAGCTAAGAGTAAACCATAACAGGAATGACCGCCGATTTAAGTAGCTACTAGTCGCAAGGTGGTAAATTCTTCCTGATAGATAAAGGCCGGCGACTGCTCTAATGTAGTGACGAACTGAGGAAGGCCCAGCTAGGCTTGCCTCGGGACTTCAGGGAGCAAAACAGCTAAATCAGCAGTTTCCCTGTGCTGAGGCTCGCACTGTCACTGCAGACAGCTCGCCCAAGTATCCAAGGAAGTTCTTCCTGATGAGCAATTCCGAGGTTGCTAATGGCAGTAAATGTTCAGTAAAATGATGCAACTCAATGATAATATAATGGTTGACGTTTCGACAGTTTCCCCTTCTTCAGAGCCTAGAAAGTTCAAATTAATTTGCAACCAACTTAGTCAAGTACTTTCAAAACCATGGCAGAAAGGCGTGATAAGCGATTCCTTTTTGAAGGACATAGCAAAAAGCTTCAATTTCGAGCACTCACCGCTAGTTGTTTTTTTTTTTAACTAAAACAATGAACGGTTAGTATTTCATAATGAAGCTCTTTACTATGCGATCCAAAAAATTATCGATTACGCCTTTCTGCTGGGGTTATGAGAGCAGTTGACTGAGTAGATTGCGAATAAATTTGACCTTTCCAAGCACTAAAGAAGGTGAGACCGCAGAAAAGTCGGCCATTATGTTGATGCTGTGATGTATTATTGCATTCAATGGATACTTACTAATAGCCTCAGAAACGCTTATCAACAAAAAAAAAAAAAAAACAGACTAGATGACATATTGGCTCACGTAATAATTACGAAAGAAATACTTTATTATTGATAATAATTCAATTTTTGATAACCACGCGTGCCTAAGATTTGAGGAATTTTACGACTAGTAAGTAAACAATGAGCACTGTGGAATTTAATGACTAGTAAAGTAAACAATGAGCATGTTTGCAAGATATTTTGCAAATTTGTGACAGAATCATGAGTTTGGACATTTTTCGTTTTCTTCATGCATAACAAACTTGTTTAAAAGAAGCTATAATCAGATTTGAAGAGCAAAACAATTACCTGTTATGAGGGTTGAATGTCAGCATTTTTTCAAGGAGATCCAGTGCACGCGGATCCGCTCCAGGATAGATACGAGACCAAGGCTGCTTGGGTTTGTGTGGTAAGGAGATCAAGTAGGATCGAGCCTATACCAAAATGAATCTATATTGAACTAGACAAACTACATTCAGAAACAAGCGCATCAAATATTGAAAAGAATTCAAATGATAGAGAGTATAAGCGTCACCAAGGCCATTAAGGTTTGTGGATGGTCTTTCAAGAGACTTTAAGAGGTCACTAGATAGCATGGATTTTTATGAATCTGCAGCTCAGTTTGATTTCTGAAAAAGTCTTCGAAGAGCGACGATAAAGCAAAAAGAAAATTGTATTTCGCACTTCTAGGCTTATGCTTCATAGCTGGTTTATTTGATGTGTAGACGACGATAAAAGCTTAAGCCCATAGAACAACAGTACAAGATTTCTTCTTCAATTTTGGTATGGAAAACCTGGAAATCTCTATAAAACAGGAACAATTTTCGTATAGAAAACACAAAAAATTGCGTCTTTTTATGGCATTGAGTTCGCTGCAAGCAGTGCGATTTGAGAGATGCGATTACGCGCGCTCAGAGTGAAAGTCAATCCTATTTCCGCTACTAAAACGCAATAAAAAGGCCTCTTCAAGAAACAAGTACACTTTCGAGATCTCCGAGATTTGAGCTACCGAGAACCACTGAAATTTTAAGAAAAAAGTGAAGAAGACCTTGACCTCGCAAGGATAAAAATTGGGTTGCAATGAAGTAATGGTATCAAATGAAGTTCACAGGTATGACAATATGTACCTTGTCGTTAATGATGCACTGTAAGTCTTCTTGTGAAGGAGATCCAACGACAGCTAGAATGAGATTCAACTGGTCCAAGTAGTGCTTACCAGGAAAAAGAGGGCGGTTACTCAACATCTCGGCTAGGATGCAGCCCACCTAAACAGAATCAACATGATGAAAAGACTAGACTGATTATAACTACTGAAAAAAAGCACCAGATCCAAATATTATGAAAAAAGCCACTCACAGACCAAACATCAATAGACTTCGTATAACCTTTTGAGTTAAGCATTATCTCTGGCGCACGATACCACCTGCGAAATAAAAATGTTGCACAATAAAAACAAAAAAAAAAACGTTAGAGACGAAAACACAACTGTAAACAACAAGAAATAATTGAAATGACTACAATCCAAATACTTTTGGACAACATACCGCGTTGCAACATATTCGGTTAGGAAACCAGTGTGATCAGTTTGAGGATCAGTCACTCGGGCCAGACCAAAGTCGCAGATCTGGAGAAAAAATGTTAAGCAATTCAATCATGGAAAATCAGGAATAAAATAAAATCCATCGCGCCAGTGCAGTGGCTAGTAATGCAGTATATCACGATACAAGGTGATAAGCATGGCGCTGGTTCGACTCCCTCCCCCAACACTCTTTTGCAATCAATCAACGAACGCCTAAGAGAACGCCTCAACTGAGCTACCTTCAAAATTGCATGACGGATTGTCTCGACCAGTATACTACCACATTAATGAAGACGAAATCTCCAAACAGCAGCCAAAGCGACACGTGAGATGTTTAGAGACCTTTGTGAAGGACGAATGTAAAGTAGTCAAATGCATGAAGTACTGGGATTCACGCAGCAGATAGTGATGACAGCTCGTTTGAAAACAATACAATCCAAGGAAAATAAAATAAGGGTACTTTGTAGTTAAGGGGACAAACGAAAAACCGACCTCCATCGCTGTATAGAAAGTTTTTCTATGAGTGTTATTAACCGTTAGAAAACTGAGATTTCTGGCTACAGCCCCACGTTGTTGGTTTTTGAAAACACCCTTCTATCATGCTGCAATATTCAAAACAAAACGAGCCTCCGACTCCATAATTCTCGCCGGACGAAGCTATCGCCTTCTGAAGCAATGTCAAAAAGGTTTTTTTTTTGCAAACCGGCGACGTGGGGCTGTAGCCTGAAGTCCCAGCTTTCGAATGGTTACTTACCACTCCTATGAAAAGTTCCTCTTCAGCGAAAAGAGATCGGCTTTCCATTAGTCCCCTCATAACCACAGAGAACCAAGATAAGATATATATGAAGAAAAACAAATAGATTTAGAAAAACGATTACCTTGAGATCACAGGTGGTGTTGAGCAACAAATTAGAAGGTTTCAAGTCACGATGTAACACATTAGCAGAGTGAATGTACTTCAAACCACGTAAGATCTGTAATTTCACAAATAAAACGGATGGAAACGCTTTCTAAAAAGTTTACTTTTCACGCACTTTCAAACAGAGCTGAAATCGCCTTCTAACCAAAAACTCACTATGTTGAAAGAATTTATGTCCCCTTATCAGGACCGAATGCACCCTCAAAACAATAGTAAAGAGGTCATAGGAAGGCTACTCAATCATCATCACTGGTTAATAAGCATACTTCCTTCTAATGGAGAGCGCCGTGGCCAAGTGGTTGTGAAGCTCGTCGCGGCGCGTGACGCCGAAACTCACCCCCAACACTCTCCTGCAGTCAATAACGAACACTCTACGGAACGCCCCAGCATGGCTATCCTCGAGATTGCAAGAAGGCTCGCACGACCGTTTCTATGGCAATTCAAGAAGAAGAAAAACGATTGGAAGATAAAAGCGATGGAATCCGTAAAGCGTAAAAAAGCACTGTAAAGACGGATAATGAAGTGCCAATAAATCCTTATAAAACCAACGGAAGGTATCAGGAAGCTTTCCTGAGTCAATAGGAATGAAATGGTGACATCAATTGCATACAGAGCATAGTAGGGTGGTGTAGTGGTAGAGCGCGCTTCTGGCATGAGTGAAACGAGGGTTTAACCACTGCCCTGAGTCAAATGTTTTGCATACTTCCTCAACACTCTTGGATACACATACAGTGTCAAAGTTTGGTTGATTTTTTAAATGACTTCAAAACCACGACACTTTTTCACATCAAAAACATCATGTTTCTGAACCTTAAGACGATCAATAATATGAAATTCAGTAAATTGTATCTCTCCTATTGACCGCTCTTTTACAGACCCGCTCAAAACGATATAATCTGATAAGGATACGACTTGTTTTGAATCGATAGGTCTAGTGATACATAGGCGCCTATTTCGTCCTCTTGGGACTTATCAGTAGCACCCTGCCTCGGTTCCGTCGATCACCTAAGGCTAAGATAATGCTCTAAAGGAATGGATGCCGAGTATAAAATGATCACCCCAAGTCGGATGATGGTATTACCTGACGTTATGGTGACCGTCAGTCGAGCTTGCGACTTTTATGATGAATCATACCGCCGCTATCGACCGCTCTTTTACAGACTCATTCAAAACGATATAATGTAATACGGATATGATTTGTTTTGAGTCGATAGGTCCAGTGCTATATAGGTGCCTATTTCGTCCTATTGCTAGGAAGGGTGCTACTGATGAGTCCAAATTGGGCAAGATAGGCGGCCTATAAAACACTAGACCTATAGGCTCAAAACAAGTCATATCCTTATTAGTAAACTGTCTGAAAAATTAGTTTACCTGATAGAGGAAGTAGCAAACGTGATCATTTGATAATTTCTGCGTCTTTAGCAGTTTGTAAAGGTCAGTTTCCATTAGGCATTGCACAATATAGCTGAAATCAGGATATAATATTATTGGTGAAAGCAACAGAGAGAATATTTCTGTCAACTACAACGTACAGGAAGAAATTCAAATCCACAAAGGGGGTTACCTATCCTAACAACCAGAGAACAGACGCGATCCAACAAGTTTCGGGGATTAAGGGACCAAGATAGCATAGAGCATAAAGCTGTTGGCGTTGATCAATCCCTGAGAGATACGCCGTGCGTTCCACTAGCATCGTTAGAGGTGATTGAATGCACATCATCTCTGTACTGCTATCCTCCCAGACAAATCTGGTAGTGGATATCGACCTCGAAGAAAGGAAAGGTTTGGTGAGCTCTGAGCGCGGGATCGAACCATCCACTTGTGTGTCGCTCGATCCTCTAACCACTACCTCACATGCGCCCTCCCAAAATGGCCTATCGGAAGAGAATTTTACTCGGACTATCGTGACTTTGCGAACACGAGTTCAATGAAAATGATGACTAGCATGATTATAATACTCTAAAGAAATGCCGCTACATACACGAAGGCTGACTGATTCGCAAAAGTTCAAAGGTTAGCACGCACCACCGGAAAGAACGAGGGGCGGGTTCATTTCCAGCGCCTCAAGTGCGAAGTTTTGCTATCAATCAACATTCTTAGATATTAGTCATGATATCAAATAGTGCTATAAAAGCGGTAAAACAAAAAGAATTTTTGTAAAAAGAATAAACTCACATATCTTTCATTTGTTCCACAGAAGCAGATCGAATAATTTCTTGTATGTTTATAATCTGAACACAAAAAATAGACTTCGTAGACTTCGAGGTAAATGAGAAAAGAAGAAAACGAAGAAGAAAGAAGATAAATGCCTACATTTTCATGCTTGAACCTTGTGAGAATCTTAATTTCACGTAAAGTTCTCTGACAGAAAGTCTGATGTTCGAAGGGAGATATTTTCTTTATGGCAACTCTTTCGTGTGTAACCGTATCCAAAGCCGAACTGAAAATCAAATCACAACAGTACAAAGAAAAAATGAATTTAAAATCAATTGTATATCTATCTTTTCGAAAAAAGTAGTCTTCTCATAGCAGAGGCACTCACAAACAAACGCAAAATTAACAAGTCGAAATTAATTGATAATTTGCTCCTAAATGGTTTACCGCCTCATCGTGGCTGAGAGGTGTTCCTAAGTATCAGACTACGAAGTACAGCGGAAAGTTCAACTCCCCAGCAGGGCCATCCAAATTGAGAAGTCCGAACGCTTCCACCCAGAAAAGCCCAGCTACGAGTAAACCGCACCAGGAATGATCGCCGTCTTGGTAGCTAGTAGCCGCAAGGTGGTAATCTCCCTTCGATCTACATGTGCAAGCGACTGCTCTAATGCGGGGACGACTTGAGGAGATCCGGGCTATGTTAACCCCGGGACTCTAGAGAACAAAACAACTAAGCCAGCAGAATTCCCCTTTGCTGGGCCTCACACTATTAGTGAAGAAGGGCCGTCCAAGAAAGTAAATAAAATTCATCATAAAATCAACCCTACAGTAACTAAAGTTCTACTACGTATTGAAGCCCTGGAGTTGAGAGCTTTAATAACAAATTAAACAATGTGAAAAAGTGCGCCAAAGGCCGTCAAAATCACTGCGCATTTCAACTTTCAAAATGAATTTGACTATGACAGAGTCTCATGACGAATTGAAAACTGATATATCTTTAACCTCGAAATTATTAACTAATCATGAATTCAATGTAGCCTGATAAAATGTTTCAAGCCTTTTATGAGGTCTGGTAAAGGCATATCCAGTGACATACGTACATCTCGGCGTTCTCGCACCTCATCATCATTATCACGTCTCCTAAGGTTCAGTTCTGCTTATATCAGCAAGCGGCGCCGAAGAAGTATCACTCAACGTCAAGTGAAAGAATCACTTGATATTGCGCTAGTATATATACATGTATAGGTACTTCTAGGTTATAAAAGGAGAAGTGAAAAACTGATCTCATTTGGTGGACGAAAACTTTTCATAGGGTTCTTAATAACTGTTCGAAAGTTGAGATTTCTGGCTACAGTCCCACGTCGCCTATTTTTCAAAACACCCTTTTATAACGCTGTTAGATCCAAAATGAAACTAGTTTCAGACGCGCAAGTTTCTCGCCAGACAGAGCTCCTTCTTCGGACTATTAGTAATCATTCGATAGCTTAATAAGCACAGCGTTAAATCAGTAACCATACCGCTATAGAATGATTACTAATAGTCCAATCAAAGAGCTCTGTCCGGCGAAAAATATGTGCGTCTGCAACGCAAGGAATTTCTTCCTGTAACAACGTCAAAAAACGGTTTTTCGAAAAAACGGCGACGTGGGGCTATAGCCAGAAATCTCAGCATTCGAATGGTTATTGATACCCCTGCGAAAATTTCCTATACAGCTAATGAGGTCGGTTTCTGATTTGTCCTTTCGAATCTAAAAGCACCCCTATATAGATTTAGACATGTATATACATATAATATATATATATATAATATAAATACATATGTATACACATATACGCGCATGCAAATGCATATATATATGCCGGTCCCTCTAATATCATGTTGTCATACTGGAACGTATGATATAATCATAAATCCTATGTTGATTGAGCCATTCGCACGAGGTTCATAAAAGAAACTTATTCGGCTAACGTCTTATTCGCTTTCGACGTCTTCGTCTTCTTCAGAGCTAATGATTTGAGTCTCTTAACCTCCCTCATCACTTCAAATCATCGGCTCTGAAGAAGACGAGGACGCCAGAACCTTGCCTAAATAAATTCATTATTAATCAACCGCGGACCATTGATTTAATCACAAAGAAATATGCTTCATCATCGAGGTTTCTCTGGATAAAACTCCGAGTGCTGATCTCTCAGACTTCCTAATAAAATATCCAAATTCAATCGAACAATCACATCCACTAATAGCTGCTAATACACCGAAGGACTCGATAGTTCATGCCTACTTCCATTCGAGAAATCTAATTGTCTTTGGCTTTCGTCGAATAACAACATCTAAGAGTGGCAGCAGGGTGGCGGTCTCGATGGTGTGATGACTGCATGCGTCTCTGTTCGAGGGGAACACGACTTCGCCTCCCGTCAAGAGTCGAATGTTTTACATAACACCCAGCAACCGTTGGATAATGATTATAACACTATCACACTGCTAAAGAGAGGGTATGATAAATAATTATAGCAGATCCAACAATATAGGGCCTGTTTCTACGAATCTCATCTCCTTAACCCTTTCGGGACAGTGGACCCACCGTCGCCGCATCTCTGACCGGAACGCTAGATTGCTCCACTTCCTCTGTACCTCTAACCTTCAACGTGCCACTGTTAGACGCAGCACGCTGGGGACTAGAGACGCCGAGTCCATGGGTCCATGGTGCCGTTAGTGTTCAGACAAGATAGTATGAAAAATAGATAAACGGAGACTAAGACTTACGCAACCATGCCGTAGGCTCCTTCACCGATATATGAGAGATTCACATAGCGTGGCCCGACTTCGAACAACTGTCCATGAACTTCTTCGACATTATTTCGAGTTGAAGCCGATTCTTCCTCTGTCATCTGAAAAATATCATCAGCTGTGATTCAACGGCCGATAGCGCATCCATGAAGCGAAGGGCTAACAAACGACAGAAAATTCTCGAGAAAAAAAGACGAGATATCAAAAAAATACACCGTAAGAGACTTAAAGAAAAGATAGCCATATGCGAAGGTGATGGCCGGACGATCAGTATCACAAACGCCAAAGATAACGGACTCAAAAAATGTTAGGCGATCTGCCACTGGCTTTCAAGCTATTGAAGAATATAATAAGGCATACAGAACAGCCACGGTCTGGCCCCTGATCGAGCGTGGATCTTAGTAGAAATGAGACACAAGTGAGATAGTGGATGTTAGCCGAAAAAGAGGCGATAAAAAAAGGATAAAGCTCTCGGCGTTGATCAATCCCTGAGGGATGCGCCATGCATTCAACTTCAATTTTAGATTCGTTTGAGGTGATTGAATGCACATCAGGCCTTTACAGTGACTCGCGGGAGACCTCCCACTGAAGCGAGTCAGCGCTGCTTATCCTCGCATACAAGTCTAAGACCTACCTAATACCAATTTACCGACCCCCGAGGGATGGATGGCCTGGTGAGGCATGAGCGCGAGATCGAACCATCGACCTCGTGTGCGACGCAGAGCACCTCTAACCACTGCGCCACACGCGCTATATTTTATAAAGAGGCGAAGAAGGGATAATTAAAACCAAATAGCTTGTTTTAAAGTGGGTTCGGGAAAACCAAGCTGGAAGTCAAGGAAAACGAGAAAAACCGGAAAAGACAAGAAAACGAGCAAAAATAAAAAAAAGAAAGAGAAAACTCTCAAAAATCGAATAAAAAACAGAGAACATCGATCGAAAAATCGAATACAGAAGACAAACCCACAAATTCATTTTGTTTCTGAAGCCTTTGAACACAAAATAGCTACATAATATATTACAAATGACAATAATAATAAGTGACTCCAAAAAAAAAAAACAAAAAACCTTGGAAAGTAGGCTAAAAAATTTTTAAACACAAAATAACTTAGTGAAATTCAATGAAAACTTCACCGGACTAGAACAACTTATGGGAAGTTTTTTTTTATGTAACCGCAAACTCAGGTAACTGAACTTGCAGCTATGCTTGAAAGTCGCATTAGAGTACTTCCAGTGAGAAAGAATGAGAGGGAGGGAGAGAGAGAAAGAAAGAAAGGAGAAAGGAGAAAAGGAAAAAGAGAGAAAAGCAGAGAAAGGAGGAAAGAAAGAAAGGAGAAAAAAAGAGAACTAGAAAAGAAAGAGAAAGAAGAAAGAGAGAAAAAAGAAAGAAAGAGAGAAAAGCAGAAAGAGAAGAGAGACAGAAAGAAAGGAGAAAGAGAGAAAAGGAAAAGAGAGAGAAAGCAGAGAGAAAGAAGAAAGAAAGAAGAAGAAAGAAAGAAGAAAGAGAAGAAAGAAGAAAGAAAGAAAGAAAGAAAGAAAAAGAGAACAAGAAAAGAACGAAAGGAAGAGAGGGAAGGAAATAAGAAAGAGAAGAAATGAAGAAAGAGGGAAAAACAGAGAGAAAGAAAGAAAGAGAGAGAGAGAGAGAGAGCGAGAGAGAGGGAAAGAGAGGGAGAGAGAGAGATGGTTTACAGTTCAGCTCGATCTCGACGCTTTCGCCTCTCCGCCCGGTGACACTGTGCTTATTCTTCTAATAATGGACGACGAGAAAAACATGGTGACATAGATCGACAGCCGTGGCAACTCTGTTTAATTAAAAAATATAGATTAGCCGAGTCAGCGATTCGAGATGCAGCCAACTTCGCGCAAGAATAGGGGGGAGAAAAAGCACTTCTTTGTGGTGGTCGGCGGCGGTGATCTTCGATCGGGCGAGCGGAGACTCGTAGCCGTCAAATCGTCCGCTCATCACGCTGCTTTCCGCAGCCGGTAGATCACAAAAGGCGGCCCTGATCTACTCTCGCGACTCTTAGAACAGTTGAAATCATAGATATTGATCAATCTGACTATTTACAAAGTAGTTTTATTATACACGAATGACAACGGCTTATCTCAAGGTGAGCAGAGAGACAGAAAGACGAAAAATTGCACGCATTTTCCGCAAGTACACACAAAACACGGACTCTCGGGTTTTTTCTTACGCCTTAATTTTCATTCATTGCTGGGTAGATCAGTCGGATTGAGGTGGTCTGCACGGTTCTTTCTGGGTTGCTCACCTTCGAAAAAAAAAATCCACAGACAGCCGAAAAATTCCATGCATATCCCGCAAATACGTACAATGCACAGACGCTAAATGTTTTTTACGCCTTGATTTCCATTTACTGTTGAATAGATCGGTTGATGGATGAACTGTGGACAGCCGTTTCTGGATTTCACCCACCCGAAAAAACCTAGAAAGCCGAAAAATCGCACGTGTATTCCGCAATTACGTACGATGCATAGACGTGAGTTTTCCTTTACGCCTCAATTTTCACTAATTTTGGGATCAATCGGTTAACCCTTTCGCGACGGTGGGCCCACCTCCTCTGCATCTCTAACCCCCAGCGTGGGGAGGCACTGATGTGTTGTTGTAATATTTAAATTGCATTGTAGTTGTTACCTTCCTATTTTACACTATATGTAAAAATACTATGTAGTTACAAATAGGAAAATTGCTACAGTATTACTATTGAAATAATAAAATAATATATTCGATGTATTCCCACGCGTGGGGTTAGGAATGCAGGGGAGGTGGAGCAGATCGCCCAGCGTGCCACGTTGAAGGTTAGAGACGCGGAGGAGGTGGGTCCATGGCACCTAAAGAGCTAATACATGATCTGGAAAACACTTACTTGGATACACTCGATATAGACGGAAAGCCGAAAAAATCCCACGTGTACTCCGCAAATACGAACGATGTCTAGACATCAGTTTTTCTTCAAGCCTTAATTTTCACTCATTTTTGGACAAAGCGGTTAATTAATGGCTTAGATGGGACCTACTAGGCCACGTCCGTATGTTTCAACTAATCTCATTAACGGAATAATCTCATTAGTCTCACCAAAGCTCAAACTCCAGATATGGATGGAGGAGAGTAGAAAAACTTTGAGAGAGGAAGATAAGACTGAGAAAGACCCCTTAGAAAAGTTGGCTCGGAAAAGGAGGAAGACGTCAAGACGTCAGCTGAATCGATTGAAATCTTCATATCAATCTTGTGGTCTTAGCTAAATCATAGAAGAAACAGGAGCGCATGTGGTGCAGTGGTTTGAGGTGTTCTGCGGCAAACACGTGGTCGATGGCTCGATCCTGTGCTCGAGGCTCACAAGCATTTCATTCTTAGGGGGTCAGTGAATTGGTATCAGACTTGGCTGGGAGAATAGCAGCACTGATTGATAGATTAGTAAGCGATTACAGGTCCTTATAAAGGCCAGATATGCATTCTGCCACTTCTAGTCATGCTACGAATGGAGTCAAATGCATGGTAGATCTCTCATGCGTTCATCAACGCCAAAGCTTTATTCTTTTTCTATTTTCTATTTTCATATAAACATTATAGATAAAAGAGCCGCGTTTGGTCATATTTACTTAACCGACTCTGGTTATGTTTGCTTAACCGAGTTTGAGGACGATGATGACATCTAGAACGGTACGAAACTTCCGCTTGAGAGAGCATCTGGGACGCAGGTGACGTGAGCAAGTTTGTCTACGAGAACGATGGGTAACGCTATAGAGATGATAGACATCCCTTCGGTAAAGTGCATGTTTTCGTTTTGGAGGAGAAAATATTCCACTTGAGAGCCTCACGCTAGACCTATAATCACCCGGAAATAAGAGGTTTTGGCCATATCTATAGCATGTAATTGAAAAGAAACTTGAGGCATGAAAGAAAAGCGCAGATAAAGGAGATGAGAAGACAGTGGTAATTATCGTCGGGAGGTCTATTCAATAAATGCCCTCCAGAGAAGTGAACTCGAAGGATTTCGTAATATTTTGTGTTTACTCACTAACACTAAGTCTATTTCTAGTGAACGCTATTGAGCTACAACCTACAAAATGAAGCCTCCTTTTGTATCTTGAAAACCGACTTTTCTCTTACCTCGGTATTACAAATTGATAATAGCTTCTTTTGTGATCCAGCTAATACACGATGTTAAAGAATAAGATTTATTCGGCAAACGCTTTGATATCTTTGTCCTCTTCAAAGGCGACGATTTGAATCGATCCACAACGAGATTGAGGGACTGTGGACAACCGACTCGAATCATCAGTTCTAACGAAGACGAAGATGTCGAAGTGTTAGCCGAATAAATCTTATTCGTCGAACTCGTATATTAGCTAATTTATAAAATGAACTGTTTTTGATCAGTAGTGCCAATGTTAGAAGAAAGTCGGTTCCAAACCATTATTGTGCTCTGTTCTTCCAAATGACTGATTTTAAACCTCGCCATAAACATTCTATAGGCTATGAGTAGTCTTCAGCCACAACCTATCAAGTGGAAAGAATGGTGATGACACATTTACACGTGCTATCACTAAAGCGTCTCCTTATCGTTGCTATAAAGTAGTATTCAGTTGAGGCGTGTGGCTCTAATGAAACGGGCAATACCGCCGAAACGTACGTAAGCCTCTGATGTATGAACATTGAGATGGATTTGAACATTTTCAGAGACTATATAGTGCTTTATGCTAACTAATAATGGTAGCTTAATGCTGCAGAATAGATTTCCTGATGAAAACAAGTGTATTATCACTAACGACAGATAATAAGCGCACGAACCATTCTATATATACGGGCATCGTCGAATGAGATTCTTCATTCGAACGGTACTCCGCATAAGATTCGACTTGAGGACAACGAAGATGATTGCACAGCGAGGATTAATGGCACTGAACAAACGACTCAAATCGTCGGCCCTGAAGAGGACAAAGACCTCGAGCGTTAGCCGAATAGACGTCTTTGTCAACCTCGTGAATTACCTGAATCATAAATGAACCTATGATTGCTTCCTATTGTCTATTCTTTTTTTCCATGAAGAGTAAGCTAGTAGCGGCAAATGAGATGTGGCGATGTCAGCAAGCGATTAGATTACTGTCAATGCGAATTACCATCGAATGAGATTCTATTTCTTATAAACTAATCATTGAGAACCTCAACAAACACATTTAGGCATCAATTTTCGCACTACTATGTGTTGTCGACAAAAATTTAGAAATGTAGTTGATTCAGAAGATGTCATGACACTACTGATGATGAGCAATTCACAGACAAATCCTACAATCGAGAGTGAAGGCAAGCAGTCAAACATTGAATGAAAACAAATAGCAACTAACACAACATTCTTTGGAAATTCATTTTCCTTGATAACTTCAGTGAATTCTGTTAGAAAAGCATTTTCCAATGAATAGCTAATGAATAGTATCGATTCCATCCTTCAAAGGTGCTGATGGATGTTTCAGCTTTCCGATAAGAAATTATTGAGCTAGGAAACTTTCTACCATTTCCTCGTATTCTTTATGGCAATAGAAATGAGGGGATAAAGGATGAAGCGTTCCGCATTCGTTAACGAAACGTCATGCATTTGACTTCATTCGCGCTTGGAGGAGGTGCTTGGATGCAAATCTATCCTAAATAAGTGACTTCGAGTCGCCTAAGATCTAAGTATATATCGATTCAATGTTTTTATCTTCTCAGATTAGTCAGGTACTAATATGTCGATCCGGAAGAAGGATGAAAGGCCCAGTGCAAAGGACTGAACAAGCCATCAAGCACATGATACCTAGAACAGCTGTGCTACACGTGTCGGCGAAATAATTATCACCAGAACTATTAATATACACGAAGTACAAGGAGCAAATTGGGAGCATGAGTTGTTTCGAACTTGTAAAGTTGTAGGCTTTTTGTATATAAACATGTCACAAAAAAGTGCTTTTTTTTTCGCAGATTTTTTCATCAAAAGTGCGGTAACGTGTAAAGCCAATGTTATTCATTCATTGTTAGCCACTTTTGTAATTAGGAATGAAGAAAATAAAAGAAAAAACTCCTACAGACTTTGAATAGAATCATGAACTTTAGTCTAATCATTCGCAAGAATAACCCTCTCGTACATTCAGAATTTTACCGTATAACTTCAACATGGATAAACCTGCTTTGGTTGTTAGACTGAGAACCTTTTTTTATGCCATTTATTATTGCAAATTTAAGATTCCTAAAAATGTTTTAACCTCGTAAGCCTACGGAAAATCAAAAGTCATCAATGAAATTAGCTTATAACTATTTTCGTTAGCAACTGTATATAAAAGAAGCGCTTATGGGTTGGAGTGCGCATCAAACTATATAAACCATAATCTGATAATCTGATAACATGTTTTAAGACGACAGATATTTAACTATAAACATTCTTAAAACATTGAGGAAATTTTAATCTTTATTTCTTTCTGTATCGTGAGAAGCATTTTTGATAACGATATCCATGAACTCTTTGGTCACAACCAGTTAATTTTTACAAGTATTCCAAAAACTTAGGTGGACTTTTAGATTAGTTGACATCTCTGATGAACACATTCAATACTGAGAAAAAGTCAGTGAAGAATTCGAGCGAAGTTCATTGCACCAACAGGTAAAACTCGTGACTAAAATGTGACTCTGTAGATATAACACCGTTCAAGTGATAATAAATGATCAATGCTCCAGAACCACAAAGGCTCTTTTGATCTCATAAGAAGATTATCGTTCCCATTCATACTACTTGACAACATAATGGATAGCATTAGCATGAAGAGCATGTCCACAGTAGGAAGAGTAATGTCAAGTGGAAAACATAGCATTTCTGAATCCCTTAGGATTGGCATCGCCGATTCTGTGATGCTCATTCGCATTGAGAATGCTTTTCCAGGGTTATCATGATCAAAGACGGAATCTAGGTTAGATGTATTGAAAACACGACAAAACTTCGGGTCAGCCTCCAACGAGGACTCGTCAGTTTAGCTCAAGTACAATACGAAACGTCGCAAAGTAATTCGTTCGTTTTCATAAGATCTCTACAGTATAGAAACTCCGTCAGTTGCTGCAGTCGAGCCAGATCTATCACAAAGAGTAATCCAGCATGCTCGTCGATCTCGTGAGGAAAAATTGTAAGAGACTGAGCAACCAGCTTTTGCATGACAACTGTCGGTCTCATTTAACAAAGTCGCCTCGTAGGCAGTTGAAGAATGTGGAATGAGCCCAAAAACTTTCCTATCAATTCCTGGTATCTCAGCCTCTATATTCCTATGGGTAGGTATCCTGGACATGGAAAAAAACGCGGCATATTTCATTGATAATGTATGACTCCACCGTTAACTTAGGTTGCGTTTCAAATAGATAAAATCAAGATTGAACGTAACGGTATAAAGAACAGAGATTTACGTCCCATCGCAATAATCCACTTCTATAGAAGAGAGCAAAACCTTTTTGTTTGTTTCTCAAATTTCACTTCACCTCTTCAGTGGTATCTAGCAAAACGCTGTGAATGTATATCGGCAGTCTGAATTTGGTGCTTAACCTTCAAAATACACTGCTGTCCTAAACTATTTAATTATAGCCAGATGCCCTTTAGGACTGTTATTGTTCATTGTACTGTCATGGCGTTGTCGGGCAACTTATTGGGCCTGTAACTAATTTATTAGGCAGGAACACTTTAGCGAGAACGAAAGCTGAGATCGCAAGCTAGTGAACGCTATCAATCAGTACCAATGCACACGATTACTGCTTCAATACTCTACCTCACAAGGTTCTAATAGCACACATGAACTTCACTCCTTTTACCCGCTCCTTAGTCGCAAACCAAATATTTTTATAGCCATTTTTGCTGTTTATTGAGCAGCAAATAAGGCAATGAGCGCATTTGGCGCTGTGGTTAGAGGTGCTCTGCGTCGCACACGAGGTTAATGGTTCGATCTTGCGCTCATGGCTCACCAAGCCATCCATCCCTCTGGTGTCGGCAAATCGGTACCAGACAGGTGTCAGACTTGTCTGGGAGGATAAGCAGCACTGACTCGTTTCAGCGTGAGTCCACCGCGAGTCATTGTAAAGGCCACTTATGCACTCGATCACCTCAAACGAAGTTAAAAACTGAAGACGAATGCATGGCGCATCCCTCAGGGGTTGAGCAACGTCCACAGCTTTATCCTTTTTTAAGGCAATGATACTATATTTGAATATTTGAGATTGAACTAGGTCATAGGATCTAGGAGAGAAAGTTGCTAGCAAATTCATCACGTCGAAACACCAAAATATATCTTGCGGATGGCCAGCAAAGTAGTTTGCTAGCTGTGATATGTGCTCTTACCATGACTGAATAACATATTCAATCAGATAGAAGAACCACATTAGCAAGTCGACTTCTTTCGAACAAGATAATATTCATGAGGACGAAACCTAATATCCAATAACGTTAAGAGCGGTCGTCTCAAATTACAATGGGAATTACGGGAGCAGATCCAGATTTGGTCTCGAAACGCAAGCTTTTTGAGAAGAAAAACATACATAAGAGAGAGAGAGAGAGAGGAGAGAGAAAGAGTGAGAGGGAGAGAGAGGGAGTGAGAGATAAGGGCAGATAGACTTCAGATGAGAGTTGAGGTAAAGTACCTTCTGAGACTACTATGCGACTGTATTCGAGGAGTACTATTAGAGACCCTTAGTTTCTTCATAACAAAGATAATGTTGAGAATCCCACTCGCTGGGAGTACATTATTTTATTATTATTCAATCGACCGCTGATCATGTCTACCGCTTGGATCCCAGAATCTCTTGCATTTAATTCGTATTCTACACTTTTGTCCCAAAAGTCTTCTTACATTTCGCGCGTTGTTTCGAGTGTTGCTTGTTCTTCATGAATGTCGTAAAATCCTGATGGAGTCGAATCTACTTGTAATCTTGTAGAGAGTCGACCTAAGACGTCCTCACGTGATGTGTGAAGAATGTTGGAAAGTCTAACCAGCGCAATCTTCCTTATGACCTGCATCAGTAACCACTTCGCTAGCCCCCTTCCTCCTCCCATATAAGTAGATCGAGAGTTGATTATAGATCGTTGCTGCTTCACTTTTACATAGATTAAGAACATTTATGCTGATAAAATGCACGGAAATGTGAGACATGACTTATTCAAAAGCGATCTTATTCAAGCTAGTGAAAGATCATAGAAACTATGACGTCTTGGGTTTTTGTTCAAAATCAGAAATTCCATTGCGCGTGCATAAATGTGCCTCAAGAAAAAAGTCTGCAGATTATCTTTCCAACGACTGACCAGAAAAAGTCACGCCTGAGAAGAAGTGTTTACGCTACCATTTTAACTGTGAGTAATCATTGAGATGACAACCGATTCCGAATCAAGATTTCAAATAATAATTAGCACTTTACGAAATCGATAGTCCACTACTAGTTTAGTGTTTTAAATGTGTGATAATCATCCTGAGAAGACTGGGCACATTTAGTAGAGGAGGAACAGCGCAAAGAAAACTTGACAGCTTGCAGCAAAATGAGTTATGAGAATCGTCTCGGAATGTGTTTAGAATACCTAATTTCTTGTAAACGCTGAGAAAGTGAAAACTGGAAAAGAAAAGTGAAATTTTTTCAACCAAGAATCAATGCACCACCTAGTGCAAAACATAGCTGTCCCATCTTTGACTTGTGTCGACATTAGTTGTCTAAATACAACAAGCACTCAACTAGAGTAAGTCTAAAAGAAACCACTAAAACAAAGTTATGCGATTTGCTATAATACTACTTCAAATGCAACATCAAATATGGCTTTCTACGCTTGAAAACTAGTTTCATGCTGGAACGGACTTCGTGTTACATTCCATCAAGGACTACAGAAGCTCAGCCTTTGATTCCCATCACTATAAAATATGATAGAAATTATGTGACCGATCTCAACAAAAGATTCTGCAACATTAATTTTGGAAATGATTTTATTGCAGAACAGAAAACTGGGACTTTTTGACAAAAACGTAGCTCTCGCTAGAAAGATACTAATAAAATAAAATTGGCAATGTAATACTTTAGGAAAATAGGTCTAACAGCTGAAGCAATAATTCAGATGTACATGAGACATTCAGAAGTGTTTTTATGGATTTAATTACCTCGTGATATATAACCACAAAAGTTCTGAGATAAGCGGAAAACTTGGGGAAATTACTAAAATTTCCATTACACTATCCAAGCCCACACCCTGCTTTTCTCTTGAATGGATTTTAAACGATTGCAGTTTAGGCTGAGCTAACTTAACCTTATTCGCCTTATAAATTTTTCCACTACGCTGTCGAAGCATCCGCTTTGTCTTTCCCTTGGCCGTGTTTCAACGTACTCCAATCTATGTCCGGCTAACTTAGCTACACTCCCGGAAAAGGTAGTCACGAGTTCAAAGTTCCAAATTCTGCTCGTATCTCAGCACTCTAGCGGTCACATTTCAAACTGTACCCTACCGATAAGATAAAAAGATACAATAAATGAATTTGAAAAATTTCAACTCACTGTCCCAATCGCAAACTAAAGGCGTGTTCTCACCGCGTCCAGAAAAGACACCAGCATTGCAGCACCTAAATTCTGAGGCAGAACAACAGAAAAGCTCGCAAGAATGTCATGCCAAAAAAAGTAGTGTCTAAAGCGTATAGCGAGTGGAAACTTTGAAAGTATTAAAAATAAGAACGGGCTAATAAGCCCTACATACAAATACTATGGAAATAGATGCAGAATCGACGTAGAAGGTGGGATGCACACGGCACCGTCGATGCTACATTCGAAGTACTGTTGTTTCATGACGTGGCAGCTGAGGAAAAACAGTGAAATATCAACGGAGATAACGACTAACAACGAAACCGAAGGTGATTAGCGTGTATGCCGAGATGTGACGGAAAGTTTGAGCCATACATGCACAGTATGTCAGCTAATGTTGTGTACCTAATGTACGATGTTTGAGAAGTTGATGTATACAGATTTCTGCGCCGTGCTGATATCTTTATGTGCCGTAACAAGCTACTGTTTTTATCAATCCATTTCGTTGTACTAAAACGGTTGTTTGTAAAGATGATAGGATTCGGCTGTGTATCTGGCTGAGGCTTGACAGTATGACAGCTTTCATCTTTATCAAGAATTCCAGTGCTGGTTGATCGCAGTTTTCGCTGTAAGCCCGAGATTTCCCTTTCAAAACACTCATAGTCCAAACACACACGGTCATTAGTCGCTGCTTCTTGAAGGAAGCTGTATTTTGATATGGGCTCTTCGAGAACGATCGCAACTCTAGCTATGATGTCAATCGAATAAAAAAAAAAGCGAACATAAGCTAACTGAATGTCACCGACACACCCTTTACGTCTATCTATACGATTTCCAAATAGATTTGCAGTAAAACTTAATTTCAAGCTCAATAGCATGGGTCCATGTAAAAGTAATTTAATGAGCGATAATTGACTATATTAGACGAAAAAGTCAATTTCTTGAACAGCTGCTTCTCAAGACGGTGTTAAGGAAACATGCAGAGTGTGTAGCATCGTTGGCTGAGTCATTCACTAAACTGACAATTTCAATTTGCTTGCTGACATCAAAAATTTATTGAACAATATTGTCGAATTATAAATGAAAAACGTTGGTTCCAATTGAACAAAACCTTGCAAATTCACGCTCTCATTTTCTTATTCTTCTTTTCTCATTGAGAAAAAACGATGACGTGCCTTTTCAAACGACACGCACTACTCAATAAATATGCGTGATATCTGATTGGAAATGTGGAGCGAAAGGTCACTGTAGAAGTAGCAGAGATATACAAAAACTCTCATAATTTACTAAAAGATTACTTTTGTAATTATCTCACTTTAGTAAGTTCTTACTCGAGAAATCTCTTACTTCCAAGTTGACATTTATTTTCGAAAGCCTTTTATGATAAAAAGAGGTGCGCTAAATGATTTGTAACTAACATGATTGCATATGTTATGAGCTTGGAGAAATCTCAAATGCATACGAATAAAACATAGAAGCTAAAATTGTCGAACATAGGCATATGAAAACGCTGATGTTGGCACGATATTAGAAAATAAGGATAATTGAGGAAAAAAGGATTCGAGCACAAAACATAATTTGGGGGTAACTCAGCGAGAGTTTATCAATGATAGGGAATTTTTATCACATTGCTATAATCAATAAACACTGAATGGGCTACCCGACTATTATAGAGATTCAATTAAAGTATCATGACTTATTTTCTTCGCATAGTGTGTTAGCTCTGGCACTTCTACTCGATTCATTGCTTCGTAACGATTTTATGGAGATAACCGGAAGCTGCGATCTGACGATTCTTTGCCTTTTCTCGTTAGTGATATGTCAGGTATTGCTCCGAGTCGTTTTCACTATGATTCGAGGCAGATGTATTAGGATGCTAACCAAAACTTTGCCGTAATCAGATTGTCTCCGTCTCTCCTTGTGATTTAGGGATGGAGTTGACCGTTCGCGATGAAAAAAAACTAAGTGATAAGTGATCTGTAGGACTATCATGCTGAATCATGAAAAGTGGTTAGATACATGATAAAGAATTGACGATAAAGCGACAGCTTTGGATCAATCAGAAATTTGAGCGTGAACACTCCAAACGAAGGGTATAATATATTTCAAAATACCAGACAAGAGCATTCGAATGTACAACACTCCCGATCTGGTGATTTTCACTTGACGGCAATGCAGCGTAAATCGTTCGTCGTCGCCTACTCTTAGTGTAAGGCTGGAACATCCCGAGAGGATTGGCTAAAGTTCAAAGTTAAACTTGAAGCGAAGGGTTCCACCCGACTGATGAGACTGTTGAGGTCGAAACACGTGTATGCGGCTGTACAAGAGCCCATTAACAGACTACATGACAAATTAGCTCCAATAACAACCATGAATATCAAACTTAAGATAATATCGGTTGTAAGCAAACAGAACATGATAAAATAACTACATAAAATGCTTTCGATGTAAGGAGGTGAGCAGGTTAGCATTTAGGAGATGGAAGGCAAGCCCTGCCTGCCAACTAGTCATTTTATGTACTGCAAAGCTCTGACCATAACGCTACACCAGTCCCCATGCTCGAATTAATATATAAAAGGTGTAACAATGTTATACAGCTGTCGTAAATTGCTTCATATATAGCCGTTTTCACAATAGTAATAAATCTAATAAACTTTTCCGGATCTATGCATTACATACTTTCGTATTATCATGGAGGAAGCTTAGAATTGCCATTCTTGCAAAGGCTACATTTCCATAATTAACGTTTTTATATTTAATTCAGTATCATTTATAAATGCTTTCCGTATGCTTGACTGAAAATGTGCAAGAATCAGCCTAAGTGCATCCATGCTTATAAAAAACGTTCCAATTGCCGTTTATTTCATAGTATGGGGAGAATATGTAATGTGCCATCGTCCAGAATGGCCTTTTTGAAACGAATTCTTTTTTTTTCTGGCACGCTGCTCGGAAATCAAGTACATTTTCATCTAGAAAATAGAATAGCTATAATTTCTCGTTAGCATAAAATTGCATGGTTCTGCACTCCCATGTGATATCTGTATGTGACGTGACTTAAAACCTCCGCCAAACATAGTGATGTATAATAAGAATTTCACTAAGGAAAAGGTGACGAAAACTGTGTAGTAGTACTTATAATCTAGCACTGTGCAATTTGAAGTAAATTCGTCTATATGACTTAGAATAACATATTTTGTGGCCTCCATCCCTGCTTCATTTCATTTCTTTTCCTGGATCCATTCAAATTTTATCATTCACGACCATTTTGCGATTTTTTTGTGCGCTGATTCAGTCGTAGTTTGAGAGCCTTGTTTCCATCATGAATGTTTTTGAATGCTGGTTCGTCTGGTTGCCCTGAAATCCCTGACAGAATTCTAGCAGAATGTTGAAAGGTTGTCATCACAGCGAGCCGACGACCTTCGCAGACCGCAGAGCATTTTCACAGGCAAAAAGTGGAACTAATCTAGCGATCGCGAAGAGATAAGCGACATGGTTGGCCGGCGACGACTGCAAAAGCTGCAATGCTAGTTGCACTGTATGATATCTTTAACTACTACGTTCCTTGCTCTTGATGATAGCGATTTCACAAATTTTTGCAAGATATAGGGGAAAAAAACCGAATAGATTGACAGATTATTTTCGTTCCCGTTCTCATAGAAGTACAATTGTTCATCTCCTGTATTTCTAGTGGTCGCACTATTTTTTCATCATAGATATGTGGATACTGTAAAATTCACTGAGCTTTTTGTTGACGAGTGCTAAGATACTGCTAAGCTCATTGAGAATTTATAAGAAAAGGAACGCTACGGCGATAATTTTTATGGCAACAACGTGAAAATGAAGAATTGAAGAATAAAAAGGAGAACTGCACATTTTTTTGCACGAATTGCAATAGCAACTTTATTTTTCCTTTTATTAGCAAAATGTTTCCCTTACATTATAGTCTCTTCGGCAAAATACATAATGAGGACGCTGGCCAATGAATCGATGTTAACGTAGTAACCGAAAGTAACATATACGTTATATATATATACATATGTACCTATGCATATATGTATCTATGTATACATAAATATACATACATGTGTAGATAAGATTACTTTCGATTATGCGAAGACAAATGAAGAAACGACTCCTTTCGACGGACAAGAACTTTCATAAAAGTGTTTTCAATCGTTCAGAAGCTCAAATTTCTGACTATTGCGCTATACGCTCCTTTTTGAAAACTCTTTCATAACGGTGTAGAGTTAAAAATAAAATTATGTTTTATACCGGCCGCGCGCTTTTAACATTGTTTCATTGAAGCACGAAAAGCATATGTACGTGTCAGGGAAATCTTGTAATATCAGCGTCCTACGTTTGGTGCGGTGTTTCTTTCAAAGCGGAGAAATTCCAAACTGAATAACAAAAATTGCACTCCACATGAGAGACTTTCCAACGCGATCGATCAATCGATTGCAGAACGTCGTATCGAATCCACGACATCCAGCCTCACACTAACGTACAAATAAATGAGCCGTGCATGTGCAACTCAATCTTATTTTCCCAGCTACTTTGCAGTGAAACCGTCTTTCTAGAAAATGTGCACAGCGTTGGAATCGTGGAAACTTACGCTATCGAAAGGTCACTCATTACTTGAAAAGAAGAGTTCTGTCCTGTGAGAAGTATGCGTGTGTGGAACACAAATGTTTTTTTCTGCTATGGCGTTATAAATGAGCTTTGAAAACGGCCACGTAGCGCAGTAGCCACAGATTTAAGCATTCAAATTATTACTGAAGGTGCAATGGAAGGTCTTTACCTAACAAAAGGTCGTTTCTTAATTTGTCCTGGAGTAAACGAAAGGAAGCGTAGATAACTGTATGTTTTTGTAGTGTATATATATGTATGCTTGCATATATATGCATTCATATATATATATATATATATATATATATTTAAATCATTCAAAAACATCTTGATTTCGAGACAGTATTGTTCCAGGGTCATAATTATGTACTGGTTTTCAACCGTCTTGGCATGTGATGCAAATCTCGGCACTACCTTTATTTAATCTCTGACATTCGTCATCTAGAATAATATTTCTATTCGAATGTCGGTTTAGGTGCCACCTCAATATGTCTTCCTGACTGATTTCGCTGAATGCTGGTCGACTTGATGATTCTCCCTAGAATCGTGGGATAGTCGCGATAGGAGTTTCCCAAAAATCCCAACAAGCGATGGCAGGTCTTCAGTTATCAGACAGATACTTTCTTAGATAAAGTGACAATAGTCTGATGTCTTCAAAGTATTGTGGCGTATAATTGGCAGAGAGTTGAACTAACGACATCATGTGTGTGCTGCTCATCATCTGTAAGTGTTGCGGTCCACGTGCCTTTTAAGGGAAAACTTGTCACATTATTGTACAGACAAGAGCTTTCGATATTTTTCCATCATATCTTGCATGCAAAGTGAAGTGTTCACCATAAACGACAGAAGTAACGACAGTTACGCTCAGCTATTTCAAGCAGCATTATTGTATCAAGCATGACATCCTACGAATTAAAACCAAATTGACATGACGTCGTTCGAGTTAAACAGTTTCCATAATGGTTTCCACAAAAAGAAATACTGGATTGTCGGAAATTGAGAGACTTAAAAAATCGTATGAATGTATTTACCAGGAAATTGGTGGTAAATCACATATTAGCAAAGATATACGGTACCACAGTGGGTGCTTGAAGAATGCACTCATCAAAAAATCGGAGCCCTGAGACATTTGAGTCGCAAAAAAAGCAAAAAAAGATGAAAGGTTGCAGAATAAGAAGAAAAATGTTCATTGAGGTTGAAGTTGAAGCCTTCCCTATTAAAATTTCTGTTATTTTTTTTTAAATAAAACCTCAAAATGGGAAGTAGACAACTGATAACGTGGCTGAAAATGAATTCAACTAATTGGGACTGAAATTTTGAACATATAAAATTAGTCTCTCGATAATCATGCGAACAAGCTTTGGTCATCAAATACTTTACAGAACTTATGAGCTTTCTGATTAAAACTTAGAATTTCATGCCATGAATAGCGTTCTGAATCAGTAAAGCTCAAGCAGCTCCACCATAAGAACCTACGGATGCTAGGAATGAAGAGAAAATAAGTCAAAAGGATTGGTAGGATTTTCCTTGCCATAAACTCAACTTGCTAAATAAACAATTTTATTCAAACGACCACAAAGGCCTAGAATGAAATAGCGCAGTAGCTAACAGGTTACTACCCGCCGTCATAATGACTGCTCAGATTATGAAATGAGTAGGCGGAAATTCAACAAATTTCTTCAGCACAGTAAAAGGAGAGTTGAGACAAGTAAATATGAACAACAAAGTTAGCAACGTCCATATATGATACCATGATGCGATAAGTTTGTGTATTTGCATTTCAGAACAAAAGATTTTCTGAATGAAACTGACGAGGGTATATCAAGTACAATCACTCATGAAATGCAATTAATCCACCAGCGTGTAATCAATTACCCATAAAGAGGTATAACACTATTGAAATAAGAATACAATATTTCTTCGATGTCCAGCCAAACTACTACATTTCTCTCAGAACAGTGGCAGTTCCTGGCAAGAGTTCGTTCTTAGTCGTGAGTCGCCATGAAAAAGCCAAACTTCTAATCAGCTCTGGTGACCAAAGATGACCATATTAGTCGGGATGAACCTCCACTAATTCAACAACTAGGAACACCTCTTAGTCACGATGAGGACGTAAACCATTGAGGTGCATGTGGACCTTATGACCTGATAAAACATGGTAAAAGGAAAGACGGGAACAACAACGATAAGTCCGAGACAAAAGGCTATAATAGAGAAGGCAACCCATGCGGCAAACGTGCTCTATAAATAAACAAGATTTACAAAATGCATAAATGTAGTAAGAAGAATCATTGACGGAATACTAAAATGATGCTCGTCATAATGATACTAATTCAATGAGAATATTTGAAGTAATAAGATGTTTGGTTTCATATGTGTGCTTGGGTCTGAATGTCGACATAAGCTTCTGAATAGACTGGATTACTATCCATCTGAACAACGTAGTGAGATTAATGGGAGATTGAAATGAATGTGTTGGAACTGAAAAAAGACAAGTTGAGTCTGAGAAATCATCAGACAAGGACGGTAGGACTTCAACGCTGAACAGCCAAGTGATGGTGGCGAGATAGATATGGAAGGAGGGGATCGCGCATTTGGTCGACTTTATTAGGGTTTCAGGGATTATATTAGTAAAACTTGACGATCCATGTGCACGAACTGACCTTAATTACTTCCAGTTTTCCACACTCTAGCATATGGTAATTATGAGGAACAAAAGAGAAGACCATTATAAATTCTATCAACAGATTTTCAAAAGAACAAATAGAAGCAGATCGAATAACTCAATGAAGACTCCACTAACGACTGAGAAAAGAGAATAAATATATGGTCACCTTAGAGAAAAATCTGGCTGCCGTATAACGAAGAAATCTCCGCTAAGGACACTTCAGAATCTCATTTATCCTCGCTGGAAACGGATACGGATGAGTGTTGCCAATGTCGTGGAAGACAGAGCGATGAGGTGGAATGAACGAGGCGGAGCATGACGGGTCTGGGGCAACACGCCGGCTAAAGTCAATTCCCACACGACGCGAACGCACACTCATGTGACAGCTTGCTTACCACTGAAGCTTTCCACTCAAAAAGCTGAAGGATAAAGCTTTCGGCGTCGATCAAACCCTTGGCTGTCCGCCACACATCTGATTTAATCCACTATTGAAAAGATGATTGAATGCATATTTAACATATGTAATGGATGTATCAAGTGAGTGCTGTTATCCTCTCAAGCAAATCAACCCCGGAAGGGTAGAGGACCTGGTCACCGGGGGGTCGAACCAACAACGATACACGATACCTCTTAGTCTCGACTATGTTAGATAATTAATATCCACAGTCGAAATTCGATCCATACAATTTATTTAGACAGCATATCTTAAGCCTTTCATGAGGTTTGATATGTCACCTCTAATACGCAACGTACGTTTCGGCTTTTTCATGTCAAGGTTCATTAGTAGCACGGGCTTTACGGTTTACCGGGATCCTAGATACAAGGGAATTGGCGCAGAACAATTTACACTTCGCATAAAGTGATAAGATCACTTCACACTGCAGTGGTTCTGTGTCGCTTCAGGTGATAAGATCACACGAAAATTTATTTCTACGTTTTTTTCGAACAACCGAAAAGTCGAATACACCGGCATTCGTAGTGATGAGTTCAATTTTCGAATCCTTCGACGTAAACGATTCTCTTCGATATTTGAAAGCGGATTCTGATTGAGCAGTGCTGATAAGTCATGGGCTCTAGTGTTTGCATAACATTGATTCCGAACTGTCGACAAAAGTGCAACTATTGGTTGCACTATATATCAAAGAACGCTGAGTGATATACAAGAAAGAGTGATAGTAACAGGAGCGCCAGTAGAGCAACTGGTTAGCACACGCCCCCGGAAAGGGTGAAATACGGGACTGATTCCCGTCCGATGTTCATCGTTTTACATATTACTCAACGTTATTCGGTGTACAATCATATCATAATGCCACAGCTAAGAAAGCGATTAAAGAAATAGAATTCCTACTGATATGCAAAAGTTTTCTGAAGAAAGAATGACAGCTGAGAGCTGGCCTCACTGGCGTAGCGCTAGCATGCGTCCTCGTCATGGGTGAAACGTAGACTCAAAGTTCACCTGAGGCTCCAAATTTTGCCTATCACTCGGCATCCTTGGATATGATATATAATTATAACACCATAACACTGCTATAAGAGCAGCAGAATAAAATTTCTTGCAAATTATCAACTAAATTTTCGATTGTTACAACTCTTTATTCCGTCGTCCATTAGTTTTCGACGTCATATGTCGATAATTTCAATGACGTTTTTCGATAATTTCAAATAATGATATGCTCGTCTTTCCCAATTCGATACCCTATGCCTGTTCCTATTTGTGCATTTTCATGCTAAATTTTCAGAGTGAAAACAGCCAGGCAACTTGAAAGATTAAGAGGAACATTCACGAATGGTAAGTGATGTGCAAAACCCTGAACCTCTAATGGAATTTGGACCTTCGTTTCATTCATTTCTGGACAGCGTGCTTATCTGACGCTGTCGTCACTTTCTCTTACCTCACATAAAAGAAAGGAAACGGTATTCCAAATTCCATTCAATGGAGAAAAAGGAGATCGACTGACAAAAACGTGACAAAGAATTGTCATAAATTCAACAAACAACGTGCCACGTCAGTTGACTCTTTATCGTGCATTCCAATCGAAGAAAATTTACAGATTGGAAAACAGCAGCAATCAGGAAAGTAAAAAGCCACTCATGAAAGCAAATACGTCATTGGAAGGTGTTCTTTCACATTCCAATCGCGGGAAATATTATGGCGCCTTATTCAATAAAATCAATTGGAAACAATTTAATATTTCCACGACCGACCATCTATCAACCTCGGCATAGAAAGAATAACTCAGTGTTAATCTTGTCGAGCATATTCAAGGTTGGTAATGATACTGTTTATTATCTGTTTCGAAAACCTAACTTCAATCAAAGGACTCCAAATGGCACGCATAGGGAAGAAAAACATAACGGAGTAGGTTTGGATGTAGAGCCACTATTTGCGTAGGAATATAACATCTGTGCGAAAATTCCTAAAAGCCTACAGGATAAATGGAGCCGCTGTGGCCAAGTGGTTATTATGGTTGTCGCGGCGCACGTGGACACGAGTTCCACCCTCCAACACTCTCCGGCAATCAACATCGCACGCCCCATGGATAACCATAGCGAGGCTATTCTCAGATTGCAAGGTGACATGCTCAAAAAGTATTCTACGTCATTTGAGAAGAAGATGCAAAACGAATTGATTGCTAGAGTAGTGGGATTGGTATAATGAAATCTGTTATGACGGATCGTGTAAATAGATAAATGAAATAAATATCGAATAGATATTGGAAATTCAAAAGTGAACCGCAGATAGGAGTGGCTTGTAACTAAGTGTAACCTCGCACCATTTCTCAAGCTAATCTTCCTGATCTGAGTCAACCACATCCATATCTATGCAACACTCTAAGCGGATTGCCTCCAATGAATACCTGAAAACTTGAAAAAAATAAACGGTGAGTGTGTTAGAATGAAGTTTCTTATTTTGCGACCGAGGAAGACTGAGTAGATTGCAGATCTGACCTATCTAGATTCTGAAGAAGGTGAGACTCGCCAAAACGTCAGTTATTTAAGCCTTATTGTAGTGCGCTTTTAATATGCTTAAAAAATACTACTATTAACAACTCCGGGTCTGCTTAACAAGAATAGCACTGAGTCATCAGTCGATGCCAAGATTGAGAGAAAGTCGGTATTAGGAATACGTGGGTTTATACGGTCGTTTTTCGTGATGAGAACATTTGAGGATGCTAGTATCAATAGTAGAATCTATTAAAAACCATTCAGTATGGTAAAGTAAGAGCAGATATTTCGGCTCAGCAGTACTGCCTTCTTTAGAGTCGTTCTATTGTTTTTGAGTCATCGCATTCGATTCACTGGAGACAAGCCGCACACAGTTTTACAAAGGGTAGGAATGTATACGGAATATATATCATACGATCAACTATGATTTCGTATTAAGTTAGCTACTAGACTAGATGCATCGCAATTCTGCTGTTATCGGCATTTTTCGCTGAATAATTACTTCAAATGACGGTTGCCACTTTGGATTTAGAAATTGGCGTAAAAAAGGAAAACAAAGTGATTGAACAGAACAAAACTGTATCGTAGAGAACGTTCTAACCCAGCGTTTCGAGTGATTTTGTAAAATCTTCTGAACATTTAGTGTAACTCAAATGCCTTGAAGTGTTTTTATGTAGAGCAAAAAAAGTTGACGAAAACACTGCTAAAACTTTTGATTCCTACATTTTGATCCGCAAATTCATCAACCCATTTCGAACATCGTGTTTCGACGTATGACGCCCTCAGATCTCTCTCTTCATGTCCTTGTGCACCACATTAGGGACTAGATTTTCGATAATATAGTTTTTTCTGTGAATACTGTAATTTTAAATTTGTCAGCAGTAAGTTAATTTTAGCGTGAACAATCATAGCATTCGTCCGGGCGAGGATTAGAAATGCACTGTGATATGTGATATAAAGACGCAATTCAATAAGGAGGAAAACTAACCTAGATATAACTTGTATAATATAGCTTTTGCAGCTGCAAAGGTGAACCTATTATCTATTAATAGCACTCTTTATGTTTGCACTAAAACCATTCACTTACTTAACACGGCCTGCGGCATAAGGAGCATTATTTTCAAGTTCAAAATTCTCGTAACCTTGAACACATCTGCGTCTTGTTACATGCTTCGTTCCTGGAATCTCCACAAGTCTATATCAGCGTAAACATCGCCTGCAAAACACCTCTATCCTCAGTGGGTTAGTCTATTAATGGATTCGCACTGTGCGAGAAGTTTTTGAAAACACAGGTGGCCAGAAATCCTCGTTTTGTCTTCATGTATTTTTCTCCTGTGGCTTCAATGCATTAGAAGGATCAGATATAACTTATGCACATGAAATAACTCGAAGAGTAGCTCTCTTTGAAGCCATTTCCAAACCTTGGTGCCATAGATCGAGATATTGCGATGAAAGGTTCGTTTCTGTTCAAGAAGCTACTCTGTTTATCGCAACATCGAGCACGTAGAAGATTGTAGGCAACGAAGGTGCGTATCGACACCGTCACCAACGTGCACTGAGTCACCATTGTGACAAAGATCTGTTTTTGTCTGTTTTTGTCCCTCAATGCCTGAATGCCTGAGAAAATAAACTCTAGCGCTGCTGTTTCACCTCTTGTCTTCAGGACAGAATTTTACTAGTTTCTGATAATGGCCATTGCTTCGCTCTTTTGTGCTTTTCGGAGACAAGAATAGAAAATATCAGATAAGTGAATCTATAATTATCATTGATTTTTAGGTAGATAAGGGTAAGAACTCCCTGCAACTATAGAATTGGATCAATCGGTTCTTGAAATTGAATAGGTTGGAAAGAAAGTTTCCATCTTTTGAGAAAGCATTCAATATTTATGTATATATTCGGACAACAAACAACAACAACAATTTTTCAAAATACAGGCCATCATTATCCACCAGTTTTGCCATCAGTCCGCCAGGTTTCAGATCTGGTCGAAGTACCACTCCTTCGGCTTTGAATCAAAGAACTCTTGACATGTTCAACTTCATCGAAAACTTAAAATCCGCGACCTTCCAAAAAGCGCTGCATTGATCGGAAAAGGGCGTAATCAAATGGAGCAACGTCCGGACTATAGAGTGGATACGGTAGAATCTCAACTCCGTCCAATTCCTTGAACTTTGCATTGGTCTTTTTGGCTGTGTGTGGTTTTGCGTTGTCTTGTTGAAACAAAGCTCGCTTTCAACGAACAAGTTCTGGGTATTTCCCGGCCAACATCTGGGTTCCCTGAACAATTCCATTTTGCAGCAAATATAGTCAAATTATGTATCGATAGATGCGCAGGAAGTAGACCTTTCAAATGATATGAAAATCACACACGATTAATACGAAAAAACGACACTCCCACCCAAGCGATGGAAAGTTTCTTTCCAACCTTATAAATTCGGATATGACTTTTTCAACTTCACGTGTAAAGTTATTTACGTTGCTTCAGCTGTAGCTTTGCTCTGACAAAAGAGCAGAGACAATTTTTACATAGTTTACTCATGACTAAGAGCAAATAGTATTAATCCTAGTCAAATAGTGGCAATGCAGTACGATCGAAGCTATTCGAATGAATGAAACGGCGACTAATCGTGGTTTATCATCGCTATAAGTCGTATATGTAAGTTACTAAATAGAGGAAACGGGTAAAGCCTAGGAATATGTCTGATGTAAAAGAATTCTACAAGAGACAATTGATTTATGAATAATGTGTAACGAGTGAATGAAAGCAAGAGTTGGTGCTCATGAGTAACAGATGTTGTACAGATGTCTGAGAGAAGCTCTTGCATCGCGAATGAATTACCGCCGGCAAAAACTCAACATTCTTAGGTCTATTGATGACGTTAATTCAACAAGGATAACGACTCTGAAGGCGATGTTAAGTGGAACTCGGAATTGACTTAGCACAATTTCTAGCTTTCAAAAAAAGGCGAATACACAACTGGTAAGTCTTACTATCGAAAATCAGCTGTCTTACTCGACATTGGACCAGTAATCACAACTAATAGAACTTCAAGACATGTACAATCAACTAGAATTCTTTCTTATTTAACCGCTTCCAGCAGTGGTATGATAATGCAAATCTATATCTAATAACAATGAGCGTTATGCAAAACTTTGTACGTCAGCTAGGTTTCGAACCCACATTTCAATTTCTCGAAGGCGCTTGCTTAGCATTGCACTAGCAGCGCTCCTGTCAATGTGACTGTGTTCGATGACGATTAAGGCTTGCCAGGCTAAACTGTTGACGGTTGGTTTCTGATAGATCGATGCGTTGTGTCCTTCAGGTAATCTCATTAATTCATAGTTTTCTACTTGATTAGATAATTGGTGCAAATATAAGAACCAAATAAGGAATGCATATTGGGCTAACAGATAGCATTAAGATAAACGATTTAGGCAGTCTTCGTCGCAGTGTGGTTCAACACGATTGGACCACAGGATGTATAATGGTGTCAAGAGCGTTAGTAACAACTGAAAAATTCAGTAGACCCTTTAATTTCCATTAATAAATCAGGTTGATCGGTCTAGTAGAAAGAATGAGAGGTCTAATAAATTGTTAGTGTGGAGCTACTCAAAGGAATTATCAATTACCTATGAAGTTTCACATGAAGTTTCATTAAGAATCTAATCAATCGAATGGCAACACTAAAGTTTCAATAAGAAGTTGCTGCTTAAGAGGATGGAGATGCTTATGGGCTGTCATCACGTCAACAGACATCAACTTTGATAGGGATTCATTTCGATTGTGCTCTTGAAGAATGTGAATTTATGTCATTACAGTTTTCAGCCGGCGATTTTCATTAAGGATCATCGACGTTCTTAATTTTCAAGTGTCGGCGTAAATCGGTGCTCCCAATCTTTTCGTCAATTTAGTTCAAACGATTAATGATCTCCCATGTTAGAGTCTTTTTCTTTGTGAAAGATCAGAGTACGTTGTAAAATGGAAGAGATGAGAGACGACTAGGGTTCTGTTGTTTATCTTCACTATTTCCCTTCTAGTCCGGATTTTTTTTCACTCGTCTAATCTTTTTGTTCTTTGGAACATTTTTATAATCATACTAGTGTTGGAATATAAGTTCGTACAGCCAAATCGCATCGATTTTAGCATTATGTGGATTGTACTAAAGTTCCATGGATAGAAGCGGTCTGTGTCCAAAAGTAGTACTTAATAGTAATTTTAGTAATTTTTAGTAATTTTATCGATCTACTTTTGATTGATAGACTTTATTTTCCTTGCCTTGAAGAAAATAAAAGCAAACTTGAAAAAGTATTTCATTATTTAGAAGCGCGCGTGTTTATCTGTTCTTCTTTGCAAGAATTAAAGCGCTCCTGTCTATGGAATTATGAAGTAAATCCAGTATGGGAGGAGGAATCATTCTTTCACTGGCATCGCCTTAACTTATAGTTAGATCTCGACCTTTGTAATACTGTGATGTCCTATCTATTCCGATTGGCACTGATATTAGGTGATATTAGGCAACCATATTGTTGTCAACAAAGATTCCTGATCGTCGATCTTTTCTCTCATTCTTTCTCATTTCAACACAACAATTTATCATGCGACAATTATGGTTCTATTTACGGTGGCTTACTTCGCCACCCTTCTAATCATTTCCCCTCAAAATTTTACTGCACGATAAGATTCTAATTATAGAAGACTGTAATAGTATCAGATAAATACTGCAGTTCCAAAGACTTACTTTTCTAATCGCTCGAATGCGTTCAACTTAATGTTGTAGCATTTCTTATTACAATCTTCTAAAAGCTCTTATTTTTGAAGAAAGAAGAGCCTTAATGCATATTTATTTCTATTTATTCTAAACAGGAGGTGTTTCAGCGCAGTAATTAACGTTGTAGTGCATCAAGACGCAAGGTGATAAACAAAACCCTGGTTTAAACTCTTCCCCAACACTCTTTTGCAATTAATCAACTGAACGCCTAGTAAAGCCTTGGGTCAGCCATCTCCACGATTGTAAGCTAAATCGTCTCGACCGACAATTTTTAATATCCATAAGGAAAGCGAAATCCTTTCATTCGACTGATTTCAAAAGCCTCTTATAGAACTTTGACATACCTAAAATGTATGTTAGTGGCATACGTACGTTTTGACGGCTTCGCTTGTCTCATCACTACCACACGCCTCATACCGATAGTAACAAAGGGGAATATGCCTCGATGTGCGTCAAGTGTAATATCACGAGTTGCATGGCCTTTTTTCAGTCGATATTTTGCGGCTCTTATCATATATAAACATTTCTTTCATTCGACCGATTTTCAGAAATTTCGGTATAGAATTTCGATTATATTGTAAAGAAAAAGACGAAATTCTCAAATAGCAGCCGAAGTAACACATGAGATATTTGGTAATCATAGAGAATGAATGCGAGTGATTGAATTGATGCAGGAGGTGCTGGGATTCGCACAGTTAATTGTGATGAAAAGTCGTGAAGAATGAATGAGAAATAATAATCACTTTACACAGCCCGTTATCATGATTTACTCTGCGGGTCCCCCACTTCTTTGTTGAATTCGATTCCTCATATTCATTCTTCTCAAAGGTCTTCGAATCTTTCAAGTGTTATTTCGACCGCTGTTTAGGAACTTCGTCTGCTTTGTGAACGCATAGGATGATGGTTGTGACAGTTCTCTTTGCAATCTTGGACGTAGCCAAACTGAAGCACTCTCAGACGTTCAGCGATTAACTGCAAGCAAATACTGAGAAGGGGATCAAACCAACACCTCACTTATCTTTTTTCTTCTTGATACAGTATGGCAATAACCACTGTCCTAGCCTGCTCCACAACTCAACTCTAAAATATGTAAATAGGTCTAACTTATAAAACTCCGTTTTCTTCCGACGCAAGAAACTGAAAAGATACGTCTAGCTATTAGTCAACCAAATTAGTCCCCACGTACGGAATTGAAGAATTTCCGTCCTTTGTTTTTCCCAGGACATCAAATGTTGTATGAAAGTATCCGTTAATGAAGTAGCCTCAGCTTTCCTTCATCGAATATGTTCAATGTTCAATATAACCATTTGAATTTAAGATGCTGCTCTTGGATCGAAAAGCGAATAATTAGAACGCTTTTGCTTGATCTAAGAGCGGCATCTTAAAATTCTTATTGGCTACTTTAAATGGAAATGAGAAGTACGAAAAGAAAATTCTCTGTGTATCACACTGTACCTTTATACATCACCAGAGATTAAATTTTGACACCTAACGTGCACTCCAATCACAGCGTGCCATTGGAACTTATACTTGCTTAGTAATTAGTAATCATCAAAGACTCGACGCTTAAGACCGTCATACCATTATTTGATTTACAAAATGAGAATGGTCTCAAAAAGGACTTAAGAGAAAGTAAAATATTGGTTTTGAAAAAGTGAAATGAAAGAAATGAAAAGCCATAATTAACGAATCTATGATATCCGTTGTATCCATGCGATACTTTCAGTGCTAACAGAGAGATCACAACAACAGTGAAGCTAAGATTTTAGGTTTGTAACTGAAAAGCGCGATGGAAAATGTCAAAGATAATAAGAAATGCAAAAGATTTTGCCGGAGAGTATAAAAACAAATTACTGGAGACGATAAGGGCAAGCATAATTGTTGATCTTTGATCTCAATCGGACATTCCGATGCTTCGGAGCAGGCCGATGTTGCACAGCAATCGGATGGGCGCCCGGAAGAGAGCGAGCGTCTCGTCTAGTGTTGGCCGTTGAGGTGCAGGTGGCTTGACACAACGATGCAGTCAACGACAACATGTGGATGAGAAGCATTCGCCACTAACGGCATCTCCATTTACACATTCAATCTATCGAAAGCTGAGGGTAGTGCAGTGATTAGGTTTCCGTGAAATACACATGGTCCCGTTGGTTCAACTCAACGCCTCGGTCTGATCAAGGTATACCTTCCAGAGTCGGCCATTTAGGCTTAGATTTGTCTGCAAAGATAGCAAAACTGATTTTATACATCAATATGCCACAGAAGTGATTGCATAGCCAAAATATGCATTCATTCACTAGTGCGTCGTTCTTCATACTATAAAATTACAACATTAATCGTTACTTGTTCCAGATTTGATGAGAATCCGTCCCTTATACAAAGTGTGTCGTGTATGAATTTATCAGTTTTCATATAGGAAATCCCTGTAGATTGCAATGAGATTCGTTGAGGTTCGTCATTTGCTTGAAAATTACGCTACATCTCACATGGGAATATAATGGAAGCTAGCCAAAGTTTTCCAGAACTTCGGCGAAAAATGGAAGCGAACTAAAAAGACTGAAAAATGTTAGCGGCTGCTGAGGCTGGTTTCTAGAACAGACATGAAGTTACTTATGCTGCTAGGATTTCCATACTGAAAAATAACGCCATTTAAATTCTCTTAGTAGATCAAAGAAATAAAAAAAACTGAAAAATCTTTTACATATATGTTCACAACTTTTACCTACTCTTTATTCCTTTTTCAGGCAGTGTATGATGTGAATTACAACTGCAAGAACGATGAGATATGAACAAAAGTCAGAGCCTTTGAACTTCGTATCTACGAATACCCTTGCACAAACACCATTTGAGTGCAACAATACTTCTAGAGCGAAGAAATACAAAGCATTGAAAAGCGAATCTATATTTGCGGAGATTCATACGCAAAATAATTGAAGGAAGGAAATGAGGAATGAATAAAGAGATTTCAGGAGATGAAGAGTAATATGGAATGGTAATGATCGAGAGGTGAAAGTGAGGACGATATTGATCAGCGGATACGAGAGGAACAGAATGAGCGTTTTGGCGTGGATGACTTAGAGACTATAGGATGAAAATGAGAGAAAAACGAGAGAAATGGAATGGGAGTCTTGTTCAGGATGAGTCAAAGATAACAAGGTGTTAATGAGAGAGATGGATGATAAGATTAGATGTAATACGAAAGGGAAGCTGATGAAATGAGCAGCAAACTCACATATTCGATGACGAAAATTTAGCGATGCGAAGCAGCATAAAGCTGTAAAAAGAAAAACGAAATAGCTAGCAGCTCATTCATCCGGAAGACGTGGAAAGAGGTTATTATTGAAGTGAAAATAACATGAGATAAATGAATGCGGTTACTGTTTAGGAAAAAAAAAGATGAATTATCATTTAAAGCGAGTGTAAGAGACATTAGAAGCAAAAGAGACAATACTTTTATCATTCACTAGTCTAAAATAGTGAATATAGCCTTTATTCGAGGCAGAAATATAGCCTAAAATGTTAATCGATGTGATTTTCAATGTGTAATTACACGCTAGACCAGAGTAGTAGGAATTGAGTTTTGGAGTTAATCTTCATGGTTAGGATCATACCAAAATCAGAAAAAAAATTCTGCTACCCTTATCACAATGGCCTAAGCAAACACCTTTAAATCAGTATTTGCTTGACTTCATCTGATGCTTTAAACTAAATTATGGTCTTATGAAATGAATCATTCAGTGCCGAACCCAATTTTGTTTTCACTTTTTTGTATGGTACCGACTTCATCTACTACATGTATCGCAACAGTTTTTCCATTTGCTTCGTTATCTCTCATCAGTCTTGTTGGGATTTCCGCGCAAATCTGACAGTCATACTGTTCTTCTTTATAAATGATGGCGATTGTTATTTGAGTTGATTTTCGCTGTGAGTTTTGCGGATGCAATTCTCCTTTTCTGTATTCATGTATTCATGTATTCATCACAGAAAATAGTATAATATAAGAAAAAAGATATATATAATATAAATGATAAATTGAAGAAGGGTTTACTTAGGTGAATCTTTTTCAAAATTGCTACTTCAGATGGACAAGAAATCTGGCCAATCCAGAACATGGTCTAAACGTTGGGAGTGCATCATCATTGCATGATAATTCGATACTGCATTCCCTTTATTTCTGAACTTGTCCTACTATTAAGGAGATTTTGAGATGGTAAATTGTTTTCTAAATTGTCAAACATGCTGATGTCATCCAAAAACGAGTCTTCTGTCATTTCTGTCTGTTCCATATGTTGAGAGTTCGACACACATAAACTACGTAGCAAGTTGAGATTGTCATCATTTCTTCAATGATTTTTGGACCAATGTCAGGCTAACTCCAGAAGTCCACTAAAAAATGCGGTAGAGCCCACAAGCCTTTCTACATAATCACATAAGTTAGTGAAAAGAACTTTAGTCAGACATTAATAGTCAGATATTAATTCGGAATAAGATATTTTTGAGAAAAATTTTCACTTTGCACTGCAGTTCTTCACAATTTGCATTGTGCGGATTCAAGCACTTCTAGCATTCGATTCGTGTTTCGTCTTCTTCTTGAATGGAGTAGAATACTGGTCGAGCATGTCTGCTTGCAACCTTGAGGATAGCCTTGCTGTGGCGTTTCATAAGGCGTTGTTGTTGACTGCCTGAGTGGGTTGTGGAATGATGTTCGGCTCTACGCGGGCCGCGACGAGCTGCATAACTACTCGGCCACGGTTCCCCAATAAGATATTAATTAGTATTGAATTAGTTATTGAAGAATGAGTGGTGGAGCAAATTTGATCGTCTCTCTTTTGTCGGGGCACCTCCAGGCAGCTGTACTCATGGTCCTCTTACTCTTCTTCTTGCTTCATTGAGCTCTCAGAATATCGAAATTTTTGGATATATATATATATATATATATATATATATATAATTTGAGGGAAATATCGGTTACATCATCGCTAAGCAAATGTTTCCCAAGATCAAGAATAAAAAATCTCCCAATCGGCGCATTTAGTGGGTTGTCTCATAAATTCTTCCGCACTTCAACACCTGAAAATTTGATTGCTATTTATTTTAAAAACATCAGTTAATCAGAATATTATCACTACCGTGATCAGCTATATGCAACCACTTGCTGGGCAAAGATTGGATACATTTCTCCCAGAGAAAATGAGGCTGGAGATCAGAGAAGTCGGTGAGGTTAGTCTTGAGCTATTTGTAGACCTCCAGTTTTTCCCCGCAGATGGTGCTTCAGGGCGCCGAAGAGGTGATGATCTTATAGAGCAATGTAGGACTATGAGGTGGATGCGTTACTGCTGTCCATCCCGAATTCCATATAGTCTCGCTAGGGACTTTTCACTATAAGATGGTGGCCAATATTTGAGGTGTCCAACAAACATCACTTTGTAGCAGCCCATTTCATCTACATGACGAGCGATGGTGCCACGGCCGTATCTACGTGTGCACTAAAGCCATCGGAACATTCTTCAATAAAATACAACCTTTCACTAGTAACGAAGCAAAGAACGCTTGTATTACGATGCTGCGACTTATGACGCTTTTTTTTGACGTCGACCAAAGATGTACATTGGTCACTTTTAGTACAATTTCATATCAAAAGCTACATCTTCAATGTCATATGTGTTGTGGATTGTGAGTTGAGTAGCACTAGCACACAACGAAAAATGGTGACTTACCAAGGCGACTTTTGCTTAATCTCGACGTAAATAGACAACATGCTAAGAGATTTTTTGCTCACACAAGGATGACAATAATGTTTATTCGGCCAGTGCTTCAACATCTTCATTTTTTTCAGAGTCAATAAATCAAGTTGACTGTCCACAATCGTTTGTCCTTGTGTGGTGGGTCTTCATAGTTTCACTAATAATTTAGAGCGTAATGTTGTTACTATCACTAATATGGTCTCTCGTAGCAGCTGTAATTACCATTTACATTAACTATTGTAGGACGACCAATACTTCAACTGTAATAGAGGAATTAACTTCACGTACTCTTATATGGAAGAAGCTCAACACTTTCGTTCAGAAGTCCTAGCGACAAGAATCCAAATTTCTCCCCAACTGAGGTTGATATCGCATGATGTGATGATAAACGCGCTTCCACACTTTATTAAACGATTTTTATGAACTACCAATGACGAACAAAAGTAATTTTTTTTTGCTGGCGCGAATATAAAAAAGCATCCATGATGTCTGAATACTGGTAAAAATGATCATATTAGGCCAAAAAATGATTACAGGAAAGTGATTCCCAGTTTCCAAAGGCGGGGTACAGCGGTTGTAAACCAGCTTGTTAGGTTCTCGGCCAGTAAGCAGTGAGACGGTACACTTGAGTGACCGGTGTTAGTTAAAATGTTTTCGCTATTTTCTCCTTAGAAGTTGGTATTTTATCACCTTAGATGTTCAGAAAATCTTCCTACTTTTCGAGAAGCTAATGTGTTACTCTCTTGAGAATTGCGTGTCGCGTGCTGTGTTTGGGAACCAATCCTAACAAAATTCCTTATACCGTAAGGTCTTTCAAACTCTACGGCTTGTGATCTGTTTAGTTTACAAACTGTTCATGGCTTTTCGCTTCTTCTCCGCGTATCACCTGCTTTCCTAACTCTTCTTCCGCTAGAGCGTATGGTTCCCATAATCATCACTACGTGCTTCAGAGTCAGCAAGATCTTGTTTGAGACAGTCTATATCGTTCTGCAAACCACAAAGCAGGTCAATCTTTCTAGAACGTTGATCAAAAATCTTCAAAATTAGCTCGATCACCTGTCATGTATCGAACTGCGTCTTGCAGAAGGGTCCATAATTTACTACGGTCTGCGAAGATGAAGAAGTCAACATTCCGGCTTAAACTCCAGTTAGGAGATAGGCTTTGGTAATGATCCCCGTCTTACCACCGGAAACCTGGTTAAAGGTCTGATTTCTCCCACTTCACTATGATCCGGCGTAAGAATCTCATAACACGATTCTCTGGAAGGAAACATGGTTCAGCTCAAGCAATCACATCAGTTGGATGAAAACGTACACGAGTGGCTGCAGTATCAACTATCGAACTGCTCTTTGGTTTTCTTTTCTCAACTACCACTTTCACATTTTCATGGAACATCCGTTAAATATCTCTCTACAGTAATTCATCAAACTGTAGTGACTATGTTGAGACTGAATCTTGTGCTGGAATCCCACTTCTTATGGCTATAAGATATACATTTTCCCTGTTGAGTTCAAAACTTTCACACTTCTTGAGAATTACTTTAAATTAGTGCGAAAATTGGATAATCAATGACGTTGTTCAGTTGAATTTGAAGATGTCTTTGATTTTGCGGGAAAAGCGAGTGAGTCATAACGGTGCTTCGAAATTGTTGCATATAAACGGGCGGTTTTGAAAGCACTCGCCTTTGGTAGTTGAATTGCTTTTCGCGAATTCTCACAAGCCCTAAAACCTTCTTTTGGTGTCCAATTACGGTACTAAATGTAAACAATATAGAGCAAAGCACTAACGCGATGATATTTGAGGAGCTGGAGGCTGCTCAGTTCTACTAGCGTATGCTGGAGCTTCTGCGTAGGAGAAGACAACAGTGATCAACAACCAAAGTTTTTCGTGATCCCAACCAAGTAGCCCTCGGATAAAAACGCTAGCACAAAGGTGGACACTAAGCGTAACTCTTCTATAAAGAGACACATCAACTTTCGTGCTAATAAAATTTGATTTGTGCCGAGCCTTCTGCCTCATCCCCTTCAAGATGATCTACATATGCTGAGCAGATCGTAACTCAATACAACACGTATGCAACGAACACGTCCATTCAGTCAAAGTTGAATCCGATCTCTCAAGGTATAGACAAATTGGGGACCACGTTTTCGCCTGGTATGCGGCGCGAACGACTTGCATTGGGCTGCGTTCCACCATATGTTAGAGTTTTCGAACGAAATTTAGATATTTATCGTTATTAAAGAGGGTCTTATCGCCAGTAGATGGTAAAATATGATGAAGAGACTTCAATAAAGCCATTGGCAGCTGAAACAACGTCAACGCTTCCTTTGATCACCACATTTCTTGAAGAAAAGCTTGCGAAAGGCCGTATTGAAAAAGGTTATCGAATATGTTTAGGTGTTTTTATGTTTGCTCATATCTCATTAGAATATAATCTTCATTTGTTATATCAACGAAAAATCATCGGTACTTTTCCGCTATCTCTACCCTGTTCAAGCCCCTTTTCACTTTTGTAAAACGTTTTGTAGTCATTTGATAACTACAAATCAAGTGAACTTGACAATATATTCTACTCCTCAAATGGCTTATTTTTCGCAGTCACAGTTGAAATAGATCACATTGAAGCATTTGGCATCGGATAAAGTTTTCTCATATGCCATTGTCATTCACTAGATAAGGCAAACCTTGATAACTTCAAAAATGCAACTCGTTTTTTTAAAGGACTCTTTAGAGTGCTGTATTAGTTAAAAGGAGACTAGGTTTTGCAAATTTGGATCATTTTCGATGTTCCCATCCTGTGGCCTCTCAGAAAATCTCGCTTTCGAATTTTTCTCAGAGCTTCCATAGCCAATCGATAGGTGAGATCTTGACAAATTTGAAGGTACGGATCACTTTCAGGAAGGCTTCCTCAATGCGTTTTAAGAGTAAATATGGATATATCTTTTATACTCAAGCTTTTCTCGTTCAATAAAGCTTTTCCGTTAGACATTCAATAATCGTTCGATAGCTTGAATCTCGACAATTCAAAGCAATTTTGTTTTTTGAGAGAATTTTTTTCTGTTCTGCAGCAGTCGAAAGAAGAATATGATTCACAGATAATCGACAAGTTGCAGAAAGCGCACTGACATGGGACCATTGTTACGAAATCCCATCTATTACATTCAGGAGCAAAGAGTGTGCGCCGAGTGAGAAACTCAATCTTCCTTTGACTGTTAGAGCGTTTCAAGGAGCCCTTCCCATAACCAAATATATTTTTGGATTCATTGAAATCTGCGCTATCGATTGGTTGTTGGTTGTTCAGAGATAAAGCTTTACCCAGAGCTAATTGCTTTAATGCTAAACAAAGCTCATTTCGATCGTTACAGCGCAAAAAAAGAAGCCACTTAAGAAGAAAACGCACCGCTCAAATTCACTTGGTTTCAGCTATAGAAATGACTGCTTGGATTTCAAATAAAGGCAAAAATGCATTTTTATCAAAGGCCGCAAACAGTTTGGAAATAACGGAAAAGTACCAGATCATCTTTATACATTGTTCCAAACGAACGAGTCGACAAATAATCAACTACACTACCACTTCATACTCTTGCAATCATATCACGACGTAAACCTCTGTTTTGATAGTATCTCAGTCATTACAACTCAAAACTCATCAGAGTGAATGGGAATGAGAAGACAATGGACAGTTTGGTAAAAATTATGCTGAGCACAGCACGCGATACCACTTCATCGGTGACTATCAACATTTTGTCGATTTCTGTGTAATCAGAAAATTGTGATCTACATAGAATCATATTGAGCCGGTACAAAAGTAATTCCGCTTTATAATTTGTGAAAGTGCAGTTTGGTACTGTAATGTTTTTTAAAATAGATGTGGATATGTTACACAATACTCGTTGCGTAATTTTGCTCTATGTTCTGTTACCAATAATCTACCATTGCTATCTATTTGATACTCACTTTAGATTATGGAATGGGTGAGTGACAAGGAAAGAATCTGCGCAATTTTCTTATTCGAGTTTGAAATGGAGACAGTTGTAAAACAGCGGAGAAAGCTCGCAACATCAAAAACACATTTGGTATCGGAACCGCTAGCGAACTTACAGTGCAGTCGTAATTCAAGAATTTTTGTGAAGAAGACAAGAACGTCGAAGATAAGGAACGTGGCAACTGGATATGGCAAGTCATCAGAAGTCTTCGGAAGCAGCCAGCAAAGCTAGTCCTCTCAATACCGCACGAGATGTTGTTGAGAAACTCAGCGTCCACCCTGCCATTCAAAGCAGATTTCAAGATCAGTTGAGGTTTCAATAGGGTTTGAAACCGCAAATACTTCTACATCAACCTCACAGAATAGCTTTGTTATACTCTTCTATTGTTACTGGCCTCTTATTATTCAGTTAATCTTTACTTTGAATTATTATAATAATTCTGGGCTAAATTTTCAGGACAATTTTCCCACTTCACCACTATTCACCGCTATAAATACATTCAATGTGATCACGTGCGGTTTTAGTGGTCGCTCACCAGTAAACCAAAGATCTGGTCTGCGCAACTGGTTCCGATGAAAATAATACTCCGCTTTTCCAATGTAAGCAGTTCGTCTTCTGTATGACTACTTTCGCCTTTGACCTACTTGAAGCTCTTATTCGATCGCCTTTACTTTGCATACCGAGCTTGACCCACACTTTAAGTGTACACATCTGTCCTTCCCAGATAACAGTTGTTAACACCTGTGCAACTATTAGATCTGGTGCTGTATCAAGTGCATAATGTATCAGGCACATTCGTTGAAAGATGCTAGCTAATGACGTTCCATGAGATGAAAGTGTATTGTGAATAATATTTATGTTGTTGTGAGAAGTTGCTAGAAATTGCATGTTCAAAAGGGCAACTTTTTGTAGACTATAGTAAAGCTGCTGGTCATACAATTTGTGAGAAGATCTATGCCAAATAGATGTTTTGAAGAGAAGATTCTATATATACACTTAATTATAAATCAGGCTGTGTACTTTCTCATTTATTTTTTTGGCCTTTATATTACGTTGTAACAGACAAAAAAAAACTCTATTTCACAATGAAGCATTCTTTGCTGAGCGGAATTTTTTCCTTAAAAGTTCACTAGTTGTTCGATAGCAGAAATTGCAATCAATTTAATAGTCGTTTTGAGTTTCCAGAAGAATTCTATTGCGCGGCGACACTGAAGTTATTCCACATGCAAGACGCATATCGATATGTGAATGGATTTCTCAAAGTTAGCAGTAAGTCATCGCGTTTTAATGACCGTTCTATAGCTTTAATCTTGGAAATTTAGCAGTACCCTTTATGCCCAAGATGGCTTTCATACTACACCGTGAGAGTAAAAATAATATCATGTTCCCCCTCCGAGCATTTTCGGCTAAACAAATCGATTCCTTTAGACTTTTAGTAATCATTCGATAAATAAACTCTTGATGATTTCAATAATATATTTGGTTGAGTAGAAAGTTCTTTGACAACCACTGGAAATTCAGAGTTTATCCATGAATTCAATAAAAAACAACAACAACTATCCGTAACTATCATAATCTATGGACTTCTGCCAACGATTTGCAAGCCTTCGGATTTGTTCGCAGTCGGCATTCCTTGGGCTTTGATCAAGGAAACTCCTAATATGCCTCTGCCAACTTGATCGAATGTGTCGGATTGGTGTCCACACAGGAAACGTTTTATTGCGGCGGAAATTGGGGCATAGTCGAAGGGCGCAGCATTTAGACTGTAGAGTGACTGCGACAAGACCTCGACTCTCACCATTTCATCAAACTGTTCTTAGTCTTTTTTTATGGTATGAGGGCTGGCATTGTCTTGCTGAAACAGCATGCGATTTCGACGAATCAGTGTCGGGTAATCTTCCTTCAACGCATCGTAGGTTGGTCTTGCTGTTCGCAGTAGAGTTTGGCATTGATGGCGCGACCATTCGGAACAAGTTCGAAATGCAAGACACCTTCAAATTTCCACCAACACAGATCATGACCTTTTTGCTAGACGAATTTTGGCGAGTAACTGATGGCGGAGTTTGACGTTTTGGAAACCAACGTTTGCTTCGATCGTGATTGACCAGGTAAACCCACTTCTCATCCGCGGAACTTCCTTATGAAAATACTTCTGAAATATTTGCATGAATTTACAATAAACATTACTGTGTGAAACAAACATAAAGTTTGAATCTTGCCCGGGTATTAAGAAAGTTTTTCTTCAGCCTAGTGCTAGGTTTTTGCAAAAAAATTTTTTAATGCGCTGTAGCAACCAAAAGAACATTGGGTTTCACAAATAGCAGTTATTTTAAGACTAGCGCAGTACGTTACGAAATCTCATCCACACAACGGAGCAGAGAGCACGTGCCGAGTGCGAAACCCAATCTGTATTTGGCTACTGCAGCTTAAATAAGTGAAAACTTCGTTTTCTTGGATATGGGTGAGAATAGTAGAACAGTACCACTCTTTTTACCTCATATGGTTTTTCTTCGAATGATTCTCATGAGACTATCTGCAGCCGGTTCCGACCCCGATAGTGCATCGAAGACCTCTTAGTCAGCCACTTATTTGCGCTGGATATCATCCGTCCACTATTACTAACAAGCTGTGCAAAATCCTTGTTTGTTCAATCTTTCCTTATGCAATTTATTCACTGTTCAGATCGCACATCTGTTGTTTCCAGCAAGCTTTGCCAATAATACTTTGCCAATAAGTTGGATTGGTTGTCTATCAAGTCCACAAAATGCCCTGATTCCACATTTGCTAAGACGTGGTAGTCAATGCTCAAGCAAATGTGTATTTTAGCAAGTGTAAATCCTATAATACAACTGTATATTATATAGGGTTGTAAACGTTGTCAATTGTTAGTAATGACTGTTGAAAATAGATAAGCTGTAAGTTGAGTCTTTTTTTGTAGAATATTGTAAAGCTACCAATTGTAAAAGTCGTCGGAAGAAGCATGCCTAGGTGAATATTTCGAAAAAAGGTTTTTCCGTGCATCTGCTAATCTACTGAAGACTTTGGAAACTAGCTCGCTTGCCTGCTGTCAAACTGTGACGAAGACGATGTCGATCACGAAACGGAAAACATAATGGAAAAATAAGACAATTGTCACGGATTCAGATTGGGAATTGACTGCCGAACAGACAAATTTTATAGCTAGAATAAATATGCTGAGTGAGAACAGAGTATAGTCGAGTAGATGGAAAAACTCTATCATATCCTAGAGGTACAAATTACATGGAAGAATGGTAAGTTAATAAGCGAAGGCTATTTGTACAAAGACAATTTATTGGGGATCGAAGTTGATTGTATAGACTGATAATTTCTAAATGAACAATTCTGAGTCTAAAAGGTTTATAGAATCAGCGATATGTTAGAGAATTCAACAATATTTATTTATTTTTTTGAAAAAAAACGGCACTGCTTGATATTGGATGCGCACTTTTTACATACTCTAGCTGCATACAAAGATACCTTATGTAAGTCTCGTCTAGAATCTGTTCATGTAATAGAATAAGAGAGTCGCGCAAGATAAGCAATACATGTAAAATAATACTTGAGAGTATATTATTTTCCAAAAGGATGTGGAAAAGGATTGAAAATGATGGATTCTAGAAACACGTGAGTGTCGTTTTTACTGATAAAACTTTTAAAGAAGTTTCTTTATTAATAATTCGTTGTATGACAGTAGTACCGAAGAAAATCTATAGTTTACTATGGCCATTACCGATAAACACGCTATGAAGTAGAAATGAAGGGTTAGCTACATCAAAGGTACTTGAAACTTCATCCTCTTTTCGTTGCTAAAGTGCACTAAGAAGACCACTCCCACAAAGAAAGTTTAGTGTAAGAATCATTCTATCTCAACACCAAATTACTATTAAAAGTCTAGTGAAAAAGCTCTATCCGGCGGAAAAGCCTCTAATTTTTAGGGCAGTCTATAGATTGCACGTTATTCCAAATGGTTAATAGCCAAACTGGAATTATGCGATTACAGTGAAGCTACAAATAGTGTAGGAAACGGAATACATTCATAGCATAATACTACATGCAACACTGATCCCTCTCTGGAAGAATCCCACCTCCTCAGGTGACCAGTAGTTTTACCAAGAAGGTCAAAGGTGAACTTCTGGATCGCCTCCATGTGCTTTGATGTATTTTGTTCGGAATGAATGAGTTAATGAAAAGCATGTGGACAATGTGATGCTATTAGTTTCAGAAGTACATTCACAGTGACGCCTTAGGCAGAAAAGGAAATGAGCTTTTTCTAGAACCTCCTACATGGAGTATGACATACACATTGCAAAAAGGGCGCATATGGCGCAGTGGTTAGAGGTCACCTGCGTAGCACGCTTGGTCGATGGTTCGATTCACGTCCAAGACTCACCAAGCTATCCATTGCTCCGGAATAGGTGAACTGGTACCACACTTGTCTGGGAGAACAGCCGCACTGACTTGATACATTGGTGGGCCACTGCGAGTCATTTTAATGGCCATGTATGCATTCGATCACCTAAAGCTATGCTTGATAAGTCGAATGAGTGACGCACCTCTTAGGCAATAATCAACGCCGAGAGCTCTATCCTTTGATTGCAATAAATGCAGTTGTTCGGGAACCTCTCAGATCCACATCGTTAATCAACAGTGTAAGTTTGACATTTCCATTGGAGAGAACTGCCGTCGGTTTTAGACTCGTATTACAGGCACTAAAAATCTGCTAAAATACAAATGTTACTTGCTCTCGTTTATGGATGAGGTAAGAAGCGTTAGTAGGTCCAAATGAAAGGAACGAAACGAATGGCAAGCGGAAGAGTGTCGTTCAGTGAAAACCGCTGTCGACGTATAATTCAAGCCAAAGATTTGATTATGGGCAAAAATTCAAACGATAAGTACATCCCTTTCGAAACGGCGTTTACCCAAAAAGATGCACGATTTTCTGCATTTTTTTGCTGGAAGAAACTTCCTCTTTAGACTTCCAATAATTATTTGAAAGCTTTCCGACTCGGCACTCTCAACGATGTGTTTGCTTCCTGAAAAGCCTTTCTACTATGTCGTAGCAGCGATAAAACATTATATTTCACAGTCGGTTTACTTCATTAGCCCGGACTGGATCTGAAGATGGTTTTTTTGCAGGGTTTCAGAGAGTCATTCTATAGCTCAAGTCTTAACGATTCCAATGTTCAAATTGGTGCTTTGGAAAGGTTTTTATAGAACGTTACGAGATAGAGAAGAAATCACGTTTCGCATTTGGAGTTTTTCCACGTATAAAATTCAAAATGAGCTTATGACCATGTAGAGAAAATCACGGAATATCAAAGTAACGCGAAAACTCAGAATTTTTCTTTTGAAAAGGTAGCACCCTGCTCAAATAAGAATTCGCACCGCTTGCGAATTGCGCGGTACGAGCTACCGACGGCCGTTCCGAAAGGCTTAGTGGAGATGAAGATTGAAAAAAGAATTAGAAAGATCCTATTTTACCTATGAGTTCACACATCGACTAAATTTGATATTGGTGTAAAGGTCAGAGAACCTTCTATATTCATATGAACAAGCAAGCGCGCAAAATTCGTTTTGAATTTGTTAACGTGGCAGTTACGTAAGAGCGCGTTTTTTTTCCAAACAATGTGCGCAGTACATATCGGATACCATATAGAGCAATTGCCTAACGTTTGATTACAAAATGTGTTATCTCCACAGCAATCTTTACTCAAGATCATACCTGAGTAGAATAAGGATTTACATACAAATTGGTTGGTGATATCTTTCACGAGAAATTATATACATTGCTTGAGGAAGCCGACTCAAAGCAGCAAAAAGTGCTATTATAGTCCATAGAGGCTGAATTCACTTGACGAAGTGGAAATAGGAATTTGAAGAGACGCAGGGCCTCGAATTGCCTCGCCTGATACCGGCTTACTTACTTCAAGCATAGCGATTGTTTGTTGAACTGGATATTGCACTACTTTTTGAAGTAAAAAAAATCGAAATCCGTTGCACAATATGAAACAAGATGCCCAAAAACATATTTGTGTCTTTCAAAAGAAGATAGTTTGCCATCACTGTGATAAATACTTAGTTTTTTTGGTAACTACTATATCAGAAAGTTGCCACTACATTTTTCAGTCCACGAAGGAATTTACTAATTTTACAATTTCTCAACACTTGGAATACGACATGAGTAGATTTTTATCTAAATATGGGATCTACACAAACGCAAGTATGAGTTGACATCATCCATAGCCAGTTCATTGGAAAATTGCGTGTTAGGCAGATGCGGCAGCCACAAACGTCGGCTGGTCTATAAAAGTATACCGCCTTTTTCTAAGATTGGAAACAGCAGTGGATGGAGATTTCTGCTGTTTGGATTTCGCTGCGGGAAATCTATGCTTTCATCGCTTCAAGATCGGCGGATTGCTGCCAGCATTGCCCAAGAAACAATTCTTTCTACCAATAAAAACAGGAGTTGCATATGGTGACAACTTCAGAAAGACAGTGCTTTCTGCGTTCCACCTAAAGTGATGATTAGTAGACATTGAACATGGCAATGAGGACAGAGGACGCTAAGTGGCTAGGCTGAAGCGGAACTACTCAACTTCAAAGACTCTCGTTGCTGCACAGTATATGTAGACGAGTGGTAGCGGCATGAATCTGTGATATTTTGAAAATATAGTTTTATCTATTTCATAGCACCAGAATATATTTTGAAGCTAGGGTTACTTTTTTGATAAATAACTATTATAGTCCTGGATGTGTTCAAGTTCTAAAGTCTGCAAGTTACATCTGCGAAAGTGTGTTAAGTGATCTATTGGATGAACGGCATGCATTTAAAGGTGACTGAATGCATTTTTTGTGACTCGTGAAGCCTACACCTATCATGTTAGTGTCTGTATTCTCCCAAATATGTGACACCTGCAGATTCTGGAAAGGTGGAAGGCATGGAATTGAGCTAAATGCCAGTTTAAATTAAAAATCTATTGTAATATATTGTCTGTGGCATTAATAGCACTTGATTGAGTCAAGCTTCGCAGCGCAATCCTCTGGGAAATCACTCAATTTATAAACCTCTTCTCTGCATTCCTTCATTCCTCGATTAGTCCATATCAATTGCTATAAATGTTAATTATCATATAATCATATTAATTTCGTCACAAGACATCTCGTGAAATGCTTTAGTCCTAGTCGTTCAATCAAATCTTGTGCTCATCATGCCTGCCTGTATCGAGTATAGCACTCGATTCTGAGAACTTTATTCGAATTATTGAGTAAATTAAAAGCGCTTGTCTGTTCATTTAGACCTCTATAAAGCCGATTTGCATAATTAATCTTGACTCATTTGAATCTCGATTGACGCAGTTCTTGTTTTACCACAACTTGGACTGTATTTCCCACATGGCTCACACTTTACAAAAATACATTTTCAAGAAAAATGCAAAGAGGTAGCGTATGAATTGTTCTTCATGAAGCTATGAGTGGCACTGAAGAAAAATTCCTCAATAAAATATTCTATGGTTGGCTAAGTCATTTGGCTCCTTCCTATTGATTTCTCTAGTAAATAAAAACCAATGGACAATGCTCATTATTGAAGTAAGTTGAGATAATTTCCATGAAGTGCTGCATTTTCAGCGAAATATTGTTTGACCATCTTAGTCACCATTATTCTAAGTGTTTTTTCTTCTATTCTTTAGTTACATTCTGCATTAAGATTCGCGTAGATTGTGCATGGACACTTTCCTCTTTATTGTCGTTCTTTCATCCACTAAAATGCTTTCTTTTTATTATTTGTTGTTGTGAATCATTGTCACTGTCAAGGATACACTGTCGTGATGTTTTAGCAATGAAGACATGCTCAGTCATTGAAAGACTTCTAATCGTTGCGAAAAAATTCTTCTCACAGGAAACAGGTGCAGAAGTAAAACGGTTAAGGATAAAGCTTTCGACGTTGATCAATTCCTGAAGGATGCGCCATGCATTCGTCTTCAATCTCTAACTTCGCTTGAGGTGATTGAATGCATATGTGGCCCTGTACAGTGACTCACGGTAGCCTGGCTGAACCGAGTCAGTGCTGCTTATCCTTCCAAACAAGTCTGGTACCAATTTACCAACCCCGTAAGGGTGGATGGCCTAGTGAACCAATAGTGCGATATAGAACCATCGACCCCAAGTGAGACCCAGAGCGCCCTTAGCATTAAGCCACATGCGCCTCTGCAGGAGTAAGTGGCAGATAATCAAATAGACAAGCAATTGAATAGGTAAGTAAGCACTCGTTGATGCCAGAACATCGGGTGAAGCTATGTTTGGAACATTCCGTTGACCGTTTCAGACGATCGATTTCTATGGAAATATATTCATAGGCACTCCCATAGGCGCGACTTTCGTCGTTATTCAGTTTCTGTTCAAGTGACGTCTACCACTTTTGATGCACGCACTTGGCTTGGGGTGTATGACAATTTGAGTACATTAGATCAAATCCGTTGGCGAGTGATTGCTGACAGTCACCGAATGAGCTCGAAACTGCGTTGAGGGCGGCGCTGATGTACTGGAAAATTTAGGGAAAGGTAATCCTGATTCAAGCACATCGATGTTTTACCTCGTATTTCAGCACTCTTGTGATCCCTTTTTCTGACTGCTTCTTGAGACCACGTCTAAAACAATGCATAGTCTTATAATATACTTTATACCTTTCAGACTCTTGTTATTATATTTCACCGTCCTCTGTCGCTAAAAACGGCTCATGCTAGATGTGATGAAGTTGAAAATTGCGCATTCGCCGATGGTTTCGATTTGTCATTATACTGGTTAGAGTCAGCGATATCAGGCATATCCATATCGGTATAACTGCGATGCAAATTAATCCATGTTTAATGTCAAATAGCACAATTGTCCAAGTCACAGCGTCTACCTAACAGCACGTAAGAGGGAATCTCTTGTGGGAGAGGCACCCGGCAAAGGAGAGTGCGATGCATTAAAAAGGCGTTTGCGCGCCCACGTAATCCCGATTTCGGAAATTTTGCAGCTCTTAGCACTTCTTTAACGTGGTTCGCTCTCATAATCAACGAAGGTCCTTGGGGACCTGAAAGGCAAAAAGTTGAACAAATTTTTCGTATTGATTATCCGTTCAGCATAATTATGAGACATTGTAACAAAAGATTATGTCCATTTTATAGCGTTCAGCAGTGATGTTATCAGCGGTAAAAATGAAGTTCAAAAAACGCGTCCGTTTGGAAAGCACTAAACAGTACGAGGTCAATTAATTGCAATAATATGCAAAAACAAGGCGGAAAGGTTATTTTAAGAGCTGGTAGAAAACTAGGGTTCAAAGTATTTTTGTGTCACAGGTCAATCAAAAGTGATTGCCGGTAGCCACAGAATGCTGAAAAATCACCTGAGAGAAAGGACGAACCACCTCGATGGTGTAGTGAAAGCACGCAGTCCTCGCAAATGGTAATCACGAATTCAGATTCCGGGTATTGCGAGCAACTTAGCGTTCCTGCATCTAGATAATTAGGAACTACTTGCTGTTTACAAAATTATTACTATTGAATTTATTTCTACTTGCCACTTGCAACTTTAGTACTTTACTATCCGTTTTCACAGTGCTTTTTCTACTGTGCGTGTCCCAATTCTTCTAGCATTCAATCAATTTTTTCCGTCTTCTTCCTGAACACTGTAAAATTCTGAATGGGCATGTTTCCTTGCAATCTTGAGGATAACCTGGCTGTGGCGTTCCATAAGGTGCTCGATGTTGACTGCCAGAGATTGAAGGGGTGAGGTTAGGCCCTACGTGCGCAGCGACGAAAATCAAAACCACTCGGCTACAGCACCCCTTACTATTTATTATCAACATTGAGAAATTATTTATGGTTGAACAAAAGCCAGCCATTTTGTTCTATCAGCCGAGATCCATCGACTGAGAAGTGTGATGGACTAGTGTCATTGTACACTGTTCCGTCACCACATACGTCTTACTCCTTGCTATATTGCAGGGCTTATTGTAGGGCGTGGGTCACTGAGAGACCTCCGAAACACCGGTGTATGGCCCTGGCGTACCAACCTCGTTTAGGTTTTAAGCATTCTTTTTTTAAAATCATTTCTGTTGGAAATACTTTTTGCTACTACAATTTGGCTTTTCTTGCCGAGATAAGTCAGAAAATCATCTTAAAAGCATTACCAAGCCGCTTGTGGCTGCTGTCCATACAGTTTGCAGGCGCTAAGGATTTTACACTCATCTATTTCATGGTGTTGTACTTCGTACACCAGTATTCGCACCGATGATTGAGAATTATGTGTTCAGTAATGTAGAAATAGCAGCGGAACTTCAAGACTGTTAAGGTGTATCTAATAGGGTGTCTGAAATGATCATCATAAAAAATGCGCCCGCAGTTTTTCAATCTATTCGGATGGCTATATTTGCAGCGTCGAAAATGTGACTGAATGTATTTATTGCCTATACCATGACTTACTGACCCTACTGATTTCTCAAGTCAGTGTTTCTACCTGGCCAGGTAGGCTTCATACCAATTTCCTAAATCTGGAATAATGAAACATTTGATTAGGTCATAACACAGGACCAATCAGACAAACGTTCGTGCCTTGCAGATCTCCATAGACCATTATTATTGTGCTACATGCCGCTTTACTGAACAGCGTAGGTACGGATTCAATTCGATGTGACTGTGCGTATTTGACAAAGTCCGTCTTGTGAACTTCTTTGCTTCATTAGGTTCAAACGCTGACTCTTACCTCTTCCTTGCGCTAATTTCCAGCAATCTTAGGTATTGATCAATGCCGACGTTTCATCCTTTGAGCGCAAAAAATGCATCTTTCTACGAACCTTCCAGATCTACAATGCTGATTACAGATAGACATATAGAATAACATAGGTAATATAGAATGAAAATAGATCGAATGACCATTTACTAATAAAAAATGGTCTTCTCGAAGGTTCTATCACGTGGAAACTAGATTTTCTTTCGAAACGAAGGAAAAATCTATCCACATCTGAGCTTGAGTAACGAAACCCACGTGCAACTCGAACATTTCAATTATCCCGTCCATAGGGTGCGATTTCTATCATTTGTCCAGAAATTTCTTCCTCGTTTCGGAGAAATCGTAGGTTATTCACATTGGGGTTCTATAAGGGACTCTGCTCTATCGTTTTATAGTAATAGTTTAGGGAAAACAGTTCTGAGAAAATGCTTGTAAAACATTTATTTATGCACCTACTTCACCCGAACAAAGACAAAACTTTCGCTTCGAGTGTTTTCTTAAGACCACTGCTCAAATTTCAATATGCCTGATAATCATTAATTTAATCATTCAAGTATAATCATAATCAAGACAATCATTAATCAGTAATCATTAATGATTATCAGGCATATTGAAAGACAAAACTATCAGTCAAAGTACGCCCCTTCAACCTCGAGCACTTCCTGCCACTTCTCCGGTGAAGGATCGATTCCGCGAGCATAAATTTCGTTTTCTTTCTGTTGAAGAAATGAATGACCGAATTGCGCAATTGTCGGTACCAAACTTTTTGTCGCGCAACCAATGCTCCATTGAACGAAACAAATTATAGTCGCTTGGAGCCAAATCCGGAGTGTATGGAGGATGTTCAAGAACGGTCTAACTGTACCTTCGCCCTAAGCTAGATTGATGCGTTCACTTGCCACTGTTGCATTCAAACCCAAGAGCTATTCGCGCATCATCAACAACCTAAGTTGCTCCTTTGTTAACTCCATCTTGAAATAAGTAGATAAATTATATATCAATCAACGCGGGAGAAGACAGGCTTTCAAATGAGCCTAAAAACATAAAAAATGGCCGACATCCAGAAAAGTTACAAGCATTTTCTCAGAACTTTTTCCCAACCTATTATCATCTTCCATTTTCAATTTATGTTGCCAAATGAAAGAAAATAAACCATTATGAGGGTAAGCAACAAGCTAACTACTAACAGTGCGAAGCGCAATATTCTTTTTGCTCTAACAACTCTTCATGAAATTTTTTCAAAACCCAAACTCAGTTTTGAATTCAGAAAGACTTGGGCAATTTAATGGCTACTAAACAGTTGGTAAAAAACCATCCACAGGTTCTGGCTGATCAAACCGAGCGGAATACAATTTTATTATTACTGCGACAGCACTCTTTGAAGACCTTTTCAGAAACCAAGTACGGTGCTGAAATCATCGTTTCGAAGCTATGGAATGATTATTGAAAGTTTAGGGGAAGGCTCTGTTCAGCGAATAGGCTTCCAAATATTAGCGCATCCAAGAACATGCACACCGTTCCAAATGGGTTAATCTTCATCAGATTTTTGGCTAAGACATTAAGCACTCTTTCTGTGGAGAAATCGATGCTTTTTAGAATAAGTCATGATGTGGATGTCAAGAAATAAGCGATCACAGAAGTGTATAATCTGCGAGAATTTTTTTGTTTTGTTTCACAGCTCTCCTGTCAATGTTGCTAATAGCATGTCCTCGCTCCTAATATAGGTGAGATGCGAGTCCAGCTCTCGCCTGAGGCCGAGAGCTTTGCATATCACTCACCATCCATTGGAAGAGTACTTAGGATCTATCATTTTCTATAAATCACATCACAGCGTACTAGATGGTAACGCTGAAAACCATGTGCTATCAAAGTGGTGTGACTAATCCACAGCCTATGTCAAGGCACCCTCTGCCCGTTGCGATTTCTTGCCCTCTTCCTAAAACATAGGCATGCCACATTCTGACTTCCACACAAACATTCCTTGACACACTTGCATTTGGCGTTCATAAGTGGTTTTCGCGCATAGTTTGTGAGAGTTCATATGGTTTAACGCAGGCGCAACTACGTCTTAAGCTTCATCGCACGTCATGCCATGGCATATCGTATCAAAAATTTTTCTTAGATGATTGGATTCTAGGAAGAGCTTTCAGACAAAGGTCTTGACACAATGTCTAATCTAAATATGCTAATTATTGCATACATAGAATAAAGTACATTAGTAGGTAATGAATACACTGGCGATACGCTGAGAAGAGTAAAGACAACTTTTGCGTCAATAAAATGTGGAAAGTTCGCAGTAAAATCAATGCATGTAGCCACTATGTTCACCTACACATGCATTTATATCAATGCATTCGGTCGTCTATGCATCAAATGCTGCCGTCTTTTTATTCAAACTATGCATGTGTCGTCCTATTTGATGTCGCCTTTTGTCTTCTTCTACCGTCTGTTTACACTTCAGTGACCCAGAATATAGTCGTTAGCCCGATGTGACGACCTCATTGCCGGCGAATAATCGTGCCATTCCGGGCGACATTTGAATGTTTGTCTTGATTTTCAATCCTAATTTGAATTCGGAGGCTATCTTATGTATTCATGATAGGTTCTAATTGATTCAAAGTTTCCGGATTTGCAAGATGTGTTTTCAAAGAAGAACTGAAAATATTTATGAAGAAACCGTTAAATCCCTAGAAAAAAGCACTAATTATTGAGATGAGGAAGACGTTACTTTGAAAATGTTACGTCTGAAGCGCATCGGGTGAATTCTTTGATGCGTTAATGATGTCTGCATTCAGCTTCATTTCAAGGTATTTCGCTTTGTAATAGGTTGTAGAAAAAATTCTACGGCATTTTCAAAATGCATAGAAAAGATTTATTCGTGCATCAATTAAGCTCAAGCAAAGGACAAATTATTGGTCGAAGTAGTCTCCTCCCACATAAAACAATTCAGTCTTATATAACGTCACAATATACCTTGCAGACTTATCGATGAGCCTCACAAGCGTTGACACTCAATTTGTAATGAAAGTGGAACACCAGACGAGTTTCTTCTTTGGACAGTAGTATTCTGAAGGCTGTGTGGATACATCGTTCGATGCGCAGGAAAACGACTTTCTGATGAGCTCAAATTCGCACAAAATACTTGTGTAAAATACTTGTTTTCTCAGGTGATACGACAGAACACTTTCTACAACCTGTTACTAAACTTTAGTATCTCATAACGTACAGCACACAGACTGTGTTGCACGTAGGCACGGTAGCAATGACTCGTCAAAAGAATTTCTGAATCACTTATGCTGATGTGAAACTGCAACTGAATTGGACCTTAGGGATTGAATGGATTAGAAACCATCAGATTCCTTGATCTTTTTCGCAAGAAGGAAGTTTCTTCAGTTCACATGTTTGTGTCAGGACTCCATATTTTGAGATGAAAGCAATTGAATATCCGTGATTTCGTTTAGTAGAATGCGATAATGCTATTGCATCGTGTACGTTTGCTCCTACCACTTTTGCGAATGAAATTTTGAAAAACTTAATTTTGCTTTCAGTATTTTGCAAATCCTGATTTTAGATATTTAGAAATATGGCTCAAATATGTATATCCTTATCAGATTAAATCATTTTGAGCGGGTCTGTAAAAAAGCAGTCGATAGCAGAAGTATAGTTCATTTAAAAGCCGTAAGCTCGACTGCGCCGGTCACCACAAAGTCAGGTAATAACATCATCCTACTTTGGGTGCTTAATTTTACTCGGCGTCGGTTCCTTTGGAGGATTGTTTCACCTCAAGGGATCGACGGAACCGAGGGAGGGTGCTACTGATGAGTCCCAATAGGACGAAATAGACGCCTATATAGCACTAGACCTATGGCTCAAAATATGTATATCCTTATCAGATTAAATCATTTTGAGCGGGTCTGTAAAAAAGCAGTCGATAGCAGAAGTATAGTTCATTTTAAAAGCCGTAAGCTCGACTGCCGGTCACCACAAAGTCAGGAATAACATCATCCTACTTTGGGTGCTTAATTTTACTCGGCGTCGGTTCCTTTGGAGGATTGTTTCACCTCAAGGGATCGACGGAACCGAGGGAGGGTGCTACTGATGAGTCCCAATAGGACGAAATAGGCGCCTATATAGCACTAGACCTATGGCTCAAAATATGTATATCCTTATCAGATTAAATCATTTTGAGCGGGTCTGTAAAAAAGCAGTCGATAGCAGAAGTATAGTTCATTTTAAAAGCCGTAAAGCTCGACTGCCGGTCACCACAAAGTCAGGTAATAACATCATCCTACTTTGGGTGCTTAATTTTACTCGGCGTCGGTTCCTTGGAGGATTGTTTCACCTCAAGGGATCGACGGAACCGAGGGAGGGTGCTACTGATGAGTCCCAATAGGACGAAATAGGCGCCTATATAGCACTAGACCTATGGCTCAAAATATGTATATCCTTATCAGATTAAATCATTTTGAGCGGGTCTGTAAAAAAGCAGTCGATAGCAGAAGCTACAGATACTAGCAAAAATTTCCCTTCTTGTTTTTCTGGCACTTATAAGTTTTTTAACAGTAACATTTATTTAACACAATAATGGCAGGCGTTTCGGCTATTCTGCATTCTTCATAGTCTGTAAAAAATCAAATTGGCATGCAGTTTGCTTAGTTAAACACTCTCATAACCTCAGCAGATGGAGTTTGATAGATAAGTTCTTTGATCATTAAGATGTCGAGTTTTCATTTCATACTGCACAGAGAATGTCACGTGCGTGCAGTTGAGTGATGAATAAAGAAGAGCTGACGATGCAAGTGACATTATCGTTCACTGAGCATTCACATTTTCTGTTTGCAATGAATTACATTCACAACGAAAATTTTCGGTGCGGTGGTTCCTTATCGACGAATCAGCACTACGAATCTAGTCATTGTACTTTCGCCAAATACTTACCTTGTGCACTTGGCGATGAGTGGGAGAATTGGAACACCTGGCGATGAGTTGGAGAATCAGAAACAGCAGGACTTTATGTAGACGCACGAAGTAGACATTTGATATTAGTGTTTGGGAGATTATAATCATAAATCTCCATATGCCTTGAAAAGATGCGAAGCCTAAAAGAGCACAAAAGAAGTAATAAAGTCGACATAATTTTATATCGAATCAAAATGTAAAGTGGAGGATTGAAGAGCTGGAATTCTTTTGTGAGAAAAAATGAAGGGATTTTACACTTATGAAAAGTCATGAATCAATATAAGGCACATGACATGCAAAAATCCAGTTTGATATTCTTCATTGAAAAAGCATAGAACTAAAAAGCGGAGGGGATCTGTGAATTGGGATTTACGCAGATGGAACGAGCGTGTAGTCACGAAGAAGTTTAGTAGCTTCTGAGTGAAGACGGTCACTCTATTAACGATAAGTCGTACACTTTGAAATTTTACACGGAAATGTGTCAGATGATGTTAGATCCGGGAATACAATAGAATCTATCGCCACTGTGTCGATCCATTGAAACCCTTCCCACTCGGATTTGCCTGGAAATCGATTGATGCGTCAGTTTCAGGAGAGTGCAGATGGAATTTGCCTCAATAACTCTAATATAAAGGATGAGAGCTGCTTCCTATGTGATTTTCGCAACTGCAAAATGATTTTTGATCCTAACATCATTCCTAATGCTTAGATTTATGTTGCTCGGGTATTCGGCAAACAGTATAGAGTAACGTGGAAGTTCCGGATCACGTTCATTATTTCTAAGCCTTTCAGGCACTTTCTTGTTCTACAACACTACTCAATTGCCTAAAAAGTACAGCCATTATGCACTGAAATCACGGCACATAGTAGTAGAAAACTCGGAGAAAAGCATGAGACTTCTTCTCTTTGTAATTTTAGGCGTGTGTTTTGTCAATAGTAGAAGACCTCCTTTCTTCATTTGGCAATCTCATCATGTACTTTAACAGCGAATGATCACAAGTGAGTAATGGAAAAGTTCTTTTTCTTTTCGGAGATGTTTATGGTGATTGCTTCTATACACATAATGTGAGCCCATCTTTTTCCACCCAAATTTGAAATGCTCCATTCTCGAATCTATTCAAAGTCTGCTTTTTTGACGCACATGTGTCGATGATATCCACTGATGCTAAATGATATTTAGAATACTGGACTTCAAGCGGAAGATCAACTTGCTTTTCACTTACGTCGAATCGCATGCTACCACTATACCACCAAGGCCGTCTCTCTGCCAACACTCATTTACGATATGAACACATTCAAGCCGGAAATGCATGTGAGACAGCATGTGTGGCATTTTGGCCGATATAAGTCACACACGATTTTCATACTCTCAGTGAGTAATAAGGGAATGTTTTAGCTATATCAAACAGCTCTACCAAGTCATGATCACTGCTACTCAAGTTCCATTCAATATTCCACCAAATGACGTAAAGACGTCCATTGATTTCACGAAACTGAACACGCCTCATCTCCTCTGCATTTACATATTGACATCGTCGAATTGAATAGAAATGTGGCATTGAAATGCATTTGCCGAAATGAGCCTCGTTGATTATGTATGTCACCGTGTTTCGTTTCATAAATTCTCTTCAGTGCCTTTTGATTCGAGTCAACATTGACTGCATAGCGAGTTCAATTCGCTGTCAGAGAGACTGAAACCAGCAATTATTTCCACGGAAATTGCATGTAATTTTGTTGCGCAGTGAGTGAGTGTCCACTATACAACAACATTGGCGACTTGTAGGGCATTCAAAGTATAAAACCTTCCGTTTTTCTTGAGATATGCTCCTTGTCTTTGACTCCATTCGTAATATTTCAGGAATCCATGAAAGATATGTTCAATGACGTGTCAGTCTATCAAACCAGTGTTCTCTTTCTCATGATACATACCTATTAACTTTGGAGTAAGGATGGCCTTGATTTCCAAGAACGTATTGTTAACTATTGACCATTTGCATACAGAGATTCACTTCTAATCAGCGCTACACGCACCCTTTTGTGGTAATAGTAATTGAACCCGAATAATCATCACCATCTCGAAGTTTCTACTATTTTTACCGCATTTTTCGCAGTGTTATGATGTTTCGTATATACGTAAGAGAACTGAGTGTTGAGCATTAACACGGTTTTGTGTTTTTGCTCACCACTCAAATCTCCTAGGTAATAATCACCGTCGTAATGGAATCTAGCCACAAACGTTTCAATGCGTTCAGTCCTGTTTGAGCCTCTGATTTGAGTCGGTCGTCCGGTGTCTTTCGCCCTCGTTGTGGATCTCAGTGGAGCACCGCTTGAATGAAGAAACTCACTCGGCGGGCTCTTATGTACAGGATAAATCGCATGCCTATTAGTTGATTGTTATGCTAATTAGCTAATCGTCCATTGATAGTAATAGTACGCTTATTTCTCTTGGCGAATAATGTTGTAATATAGGTAAAAAGCACCCAAACAAGAAGAGAACTCCTTACTTTTTCTAATATTTGCTCTTGTAAAAGCCTAAGCGCACTTGTCGAAATTCTCTCCGAAGGAGAGGCTTTTTTTGAATGAGCGCATATCATCCACATAATGGCCGTAGTGTTAACGATGTTCCTATTCGTTGTGTGGTCTAACGTGACTCGTTCCAATCTGGACACCTTCCCGGCTATGACAACAACTGATTCATTGCGTTCGTTTCGTTGCCAATAGGTGACAAAGCGACCACAGAGAGTGGAAACAAGAACGAGAAGACAAGATAGACGGCATCACCACCTGATGCATTCCACAATGAATTCTTTGTGACACTCACATACAAAGTCACGTATGCTCATGTAGTCCTACTATGTTTTTCCGCAAAGTCTCCTTTGTACATTCGTGATTGTGTGACATATACGCAGTTAAAATTATTTAGACATTTATATTGTACCTTATCGCTTCATAGTATGCTTTTCAACTAAGTGACAATAATCCAAGATTTCAGAAATGTTTTTTGCTGCTTCTTCGCATGGGAGACAGTTAGAATCTCTAGATTTTCATCAACAAATTACAAGCCATCCCATTCCACCGAGACGAAGTGCCAATCATCTGTAATTCATAAATCACTCTTTTGAGCTTTTATTTTCCCTACTCATATTTCCGGCAATACACCGACTCAACAACACAAATCCATCCGGGCACAATAATGTCGCTGAATATCTTTTGATATCCCCAATTTCCGTGCCATCACTAAAACATCTATAATTAGATTTTTTTTCGAAAATCCTGCATACTAACCGTCTCAAAAAAAGTGGAAAAAATATTTTAATCTAGAAATAAATAAATATAAGTACATGACTGGAGTGGAGTGAAGTGTTTTTCATATGACTGGCAACTCTTCAGCTTCTCAAGTCTTGCAGTTATCGCAAAATTATCGACAGGTGTTGAAAAACCTGCATCGCCGCGAATGCGGCGAAAAACTCGTACGTACAAGTGGCACGCGTCGTCGCGCGCCGTCGCGCGCGCGCATGCACGTTTTACAGAATCACGGCGCATTTTCGCACTTCAACACCGCCTCTGATGAGCATCGATCGTCTCATGACAATGCAATGTCGTGCCTTCATTTTTATTCTTATTTAGCTGAGATATTCGTCATCGTTTGGTAGATCATAGGAATCTTCCATGTTTTTGACGTGTGAACACTTATAGGCTCGCAGTAGACGTTAGGTCACAACGCCAAAGTACTCATAGAGAATCGTTATTGTTTAGTTTACAACTCAGATATCAGTCTCTCAGATATCAAACTGTCAGATATTTGCTAAGCCTGCACACAATCACGCTAGAGCTCGAGAAAGCGTGGAGCTGATTTGACAAGCGCTTGTCCGTTGCACCGCTTTCGCACTGAATACAAATGGCATTCTGACGGTCATCTATCACGCCACATCCAAAGACAAAACTGCGAACGACCACATGCACTAGATAATTCATTGATGTGCTTTGGAATACAATTTGGATAGCCCCAAGATCGTTGAGATCCGAGTAAAACTTGGAACCAGATGTTTTTCAATCATGGAGTGTGAATGACATGGCTTTTCTGGACCGGGATTATTTAGACAGTCTTTCCTTTCGGCAGGCAATGTCAACGGCTGTTGGAGTAAATCTCTGAGAAATCTGTGTTTAATCTTAATTTTTTTATTTTTAGATTTTTCGTCTCTTGACTTTTATTAACTTGAATTTATTTTAGGGAATGAATAATTAATTGAAATTTTTGTTGAAGTTAACACAGAAAATGAAAAATGCAGAAAATGGAAAAATTCGATCCGATATTTTGAAACCAACATATGCTGCCAGAATTTTGTTTCATTTTGTGAAATATCCCATTAACAAAGGAAAGATTACTTCAGCCGCTTTTTCTCATCAGAATCTAAATAAAATATTTCTGGCAGTCAATTATTATGACGGGGAAGGGGGACCAGTTGAAAACAATCCCTTCATGAATGTGTTTTCCTCGACTAAACATTTTGATCGTTCCGCTAATTGCTTATTATGCATAAACTAATATTTTGGATAATGGATGAGTTTATATGAAGCCGTTTCATTATAAAACGTCACTGAAAAAACGATCGAATGTTTAAGTTGAGCTCCGAGTTTAATCGAAAATTGGACTGTTGGGAAAAAATTTATGTACAGATGCGGAAGCTGCAGTATTGCTTGATTTCCTCGCTAGTTTTATTGAGGACGAGATTGCCGAGAAAGTCAGAAAAGTCGTCCAAATCACTGTATCACATTCTGGTAGTTTCCGTTGCCATCGAGCAAGATTTTTCGATGAACATTATGAAAACGGATAAGAGACGTCGCAAACAACATCGTCGGTCAGCTGCTCCGGTGTTGTTTTTAGCGACTTCTTGTTGATGAATACACGACTTATCGGATTTCCTAGCGTTCGATGATTCCCGGAAGTGCATTGGCGTAGCGTTTGGTTTTATGTGGATCAATTTGAAACGTGTTTCATACGAGTATACTTAAAAACTCGTCAACCGAATGTCATTCAGAACCTCTGAATATTTTATTTCGAGATTTTGCCCATTATGACGCATAACTAAATTATTCAACTCTCTTCGAAAATTCATAGAATTATGGTCGAAAACTGGCAATCACTCGTCATTCGGCCGACGCCCTTCGATTTTTAACGTTTCTATCTCTGCAATTATCATATGGTGGACTTTGAACGAAAAGCTTGAATATCCTACTTGCGGAAGACTCTCGAAATTTGATAACATCGGCATCTCTTGTTGCCGATTTTTAAACAGTTGCGTTGCAAATTTGATTCTAACACTTCTAAACACTCGAAAATCAAGCTTTGCGTTTTTGTAATTGTTTTAGAATTTTGAATGGTTCTTCGAATTATTAGAATAATCCAGTTCATCTGTTCTTTGGAGTATCCGCTCTAGAACGGCCCTTTGAATGTTCCGATGTACTTGCAAAAGTGCGACGATTTCCGTGCGCGAAAGTTCATGCGACTCTGCAGCCGCCCCGTCATAAGCATCGTCGTTGCTCGACCTGTTCACCCTATCCAGAGAATTTGTAACTGGAATTCTCCGGTGGGAAAATGACAACCGTAGTTCGGCATCGGATCACATTGTACCTTAAGCCCATGACCTTACGTCTACAATGAAAAAACACCTTTATGCAACCATTTTTCAATTCAAATCTATTGTAGATTTTTGCCACCAAACTCATCATCGCAGGTGGAAACATCCCGAATTTTCTTTGTGGATTTTGAAGAGCTTGGTTCAGGTATGATTGTTTTTGAGGGTTCTAGGTTGCTGAGAATTTCTGTTCAGATTAGCAGTTACACTACCTATTATGCTGGCGAGGTTACAATTCTGAAAAATACAATTGATGTAATTCCGGGAATATTGACACCACGTGAATGTGGTGAAGTGATATACGTTTTCATGTATTTTCATAAATCGCAATTTTTCGTCAATGAATAAGTAATCTGTTGCAGAGATCTCGTTGGTTCCAAAGTTTTACTGCAATTTGATTGCAAGTGTAAAGCGTCTTGTTTCATTTCGTGTCAATACATCGTCCTTTATCTGATGTTTCCCACTGCTTTTACTGTATCCGTTTCCTTCACCTTCTATTCTTTGCCTGATTCCGTTTTCATTGATTTTGTAGGTACGAAGGTTTGGTTTGTTGAGTTGATGGACGTTCGCAGTAATTGAATGCGAGACCAAATGGAATGTTGTTGTCCTCAAGTGACGTTGTAACAGTACTCCTCACTCGCCCACTCAAAAAACAATTCTCATCGTGAAAGTTCATTGCAAAAAAAATTTAAAGCTGAGATAAAGTCAAGTAATCACTGGGATCTCGCTGGTGATGAGTCCACTGAGAGTTTTCAAGCTGTGCATTGGATTTTCGTCCGATTAGCATCTCATGTCTTCTATTTCAATGCTAGCTTCTCTTTACTACCCAATTCATTTTTAATGGCAGAGTACAATATGGGGTATGACTGCAAGAAGGAAAAACGACTAAGAGAAAGACAAGACGAGTGTTCCGATAGTGCAGTGCGAATGGGAGCTCTCTCAAAAAGAGTAGTTGTGGTTCGAATCCGCTCCACATACATCAAGTTTCAAGCCCATATCTCCTCTTTTCTTTGATTTTTTCACTGTATCCAATTTTTTCCTTTGAATTTCCGCAAATGGATTTGATATGTGTTCGTGTTTCAAACAGTGTCCCAGCTGAAATTCCGTTACCGATTTTTTCTTTGTTTTATTGCTGAGAATTTCTGCTTAGAGCATTCAGCAGAAGCTTCTCCCTGCAAATCGCATGCGAAAAACAGCTGACGGGCGAATCAGTGTTTCATTGGTCGTTCATCCATCCGACAACTTTGCTGTGTCAATTCTCCGGCTCTCCCCTTGTGATGAACGGGACCGATGGGAGGGAAGGGAGTTTTTGCCAACCTTCGTCATCGTCGCACTTCATTGCACTTGCCCGTTAAAGTTCGCATGTTGTCCCACTTCGAAAGTCCTTATTTTTGTTTGCATATGTATGAAGCACTGTCATGTGCGATTTCTTCTTCATACCTTCTTTAGTAACAAACTTCGCCCCAACTTTTCAAAATTACTCTCGAAACATTTGCAGCTAATTTTTCGCTGCCTTCACTGTGAGACACTCGAGGATAGTGCATGTTGTCTGTTTTGTGCAATCTGAGGAAGTCATAGAAACTAACAGACATTCGTTTTTGTGTCAATTTATCCTCACAAAGGCAATTAATCGCTGCGGGACTCATCGACATTCATTCCAGCTCCCTAGTTCCCTCCTCATTCCTAGTGCTCTCGCAGCGCAGATATCTCTGCACTCCCCACAACAGCCACAGTCTCTGATATGACGACGAAATCGCCGATGGTTTTCTGTATATTTATAAGCGTAGATGTAGGTTTTTTCGAATTAACCACGAACTCTGGTACAACGCTATTGATCAAAAAATTATTGATGAAATACAGAGAGCAGGAAAAATTGAACGGTGGAGAGAATCACCTAATAGCGGCTTATGCATTGAAATCAATGCATATTTTATCTCTACAAAAGCCACAATAATGCATTAGCCTTCCACTCCGCGATTTCTCGCTTTTTGCTGTAAAACCACCTTATCGGTACTTTTGCTCCTCAATCTTCAAAACCAGTTTTGCGAAGATAATCAAAATTACTATGAGGTTCGCTGACAAATAATCTATGAGATGGTCTATTTAATCTTTGTCTTATACCTAGTAACACTTGGCGATGTACGTAAAACAAGTTCATCTTCCCTGTTCTTTTCTAAATTCATCGATTTGTGATAAAGTGCACTGAAACACTGACAGAAATGAAGAGTAGTGCATGAGTTAAACAAAAAAAAAATTGGATTTTGTTTTCAAATTTTCAATGCATTGAAAACAACGCTTCAAGTTGAAGCAAAATCCATAAAAGGTTGAGATTTATTGTGATAAGGAAAAGCCCATCAGATGCCTTGATTAGGCCAAACTTTATCACTCAACTCTAAAACACAAATCAACATTTAAGAATTCCAAGAGAATTCAATTCAAAGCGGAAAGGGCTTCCAATGAAAAGATATAAATGTGCGCCTCTAGATACTTCATCACTTGACCTAGATGAATATTAAGAAATAAAAATTATTCTAACCACAACTTTTTTTCTCAGACTTTTTCCTCCACTTTATCTCATACGTTGGCCAGGGCAAGCAGACTATTTACAAAACAAAATTATATGCTTAATGGAACGCTCGCTAAGTAGTGTGAGATTAGCTGATTGACTGAATAGATTATCGCTGTTTCGTTTCTGGTGAGAGTTGTTCCTTTCTCATGATTTCTCTTTCAAATCAGTGGAATCTTCTAGTGGAATTATTTCTGGTAAGTATTTTATTCTTTCACATGGTAGTTCGTGAGCTGTGGCAATGAGAAGAACCTTTAAGCGTGTTTTCTAATACTTCTTGATGATTTGGCTAATATCTTCCTTCTCCTAAAATCTTGGCTCACTAAATACCGTTTCTATCAGCACTAGGTTTTCTAAAAGGTCTCTCTTGAGGGTTTCATTAACCTCATGGTATTTGCTTGATCACTGAAAATTTTAGGGAATAATAATAACGAGTTTGGAATGAAGTCTCAACTAAAGAAATTTTTGTGAGAGTTTTAAGTTAAGTATAGTGACAGGAGAGACGTGTAGGCAGTGAAAAATTGTCTTGCAGTTTCATGGAGTGCTCTTTCAGATCATTTGTACAGATTATTATTACAAATGTGCGAATAGGTTGCCCAATGAGTGGTGCCGTTCAATACACGAAAGCCCTTTTCTGCCCGCGTTACGGGACAAACAAGTCCACCATCTCTCCAGGATACGGAAATTAGTGCTAGACTTGTTTGGGATTAGCTCACTCTGTACAATCTCCAAAAGCGGTGTCTGCGGCTGTCTATCATGAAGATTTAGAAACTCCCTAGTTTGCTAGTTTAGCTAAATTCTAGGGAGAATCTGGGTCAGCATTAAGTGACTTCATAAAGGAAGCGAAAATTTTCAAGCATCAGCCGAACGCGAATCAACGGTCGGAGGATCTTCGTGGATAATGGATATGAGGAAACGAAGCGAATGCAAGAAGTTTTGTAATTCACGCAACATATTTGATTGGGATCAAGTTATAAAAATGACTGTCAAGTCATGAATCACGAAACGTTCGCCATTCCTCCTCTCTGCGGAATTGACCATAAACTCGATTGTGTCAAGTGTTTTATAGGCCAGTAAACGCATATTGTCCCATATAATGGCTTGTGAGTTATTACTGACATATGACTCCCACGAAACAATTGTTAATTACAATCTCACGTGCTACTACCTAATACACGTGTCCTCATCCCTGATATAAGTAGGGTTGACTAGTGGAACGCGGGGCTCTGATGAAGCGCGCAATAGCGCCGAGCGTATAGAAGTCACTAATGTATCAACCTCAAAAAGGCTTAGGACATTCTAATGAATTTTATTAAAGTTCACGTTTTTATCCTCGCCATCAAGTTTGATAATGCTTGGGGGATGGGGAAATAGAGAACTTTGTTAGACGATAACGCGAGATTGAACCAACGAACCTTCATGTATTGAGAGGCATCTTCAGGCACTGAGCCACTCGTTCCATTGTAAGTAAAATGTAAATGATGTGAGTTTCAGTAAAAAACGTGCCAGCTCTCTAATAGTGAAATTCGCAGTCCTTCGAGAGGCTAAATATTTGTGATAACACTGTCAATATCGCTTTTTGTTTGACTGTTTATCTTCGCTCGTTTTGAAGCATCATTGTCGCTTCAATGTTTAATTTGGGTTAAATGAAAAAGAAGGATTAGCGTTTTATGTGATGCAGAATCTAGTTTAACGTATTGATAGAAACTGATTTCTCTGGATTGTCAACAACGGATACGAACCGCGCCCACAAAGAGATGTGAGCTCTCTTTACACCAGTGCTGGGTGACTGCTTTGAACGCACTTGCTGTCATTTAACAACTCACAACGATATGATTCATGTGTGACTCATGTGTGATCCGAAACAATTTGATCTTACAACTCCAACCAAACAAGCATTTAGAGGACATATCAGTTGAAATAGCGCGCATATGGCGCAATCGTTAAAGGTGCTCTGCGTCGCACAAGACGTCAGTGGTTCAATCTCGCGCTTATACTAAGCCATCCATCCCTTCAAGATCGGTAAATTGGTACTAGACTGGTCGCAGACTTGTCTGAGAGGATAAGCAGCACTGACTCGGTTTAGCGGAAGTCCACCGCAAGTCATTGTAAAGGCCAGATGTGCATTCAATCACCTCAAACGAAGTTAAAAATTGAAGTCGAATGCATGGCGCATCCCTCAGGGATTGATTAACACCTAGAGCTTTATCCTTTTTATCCTTTTGTCAGTTGAAATAAAGGCTATCGGAATGCATAGATTTGTGTCAATAGGATACAAATCTTCTCTTTTGCTAATATGAAATTCAAAACTTTTGGAGCTCTCAGAATTCTTTGACAATGATATCTCACCCATCAAAGCATCATATTGTCTCGCGACTTGTTACGATTCCGAAGAAATTTTGAAAAAACTCGAATTCCTCAAAAGTTGATTTCTAATCGCTTTGATGAGAAAGGTGTGTCCTGTAGAAAATATCTGTCCGTTCGGGATCCAGGATAACATCTAACATAACTGAATCAAGTCCGCGTTTAATCATCTGTATTTAACGCAGACCCACCGACAATAATCATAAAACTAGCATATAACAAAACCGATAGAATAGCGATATTAGCACTGGAGCGATGCAGAGCTTGCTGTTTTTCGAGGACCATTAATCATCAAAAGGGAGCGTTTTCTAATAACTAACGATGGAAGAACTTACGATGTCATCATTCATACACCGATTTTGATTTATTATCTGCTCAGTTGCAATTAGAACTGACGGAAAAGAAATTGTAACGCACTTCAAATTTCAAAAAATCGTTCAAAAACGTGCTGTGAGCTGGGCCAAATAAAAATGCAAGAAGAAAATTCACGTACTCTCCGTTTTATACAAAGTAATACAAAATTGCTATGAAGCAGTTATGAACAAAATTCATTCACACAGCTCATTCATTTGAATTCTGTGAAATCTGCAAGATTATTTGATTAACCTAGGCTATCAAATTCTCTTTCGTAATAGGTTTTGTTGAAAAACTGCAATCGCTGAAGAATTCTGCAACTCAATTTATGAAAGAGTCAGATGCCCTCCGCATTTCCTTCTAATTACTTTTTCCGAATCAATTAACATTCCAATTTATTTAGATTTTTTTGTTTAGTTCTCGATTTACCGCTGCAATTCCTGATCTGATTTTCATTCAATCACTCTAATTTGCTTTCTTCTCAGTTTCGTTTGATGCTTGTGCAACAAATGTCACAATCACTTGCACTCCTCAATCTTTATTCTGTCTTTCAATCTGAACGTTCTATGCACCTGTCTTTCTGCCTGTTTTTCTTCCTATTTTTCCTCCTCATATATTTCCTTATTTCGCTTTTCTATCTCCTATCGCTGTGTCCTGTTCAATTTCATATGCAGCCATTTGCAACTGACAGTGATGATTTAACAGTAATTTTAGCAAACAAGGGGAAACGGCGCAAAAAAAGACAAAACCTGTTCAGGGTTATCGGAAACCGATTACTTCAAATGACCGAGTTTACCGTACGAGCGGTCTACACATTGAGGCGGATCGAACGTTTCAACGAAGTAAAACTACCGCAGTTCAAACATTCATTTGAGCGGCAGTGTTTTCAAAATTTGTTCTTCACTGGTAGATCCTGTTTCTTATTCACTCTTGATTGATATTATTTCAAAAACGGCGGATTAAAAGTACAGTGCCCTTTTTCCCTTTTTTCCGAGATTCGCGCGTGACGCAACGGTTAGAGATGCCCAGCAACAACCGTGGTCACTGCTTGGATCCTGGTGCACTGACATAACCAAACCCTTCCTTTATTGTTAGGGTTGGAAAATTACTTCCAGTCTTGTCTGAGAAGACAGGAGACACAGATTTGAGCATTGATGAGACTTCGCAAATCGTTGTCCAGGCCCTATATGCATCCGATCACCTTTACTATGCTGTGAACGAAGGCGAACACATGGCGCATCTTAATGAGATAAGCCGAACATTTCTTCCTTATCTTCTTTCCACAGTACGGTAATCAATCAGTCAACGTTTTTATATAGGACAGCGAATAATCGTATTACCATAGCTCACATCATCTTCACATGAATTATGCTCAACCTTATCTTGACTTGGTTTGAAAGGGGTTGCTAATCTATGAAGGCTCGTCAAAGTCCCATGAGTGCAGAGTTGCTTTCAGTGTATTCTAGCCGGCTATTTAGTGAAGTGCGGCAAAGCACGTTGCTGCTATGCAGCCCATCGCCTATCGCTCACATTTTTTTTCCTTCTTAAAAAGAAGCTAGCTAAAGAGCAACACGGATGAAATATTAGTGATTTACAACGATGAGCTTGTTGTAGTTGAGCTCTGACCCAAGAACACAAGAGCGCTGAGACTTCATGCACAAGTCGGAGGCTTGAATGTGCATTGGACTGATTACCCTTTCTGGGTGATACGTTACAATGTATCATTGAAGCCTCGTTCTACCATTATTCCAGCCATGTTCCAATAGGATGGCTTTATCAGCAATAGCTCGTCGAAAAGATTGACCCAGGTAACACAGTGGGCAACATGCTTACGGATTTATGTCATTTTTCCTTTCTGTCATTCATCATGGGAAAAGAAATTTTTTGACGCAATTGTCTTCTTTGGTTCCACTTACTTTCGCAGACGTTCACGCGTGCCGGTGGACAAAATGGTGCCGTGATAGACTTCTTCGTATTAGTATACTCACCAATTCTATGAAAATGCTATTCATGCATGAGGAGCCAAAGGTTAAGCCTTCATTCCAGAATATTGTTATGAGATAAGCCTAAATTGCTTTTATGGTTTCAATGGCCTTGAGTTGCCACCAAGGCGTGATTTTTGACTGTATTCACCTGTATAACTTGTCGTCCCGTTGATCGTCGAGTCCTCGAGCGGGTACCAGCAACACTTCCATTTTTCCCTATCGCGTGCAAGAGTAGCCCAGGGGGTCCTCCTCGCACTAAGGATTCGCTGAACATCATATCTTTCTTTTGATCAGTTCGTGCAGAAATCGGACTAACGGGTCGGTGGTCTTCTTGTAGAGCGCTTGATATCCCGAGGAATCCAGTCGGTAACGGCTCTTGTTCATCGTTGTCGTTGAACTGCATAACGTGTGCAGCCCACCTGATTTTCGATATTTCGGCTTGTAGAATGGCGTCTTTGATCTTCGATTGCTGGCATAGGTCGGAACTGTAACTATAATGGGCGCACAATATTCTTGTAAATCACAGCTTTTTGAGAATGACGATACTGGTATATTCAAACTAAAATACTGCAGTGGAACTGATTTGCAGATGTCTAGTGCTACTATGACTGAGACTCGGTTGCGACAACAATGACGGTTATATGATAACAGTTTGACTACTCTGAAAAAAACCGATGTTCTTTGAAACAAATTCAATCAAATCTTTTCCTATCACAGACTACTAATTCGTATTTTTTTATATGCAATGTATAGCAGATTGATTTCATAAGCTCAACAATACACACTGGCTTTTCGTTCGATTCGTTCCTCGTACTAACTATTTCCCTAATCCATCTGAGATCGGTAGATTGGTAGCAGATTTGTTTGGTAGTATGAAAATACTGCTACGATTTTCAAAGTGAAAGTGCAGTTTATTGTATAAACCACATACGCATTCATTCACCTCTATGGTTCTGAGAATGGAATCGAATTCACGGCTCTCAGCGTAGTAAACGCTTTATTGTGCTTCACGTCGTCTACGAATTTTATCAATAGGATGCTCATTTGCCTCTGATCCTCTAACGTTTTCAAATAAGCTTTGTATTTTTATTATATACTGAAACAAACTGAGTTACTTTGTCTCATAATAAAGCAAGGCCATTTTCTATACTAGTTAAAACAACCAAGTTAGGGAAGTAATAGCGCATTTTGTTATATTATACCGCTGCGTTGTAGTATTATTATCGTAGAGTTGCGTGTTTTCTGTCCGGTTTCAGAACATAATGTGCTCCTGGCAATGTTTTGATTTATTTAATTCATTCAGATAGGAGATAAGCAACGCAACAAATGTCGACAGGACAAACGGAGGAGTTGCTGGAATTCGAAACAGTCAGTGTGCCTTCTTTTCAGTATCTTGATTTCCATGAAAAATCTGAAGTAAATACTTATGCCATTTTGCCAACATCAGTTTTGCGGCATTACAGTGTTGAAAAAAGAGTTTCCTTGAAGTCGACATAACAGTGAGACGAAAGTTTGTGTACCGTGATCGTTTAGACAGATCTCCGACGGAAAATTACAGAGATTATCTCGGGCTACGTAAAAGGCTGGGTGGATGCAAATCACATCTATCTCTCTGAGGTTCAGTGCTTATCTCTGCACACCACTAGCCCCTGAATTTGTTTGGTGAACGATTATATTTGCCATCTAACTGAGTGTTGACATTCAGAAATGCTGCTTCGTTCTTCTCAGGCGGTTCGTTTTGAAAGACATTAGGCGTCACAATACGATTTCATTTAGTTCAAATGGTCCTAGCTGAGTTTCCTTTCCCTGTATACCGGCGGCAAATGTGCTTTAATGCTTCCAGGCCGTAAATACAAGCGTCGTCGACCTTTGTGGGTCCGAGAAGTGTTCTCCGTGTGCCTACTAGAATTCAGTCATAACAGAAGCGATATCTAACATGCGTTTTCCTTTGTTTAGTGTTTCGAATGTGAATGCCACTCACCATCATCACCCAATGCGCCTGCTGGGTATTGAGTATATTCTATGTTTTACGTAACAGATGGTTATTCAAGAATGTTTCACATCAACACGATTTATGAACTTGAAACATGATTTGCTAGTGTCTTGTTCTCTTCCAGCACTCAACTTACTGTAAATATCTGGAGAGATTTGATTCAAAAATGTAAACAGCACCGGTAACGTATTTGCACTATTTCTGGTCCACTTGACTTTTTATAGGCAATGCGAGACTTTTCGATGATGTTTCCAGCAATTTCGCGGAGCGAAATTGAGCGAATGCTCAGAAAAAATGATGGTGATGTTGCTGGTACTATCGATGATCTTTTACTCCTTTCATTAGAGGTATTTAGTTTGAAAATCAAACACTCAAAGTTGCTTTCGATGAATGTGATGTTCTTTTGCCCTCATTGTAGAAAGGTTTTTGAAGAGAAAAAATAATCTACAAGAACGTGCAGAAACTCATAGTCAGTTACGATATTTGCGAAACCTGTTCTTCATGAAATACATTTGTGAATTGTTGCAGACAACCCAACTTTCTTCAATGCCAACAAGCACTTCTTGTCGCAGCCAAAGTGCTCCATCAGCTGAAAAGGTCTGCAAACTTTGGTATTGAAGAAAATTGTCAAAAATGACAGTGATTGATTTTAGTAAAGGACGGATGGCAAACTTCCCTTTATCTCTACGGTTCATGTTTCCGAACACATTGATAACTTATTTTTTCCCTTGGTATCTTCATATCACAGCATTATGTGCAACTGATATTTCCCTTACTTGCTAGTAGGTGCTTGATGGATTGCTCATAAATCTACTTCACCTGCCGATGTCAGGAAGGAATAGAAATTACTGATAAGTAGATGAAGTTTCTCTAGAGAGATAATTTTCAGTCGGTCAAATTTTTATCGACTACAAGACGATCGATGGATGACGCAATGCCGTCAACAGTGAACACAAGGATCCGCAGGTAATGTGGTTATCGCAGGTATCATGTTTAAGGGACGAAAAACGTCTATTCAGCATAGTCATTTCAATACATAGATATCTGGTTGCTTACATAAATGAGAAGCTGTTTATGTTTGAGAAAAAAATTTACAAAATAAATCGCCTACTCAATTGATTGTGCGAGACAACCGCATATTCGCGTTTTCCTAGCTTTTTCCAGGCTTCTTTTTTTTAAGAAAAGATCTGATGATTGATAGCAGTTTTTTACTCTAAACACTTCGTGCCCCAAAACACTGACTAATCGCGCTGAAAAGTAACAGCTGATGCTTTTGATTTTTTTTTTGTTAAAAAAAGGATATTAAGCGAAAGCTGATCAGAAGTGATGAGCGTATTCAGTGTTTCTCGATTGACTGCTGACCAAGTAAGCCGAGAGCGAGCACGTCTGGAGATGTTGAAAAAGGAAAACGAACGTCGGCTGGACACTGTTTGTGATGAAAAAGAAGCTAGGTAGCTAGCTTTCATTCTCAAAAACTTAACTAAAGGCCGAAATCACATCAAAAATAAGTTGTGTTTAGATTAGGAATATCGACGATAGTAGTGTTAGTTGGAGTGCTAAAGAATAAGTAATTTGGGGTTAACTAGTTCTTATGAATGAATGAGACTCAACTGAGTACATATATTTGATTTGACCTTCGTGGGGCCCTGCCGATGTACCAAATCAGTACTTTGCCCTTCAAAACAATCCTGAAACCAATTTGCACCTGCGTACATATCCCTTTGCGGACGGCGCCATTTTCAGCTGGCGGCTCGGACGGCTACGAAGAGGGCCTAATGTGGAAGCTTTCTAACGAAATTTGTACTTTTTCGTCAGCATGTAGGATTTGTGTGTCAAAATGCTCAGATATGATAGAACTGACCTCAATACGGTTATTTTTTTATTAGAAATAACGTGATTGCTCCAGTAATAATCCACACTTTCAGAGGAAAAAAGCAATTTTTCATGAAAAGGCTATTTTTGAAAGTTTATCGAACATTCCGATGATTTTTATTCATACTTGCTTGCAATTCAATCAAATTTATCTTCTATTTCTTTCATTTCTTTCCGTATACTTTATTGCATGAAGTGCATAAAATTAATCATACTGGCTGGAAATTGGAAAACAATGAGTAATTCGCCAAAATAGTGCTGCCTGTTGCATCGATAAATCTTGATAATTTTTTGATTATTAGTGCAGCTCAGATTCCCATTTCTCAGATCAATGCATAATTTCGTTCGAATTTTCTATTCACAGCTATGGTATGCGAAGAAGAGATGGAGGTATAGCGGTTCTTTCCCCTTCTCTCCACCCTGTTTGAGCCCTTTTTTAGAAACATGTATAAAACGTTTTAGTAGTCATTCGATAGCTAAAATTAAGTGAATTTGAACGATGTATTTTATTCCTTACATAGTCTGTTTTCCTCGCTGTCGGAGTCGAAAAAAATTTGTACCACATTCAAGCATTTCTCATCAAATAAAGCTTTTTTCATAAGCAGTTGATACTCGCATAAGGTAGGGAAAATCTTAGCAATTTCAGCGGTGTACTTTATTTTGATAAAGGATTTCTCATAGTGTTGTAATGTGTTCAAAAGAAGGTTAGATTTTTCAACTTTGGATAATTTTCAATGTCAACATCCTCTTTTGCACACTTCTTAGGAAAAACGCGTTTCTTGATTTTGCCAGGGTTATCAGTAACCATTCGATAGTTCAAATCTTGAAATTTTGATGATTTACTTTATTGTTGAAATGGTTCTCTTAATGCGCTTTAACAGCAAACAGAATATCTTTCACACCAAAACATTTAACGCTGAAGTTAGCTTTTCCGCTGTGCTTCTAAGAATTCTTCTATAGCTCAAATTTTGACAATATTCGTAATATCTTTGTTTTAAAAAAAAAGACTTTTTACTGTACTGTGTAGTAGTCAAAAGAAGATTACGTTTCGCAACCAGTTGATGTGTTGCTGAAGGCACGGTGACTTGAGGCCATTTCCGCAAATCCCACCCTCTAGAGTGCAAAACTCAATTGTTTTCTCTTGACTACCACAGCTCACACTAAGGAGTACTCTCTAAAAATAATTCACGTTCTTGAAATCGCTGAGATTTGCATTGTCGAATGGTCAGTAATTGTTCGTCGAAAAAACTTCATCCGGCGAACAAAAACAAGCCAATTGGAAACAAAATACAGCATTCAGGTTCAATTGATTTCAGCTATCGATTTTTTCAGCAAAAAAGTCTATGAGAATCGAAATATAATTATGTAATTCCTTCAATCAGAGAAATTGGATTGTAATCTTTTATTTTCATTAGGACGTACTGTGATATTATTTCCAGTCATCAAGCTTAGTACTAGAGTCTGAATTTCTCATGCTATCTATTGACTACAAAAACATCAGGAAGACATGAGAAGACGCCCAACAACAGCTGGGAATATAACCTTTTCGCAGATATTCTTTTGAAAAAGAAAAGATTTTGGACAGCGTTAGCGTTATATTGTCAAAATCATTCATACAGTAGTCTTATGAGTGATATTCCATCGTTTTTTGATAACAATGCCCCTCTGAGAGTTCTATAAACCCGAATTTGTATTGAAGCTCGCACCATTCTTTGTAGCCCGTTCGAACGGCGCGCCTAGCTGACGGTCATATTGAACTTCATCGTCCTCAAAGAGATTATATATATACATATAAATATATATATACATATATATATGCGCATGTGGCGCAGTGGTTAGAGATGCACTGCGTCGCACACGAGGTCACTGGTTCGATCTCGCGCTCATGGCTCACCAAGCTATCCATCCCTCCGGGGTCGGTAAATTGGTACCAGACAGGTCTCAGACTTGTCTGGGAGGATAAGCAGCACTGACTCGGTTCAGCGGGAGGCCACCGCGAGTCATTGTAAATGCCAGATGTGCATTCAATCACCTCAAACGAAGTTAAAAATTGAAGCCGAATGCATGGCGCATCCCTCAGGGATTGACCTTTATCCTTTATCCTTTTATATATGCTATATGTGTGTATACATGTAAACATTTATATATATGTATATATGTACATGCAATATGCCTGGAATAGCCAGATTAGATCGTTCTCGGATTTCTACCACTGGCACCCGTCAGCCTTTATCAATCGTATTAAGCTTCTAGACAAGTCCAATACCTATCTCCAGTACATGGGAAGTTTAACAGTGCAGATTCAAGACGATGTCGAACTTTTGCGGGTGCGCGTTATCGGCATCATTAGAGTGCGTTACTCGGTCCAACTTCGGTTCTTCAATAATTTTGAGTAGAGAAGAAGGACATGGTTATGAAATTCTGTTTATTGTTCTTTTATCGTCGAATTGTAAATGCGCAATCATCTATGGGAATAGGATAATAAAAATTTATGAGATGTTTTGACTCTACATATTCGACATTCTTATTTGTGGACTTTCAGAATGCTTGAAGACGAGCAGCTGGCACTACTGATGCAGAACAAGGAGTTCATTCGCTGGCTTCGAAAGGAGCAACTTCGTCATCCATGTGATTTTTTTTGCTTTCATTCGAAAAATTGATTTCCAAATATTTATTTCGCCGAAGTCTAATCGAAATTCGTGAATGCACTTAGTAATCTGTCCGAAAAATATTTAGCGCAAAAGCAACATGAAAAAAATTAGCTGTCGCATGAGATTTTGTATGCTCTACATGTAATCTGTCTGCGGAGAATTTCCTTTATCTTACATCCACTGCATGCAAACGGGAACTCCAAAGTCTATAAAAGAGAGGGTCTTACTACTTCATTCTTACCGGTAGTGAAGTAAAACAGTCTGTAACAAGTGGCAGTCAAGTTATCACTCCATGTAAGCGCTTGATTTTCAGCGTACATCTCGTCATCATCCCATTTTGATAAGGGGTACAGAAAGCGGTGTTCGTCTGCCAAGGAACACGGTAGGATTACTTATTGTTTTGAAAGTTTTTAGCCATATTTTGATTATACAAAAAAGTGAGTGATATGCCAAACGCGGCTTTAGGCGGAGTTAAGCATACGTTTCACTCTTTCTCGAGGTGCGTGTCAATCAGTTCATTACTGGAGGCCCATGACCATTACCATCATTCATTCTGCAATATATGATATACTTCTGCTTTTCTGCTCAGATGAGAATCAGAATACTTTCTAAAGCCATTGAAGTCTGAACGTTTTTCTTGCCCACAAATACACAAGGCGTCAGACCGTCCAAAGGAACGTTTTTGAAAACGCGCTCGATGAACACAAGATCAACTTAATTGATCAGACAACTCTTACTTTTGATATTATCTTTGCAACGGAATCGGGCTACAATATTCGGGCTGCAGTTTAAAAACGCAAAGTCTTTTTCTAAATAAGAAGTTGACCGTGATTTCAGCAAACTCGATGAACTCCACATTATGCACGACCATCGCTGCCGCATGGCTTTGTTGATCGAAGCAGAATTTTTCTCTAATATAATAAAGCAGGAGGCAGTTTGATGCTTCTTTCACTTGAAGATACTGTTTACTTTTGGGCTAGTGTACTAACGGAGATTTTCGTTAAAATCACTATTATTTTCGACTGAAATTCACATTTCCACCAGTTCCAACGCTCCAAGTTGTTAACGAGTTTCCAAAATTTCGAAGAAATAAGGATCGGTAGAGTACAGTAGAGGGTAGAGTTACAATGTTCGCTTCCACATTCTCCTGTTCCAGATGGTGCAAAAGCCAGTCGTTTACAGTTTATGGTCTATGTTTCTATTGTTGATTGAGCGTTGTCGCTCCGACTTTGCAGCTTTTTTTTGAAGATTAACTGGTACATTGTAGGATTTCTAAGAACTATGAGTATTTGCATTAGTGTTCTTTCTACACAGTAGCTTAACCATTCCGTGTAGTGAAGCAGGGTATAGCGATCTTGTATTCATCTCGTTAGAACAAAGTAAAGGTTAATTTTTTTGGCGCTGTTACAGATAAAACAAACGTGGAATGTTATCTAAGTCCCTTTTGTGGTGCTCAGTGTAGTCGAACTCCATCCACGCGATTTACATTAAGCATCACAAAAGCGATCAAATGCATATTTGTCTGGTGTAACTTCACCAATGCAACAGGTTCGTGTTCTAATCCACCCAGACGTGTTTGATATCAGTTTGAAGGCTTCATTAGTTTCAGGCCTAGGAATGAACCATGGACTGTTTTGTTTGCGTGGAATCTTCAACTGTTGCGCCCTTTATCCTTTTCCCAGTGTTACAGATAGACTACTAGTACGGAAAACGGAAAAAAATTATAGAGGGTCTCATTTCAATCTACAACTTATGAAAACTACGGTTGAGACGCAATTCACTTTTGTTCCCTTCAGTGGTCTGCTCAAGTAGTTGACCGAAATTTCTATCGTCTAGAAATTGGCGTTCAAAATGTTTTCCTGAAAAGTTTAAATGCGTTTTAGCCAATACAAACTCTAGATATTCTGTTTTGGAATTTGAACTTTTTCAAAAGTCACGGCTCGTTCTATACTGTCGGCGAAAATCTTTGACATAGAAACACTTTTGTAAACATCTGTACATGAGCTAGAATATTGGAGAGAGCATGCATAAGTTTTTATCGGTCAGTAACTCTGTATTACGGTGTACTCTGGTGTTTACATATTGACATCTACTAAGTCCCATGTGAGCAAATATATACAGTTCTATTGTTCCAGTCGTTGTCTTACTTTGGATTCAAAAGAATGTAAACAAACCCCATTTTCGCATTGAGCGTCTTTTTCCGACAGGAAAGAGGTGTCAGAACTACATATTTGCGATCAAAATGATCGCATTAACCAGAGAATGCGTGCGTATTGTCATGTATTCATGAAGTATTTGGTACAAAACACTCTACTGCAAGTAGCACTTGAGATGTGTAATGTGTCTCAACGAGTAAAAGGCACCTCAACGAGAAGAAAAAAAAAGCAGTAAAAAGGCTGTTTTCAGTCCATCACAAAATTGTCACGTTACATTCTAAACGTCAGTGAAGTCCAGCAGCTGTCCGGCGATTAGTGCAATCCATTGGAAAGTAAATTTTTGTAAAATAATGCAATTTCTAAATTTTGTTGAACTCAAGTTGGAAATCTTTTGAACTAGGGAACCATATGACAATGAAGGGATAAGTACGAAACTTTATGATCAAATCAGCAAACAAACTCAACACGCTTATACTTTTCAGTCTTTTCCCCCAACAGAGGAAGCACACAATCCGACCACTTAAAATCCCGAAGTGATGAGATCGATAGAATTGTCGCTCATCAATCTTTGGCAGCATCTGATATGAAGTGCTGCTTTTCACACCGGCAACTATGGAAAATTTAGGGAATAAATCAAGCAGGGCGATTCAATACCTGCAGTTTGAGGTGCTTAGGTGCAAATCTCACTTCAGCCCTTTGACTTCTCAATGGCGCTGTCGGCGATTGTAACCAAATTTTGTTCGTATGAACTGTGTTGACCAGAACTGTTGATTTCTATTTGAATACAAAATCGTAAATCAGTGTTTCTTTTCCTAGGAAAAGAGTTAAAATTCGTACATTACACTTTTTCCAACAACCTTTTTTACCACATTTTTTGAAAGATATGGCATATATTTGTATAAATTCAGGTCCCCGTGTTCCGGAGGGACCGATTGTTGATGAACTGATCATAAACGCCGAACCTGATCTGAAGGACAAACTGAAGAATATGAGTAGAAGTGGGTAAAGATCGTCAGCATTGAACTATCATAGAATACTTCCGTAAATGTATATGGGGATTTTGGTTCCAAATTGGAGGTTTTTTATCAAGCTGTAAAATTTTTATAAGTTAAGTTATCAGTTTGATCTAATGAGCATTGAATGATTTCAGTATCAAAAGAGCGCCTTCTACAACTTGCCGCACGCTTCCGACGAAACGGTGATGCTCAGTTGAACGCCTTCTAATTGATTTACATTTGTGCTTGTTGATGGCTTCAATATTGGTAGATTTTTTAATGACGAATTTTCTCAATGAATCGGACTTATTAGGTTCTCATAAGCTTAACGATTTCGCCCTCAAATTATTTCCTATTTTCGATCATCTTCATGCCTGCTCTCCTTCCTTCACGCTTGTCTTGTCAATATTCTGTTTCTTGCCAAAACTCCTTCACATCTCATTCGCTCTTTCTCTACCCAACCCGTCCCTTTCATTTCTGATTTTCACTCCTTTTTCTGTTCTTCATTTTGTCGTTCTATGTTCATCCCATTTTTATCTCCTTATTTCTCTCTGTTTCCTCCAGTTCCCTCTTTTTATCGACAATGCGCATTGTTCGTCCTAATTGACGTCATTCTCCCGATTTGGATTTTCTGAACTAAAAATCCTTTTGATTTTGTTAACAAGGCATCTTTAGGAAGGCGATGTGTTCTTCATTTCTAACGTGTGATTATCTCCTGCTTCCCGATTGGTCAAATGTAGGCAAAATTGTGGTTTTATTGGCATTCTCCAAGCTTAATGATACTGTATGTCATATATATAGTTTTTCAAACATCATACATTTTAGAACTGTTGATTCTGGGTACCAATAACGTGAAATCAATAAAGAATGATCATGCTGTTAGACTGCCACTAGAGAAGTGAATGGTGACTGATTTGATGCTGTCGCGTTGACCAAATGAAAGGAATAGCTGAGGTAAGAAAAGAGATTCAAAAGGAATGACAGCAAGTCATTTCTTGGTTCATTTTCTACACATGAATCTATGAGTTGATTTTTGCGCCATCTCGACGACGCATAGCAAAGTTTTTTTTCCCGGAGCTTTGCACTCTGAAGAGAATACAGCCACGAGGTTCACTCCAGGTCGATGTAATGTTGAACATCTTATTAACACATTTGATGCAGCACAAAGAGATTTTCGCTTAGAAGTAGTGCATAGCAAAAATCCGAGAGGTGCAAGTCAGCATAAGAAAAGCAATATAAAGCTATCTTTACATGGATAGTAATCAATCAAATGAATAAATAAATATACATGCATACATATATATATCGTTACACAATCCAGCTTTTATATCTATTGTATGGATACCAGTACTCCGTGCATTTGATTCGCTTCATTGCATCTATTTCTAGGTGTGCTAATGCATGAAGATTTTTTTTTGATTATGAATGTCGTTGAATGGTGGAAATGTCAATTTTTCCTGCAGTATTGTGATTTGTGATAGTCATGCTAAAGCATTCACGCTTGGATTGAAAAGAGTGAACTTCTCCAGAGAAGATTAGCATCAATTCTCGGAGCCGCAGGAATGAGAGGCTTGGTGAGCCCAGTGTGAGATCGAGCCAACTGTATGCTCGTGATAACTCGTTTCACTGTGACGATTCTGCCCGCCTGCTAGAGATATTCTTTATAATCAGGATTAATCAAAATAAAACAAGTAAATCAAATATATACGAGGGAGGGGAGACATGGTCGAATGGTTGATACTCGTCACGGAGCGGAGTTGCTGTCCACCCCACTCCCCCCTCCCCCCTTAGCACTCTCCGGTAGTCAGCAACGAACATCCTATGGAACGTACTAGCCAGGTTATCCTTGGAATTGCAAGGAGACTTGCTTAACCAGTATCCTACGGCATTCATAAAGAAGGCAAAACAAATTGAACGATAGAATACTGTGATTCGGACAATGAAGAAACAGCATACACTGTGAATGGGATCAAATAAAATAAAAAATTAGAAACTTAATAGTCCAGTTTTCAACAAACGCGGAAAATGTATCAGACTAGAGAATACAACATGTCGCAATACTTTGGCTACTTCCACTTCAAAACAATTTTACATGTACCTTATCTTGTAGTATAAATCAAGTAGCACTTATCTTCGATACTAAAAAGACCTTACGCATCAACTTGAATGCATACTCCTTTTCTAAAATCACTTTATCGCAGAGCCGAATGGCTGTTGAGCTCACGGTGGATAGATCCGTCGATGAGATGATTTGATCCCGTAATCAAGGTTCACCAAATCTTTTATCCCTTCGGTGTCGGTGAAGTGGTACCAGACTTGTTTAGAAGAACAGAAGCACTGGCTTCATGCATCGCAGGCCAAGCCCTAGTGAAATTCATATATGCATTCAGTCACACAAATGTTGGATGAAGACGAATGCGTACCGTTTCTCAGGAATCAATCAACGTCGAGAGCTACACTTTTTATTCAATTATATATGCAAAAGTGCGAGTAACTCCAAAAACTTTCCTGGAGGAATCCATGCAACGATGAAACCATTGAGATATAGATGACTTAGTCCTTAGTTATCTAAGAGGTCACTCACTCACGGTTATATCATGCAGCTAAAAGACCTGCAATTTCACATCTTTCGCTCGATTTAGCAGTTTTCTAATGCTCTTTTATTCATTTGAGTCTACTACTGCTACCTGCTACTACTGTAATCTCATAGACGTACAAAGGATGAGATGTGTGTCTGCTTTAGAGAACAAGGTGCTCTGAATAAACATTCTAAAGCACAGCAGACTATCACTACATGAAGTTGGACATTGATGCTAGATTTTAGGAAAACATTCAGCATCCATATAGATATAGATCTAAGGAGTTGAGTTATTGTAAATGAGCGAGAAGAACGCTGAGTTAATCGGAGAAGAATGCTATAGTATGGAGATGTAATGTACCATAATCTGTCATATTTCACCGTGATAAATGATGGAATAGGACAGAACAGACCATTTTCGACGACCGTGATAGTGAGGAAAGTATGACGCGTGTACAGTATCTAATAGGAAAGATCGTTGATAATGAGGAAATATTTCTGCCAACTTTTGTTTTCAACACACGACTGTTAAACTCAAGGAACGAGGACTGATTATTGCTTCAGTAAAACAAGATGATAGGTGCTAAGTCGGTCGCGCACACCCGCGACTGCCTGGGCAATATTCGTCTTTGGAGGAGACCTTTGGCGACAGTGTTATCTTACATTAACAAAATCAGCAGTAATGCATGCTAGTACGCTACATGATTCAACACGATAATGCTCCGATGATGCTCGACTGGAAGTGAACCATCTAGTTAAAATTTTTTGAGAGATAAAGTAGTATTTTATACTTAGATATTTAGTTGGTCCGCTTTCACCAATTGTGCGGACCCTAGCACATATTCCAATGGCATATTGCTATTCGTGTAGATGATATTCCTTGGGTTTCTGAAGCAACCTTGCAAGATCGTTTTCAGGTCTTCACAACGTCGTTTCCATAGAATAGGTTTCGGTGATGAAGCCTTGGCCGGGTTTCCCACTTGTTGATTCGAAGATGACGTTAGGCCGAATTAAAAAGTAGAAGTAGTACAGAAAATTGACCGGCCACTCACGGACGATGTTAAAGCTGAAATTCAAGCGTTTTACAGCGACACTTATTCGTTAATGTGATGTCGTTTGCAATTTGTGTAAGACGTCTATGAATCTGAGCGTGCTGGATCACTTATATCCTTTACTTATATTATCTAAAAATTTTGCCACAGTTGATTCCAAATTCAAATATTCTGAAACATGTTTCAAGCTAATTCGGAATTCGGTAAACGTCTCCAGGTTTAAGGTAATGGTCCTCACTCAAGCAAAAGGATGCGCTGCTTCCTTATGTCGAATAGCAGCAGGGTATTCTCTTCCTAACGGTCTTCTAACCTGACAAGGAAATCAGTATTTCGATTTTGAAACCCAGTTAGAATAAACTATTTCCAAAAACCACTTAAATTTTTGTGGAGTCTGTTTGATCTGCATTATGAGTATAGCATAAAAGAAAATTAGCTTTCGTGAGTAATTTGGAATTGCCTGCGAAGAAATCTTGAGCAATGAAGTTGTAATCATTCCACTCAGGAAAGTTCTAGAATGTTATTCTTTTATGCTACACTCATAATGCAAATCAAACAGACTCCACAAAAAGGTTAATAACATTTCCCAAGTGCTATATAATTTTTTTTTATTCTGAAATAACATACCATAATATGAAATCATACTGTAGAGCGATGTTGGAGTTTCGAAAAAAAAACCAACAAACCTGTATATCTCCATAAACCAAGAAGCCGCAAAATTACAGTACGACACCTGTGTCATTCACGTGCCAATCATGACGTAACGGCGAGCAAACGGATTATTATCTGACTGTTTTTTGGAGAAAAAAGCGACTGATATGATGTGATATAATCAACGTCGCGCATACAGTGCCACATACTATAATAACAGGCGATATTAGATACAGAAATATATGAATGATCAATTGAGGCAGAGGTATCTTACCTGAGATTAGGAGATGCCACTACAATCACGTCAAAATTGGTAAGGATCCTTTGAGATCAGTCACTGGCTAAGAGATCATAGAAATTCCGATCATGCTAGAGAGACTGTCAGAGCAGATAAAATAACCTTAGTTTGTGTTGAGCACTACATTCTTGAAGACTATAATTTGAATGTCTGATAATTATTTCTTGAGCCATGCATGTGGTCTGTTAAGAGCACTTGTACAGCCAATGCAAGTGTTTCGAACATTGAAGACTCGTCAATCGAGCAGGCCCTATGTTTTAAGCCAGTCTTCTCGGATATCCAGCCACTAGGGTAATAATTTTCATTGCTCGATTCCAATGCACTTATGCATATATCACGTGATTACCATAGTTGCTATACTGTTTTTTGGAGTCTCTCGCTTTTCAATGTTGCAAAGTGTATGCACAATGGAATCTCTTTATCGCCAATCAATTTCGAAGCACAAAAGTATCCGCCCACTTTCGACCGTATAAAAGGATTGCCTTTTAGTTGAACAGCAAATCATCGTAGTATTCCCAGCTCATCTGTTAGGTCCTCACTCATCGTAGTCTTAGCTTTCTATCACACGATGCTTTGCTTACTCTTCGATGTGATTAATCAGTATTTTCAAAGCTATCCACTTTTCCTGTTGGTAACATTAGCCTGCGCTTCGTGACTTTTATAACATGAAATTTCGTACAGTCATTAGTAATTGCAGTAGACTCGTGGTCGTCGGCATGATCATATGTCTTCAATAAACGAAAACCTTCATCTCCTTGGACTAAAAAATTCCACCATTTACAAGCCGTACGGCTGATGTTAAGCAAAATAAGCATCCAACCAAGTTACATTTGTTAATGCAGTCAAATGGATCTTGTATTTCAAAAGGGTTAATCAACACTGAACACTTTATATGCGACTGTTTTCTGAGACTTTCTAAAAGCGAAATAATGAGCCAAGGTCGAGGGATTGGTTGACCCACGACGGCGTTACTGATAAGTCCTGGTAGGATGAAACAGGCGTCTGTATAGCACTTAGACGTTAGTGGCTCAAAACACGTCTATCCTTATCATATTATTGCTTGAGTGATATCTATAAAAAAGCGGTCAAATGTAGAGGTATGATTCATTTTAACAGCCAAAAACTCGGCTGCTAGTTTCTGTAGTGTCACGGGCTCTATCACCTTGCTTGCGATAATTATTACTCGGCGTCGCTTCCTTCATAGAGGAGTATAGCCTCAAGGGATCAGTTGAACCGAGGACGGTGCTACTGATGAGTCCTGATTGAATAAACCAGGAGCTTGTATAGCACCCAAACCTCAACGACTCAGAATATGCCTTATCCTCATTTAGTCTGATAGCATATTTTGAGTCATTCATGAATATCATGCCACTTATAAACTGTTAGACACGTTCGACCTTCTCTCATCAGTAGCACGGTGCCCTTTGCCTGAGCCAATCCCTTCTGGCAATCTCATTCTGCGCCGCTCCCTTCTTACTAGGCAGTGTGGTTGCTTAGTGGGGCGTTTGGTACTGACTAGGAGTGCGATATCGCTAAAACGTACATATACTGGAGTAATAAAACTTGAAAAACGGTAAACTCTGAATAGATAGAATCCTGAAAAGCGAGGCTTCTAACAATGAGTCGAAGGAAAGGAAGATTTGTTGGGAACAGCACGGCTTGTCTAGTGCAACGCAAACCAAGGTGTTTTGAGGAGAATGTTTTGTGTTTTTGTATTATATCATGTATTTTTATTCACTTACGCCACGTACTGGCTCAAGGCCTCTGAAATGGCTGAGAGATTGCTAACCGGCTAAAGTGTTCATTTTTGCATATTTTATTGAACGAGTCGTTTTTTGATCTCGTGTCTTTTGACGTCTCACATGTCTTTCACATAACTGAGCACATCGCAAAGCAATATAAAGTTCCATTAACGCATTGCTCCTTCTTTCTATAGGTGACTGTTAAACCTCTTTCGTCGTTTCTCGACCGGCTTTTGTTGCCGCGGTCTGATCCTGTGCGCTCGCTTGCCCTGTGTTCGTTCAATTCGATAGTACTTACACACTGCATTGCATGCAGTATCAACTAAAAGAAGAGTCTGATAATTTGATGACATGTTTTGAGCCTATTAAGAAATCTGCGGGCTCATCAGCAGTGTCGCCCTCTTCAGTTCAGACAGTCCCAGGGGATATACCCCTGCTTATAATGGAGTTAACACCGAAGTATTCAAATCATCGCATGTCGAGTAACAAAATCTCTCAACATTGCGGTAACCACAGTCGAGCACTTAAGGCTGCGAGAATGAATTATTTCTTTGCTTTCGACTGTTATATAGATCTCGTTCAAAAGCAATACCTCATAATCCGGTAACATGTTTTGAGCCTTTTATGAAGTCTGGTATGGCACTTATGCCCGCTGCAAGGGGTCGCCTGATCCGAAAGGCGTTGTTCTACTGATGAGCTTGTAAACGCGAAACAAGTTTGTCTAGTACTGTATGAGGGCCATATTAGACCTCATAAAAGGTTTAAAATTTTTTATCAAAATATAGATTGTTATTTTTTGTGAGCGAGGCCTATATGAGCAGTCAAAAGTAAAGGTAAAAGAATAGCGTTCACATCTCCGATAGCTTTGCATTTGGAGCCTATTTCTGGTTCTTGTCTGCTCTTCTGCAGCTAACTATCAGATGAATCATACCCATATCTGAAGAAGAATATATAGATGTTATTAACTTGGTAACATCAACTTATCACAAATATCAGTCGGATTTTTTAGAACCGAAGATAGAACGAACGATTCAGTCTAATAATAGTAAAAAAAAATACGTTCTATTCATTTGTGAACGGATACGGATACTTTTTGTACGGATAAGATCAAAGACATGAAAGCACGAGAAAAAGGACTTTCTAGTCGACTAGATGGAGAAGCATCAATTTCTACCTAATTTTGCTACATTTTAATGATTTTCATTTGTTATATGATTCACCAAAGTGATCTATATTGTATAAGAACCTCTTTCTTATCTTGTTTCCGCTCCTTACTTGCCTCAGATTTTCCGTGTTCGTCTCCCTCTCGTGATTACATCACTTCCAAGTACTTTAGCACTTTATTTGACACAGTGTTTTTTTCACTGTGTGGATCCTAGTACTTCTAGCATTCAATCCGTTTTTCGTCTTCTTCTTGAACCGCATAGAATACTGCTTGAACGAGTCTCGTTGAAATCTCGAGGATAGCCTTGCTGTGGCGTTCCATAGGATGCTGTTGTTGACTACCGGCGAGAGGTGGGAAATGGGGCTCTCTTCGCGAGCGCAGAGACGAGCATCACAACCACTCGGTCATGCCCCTCTAACAGTAAAATCAGACAACTAATTTTCAAAGTATAGAGCATCATTGTCTGCTACTTTCTGCCACCGTTTTGCAAAATTCCTGATCTGCTCAAAATAAAATTCCGCCTCTTTTGAATCAAAAAAAATCTTGACATACGTCTTCATCTTTACCAAATAATTGAGCTCGACTCGCAAAAAAATGCTCCAAAGGTTCTTCGGTGAGAATAGCCTGCTAGATGCTTAGAAATGTCTTATAAGAAACGCATAGAAGAAGTGTAGGGGCGTATTTTGAAAGAAACGGAAAGCACCAGAATACTTGTGAAGAACGTATGCAGAGGTACCTGAACAATGAGTTATGAGTGAACAATGAGATGGAATTGTTGTCAAGAGTATCTGATAAGTTATTGATGTTTTAAATTTCTCAGGTCATAACAAGTAGTTCTTCTTTACAACTCACTGAGATGTAGGCTCGGCCAAGTCAGCAGATGATGAAAGCGAGAATTACATTCCAGTGACGAGGCAGAGCACAAAGAAAATTTAATCCGGGATGAAGACGAATAGCAAGTGAACAGAGTATTGACAGGTACTATCGACAATCGCTTACTTAAAAGCATTTCATCGATTTGAAGCTACTTGTGAGTGAACCTGAGTCGTTTTTTTAATACACTTTTAGCGACTAACGTTCAGACTCTGGGTGTTACTGGTAATGTCGAGCAGTTTATGGGTGCTCTGAATGAAGAGGAGCGCGCTACGTTTGTCCGATTGGCAAAAAGAGCTCATCTCGACAGAAGCGTCATGACTGAGAATTGCTTCAAAAAATCTTGTTCAACTTGAGCAACCTCATTAGTTCTGCTTTCTATTTAAGAAGTTTGCTAGATTCGCGATAGGAATGCGCTGGTAAAATTGGGAGATCAGTTTAAGTTGATATAAGCGAGTATCTAGAGGGCATCAAAACGGCGAGCGAGATTTCTCTGGGAGTCAATGCCCTTGCAAAGGGAATAATCAAACATCCATTTTCAAACTCCTTGTAGAAATTTGCATAAATTCCATGGATAAAAAAATGAAGAGCAAGCGAGAATCCTTTTTTGACACGTTGATCTCAGACTGCTCATTTGACGTAAGAGATGTACATTACCCACCCATTTGCATTCCTTGCTGCTGGGTTTCATCAATGGCCCGTAGAAAACGGTAAGCCTGTTAACAAATCGTAAACAACTCAGCAGAAATTTATGTCGTGAGTTTTCTTTTAAGATGGAAGTATGTGATTGACTAGAGGCCTATCAACCTGCGCTTTTGGAGTTCTAAAGGTTGCGAAATTTCTAAAGCGTAGATGAAATAGTGGTTTACTTCGGTTATCCGGTGATAGCGAGTGGTTGTGGCGCAATGGTTAGTGGTGCTCTTCGTCGCACACTAGGTCCAATGTTCGATCTTGCGCTCGTGGCTCACCAAGCCATCCATCCTTCCGGGGTCGGTAAATTGGTACCAGACTGGTCTCAAACTTGCCCGGGAGGTTAAGCAGCACTGACTATGTACAGCGGAAGGCCATTGCGAATCACTGTAAAGGCCAGATATGCAATCAGTTGCCTCAAACAAGGTTATAAAGATGACGAATGCATAGCGCACCCCTCAGGATTTGATCAACGCCGAGAAATTTATCCTTTGTCCCTTAGGAAAAAGAGATTTGTGGATGAAGATGTTCGGTAATTGAAGAAAGAAGGATGGCACGCCCCTTGCCTTTCAACTCTGTTAATGTTAGCGCTTCAACTTTCACTCGTGAAACCTCTTACTATTGCATTGAAGTCAGTGCTACTTTATAAAATTTGTTGATTTTTAAACGAGACTCGTCCTTACGTACATCTTTCTGGTCGTCGTCCTTGTAGTCGTTGCCGTCAGTAAAGGGCATACGATTCGTATACCACCACCCTTTGGCAGCCCAAGGAATATGGACAGGATTAGTCATTTTGGTGGCCATACGAGCATGGACAAGATTAGTCATTATAGTAGCCTCATTCGACCTAAAGAGAGCACAATAAAGAAGCGAGAAAGTATTCAACTCGAAAAAACGCAGCCGAGATCGAAGGGATCGGGTGATCTTGGAGCCTCGATTGACAGAACTTGGTGAAGGAGACAGGTTTCACTTGACTTTGTGAAGCCCACTGTACAAATGATAGCTGTTGTATGCAAACAATGTCACAGAAATAAACTTGTTTGTAGGAGTATACGGGAACGACGTCATCCCGATATTAGTCAATAAATTTCTGTCTTTATAATGAGTGAACATTAAGCGGTTACTATACTGTTTCGGTTCTTTTCGGTTATCCGAAGACAAACGGATATTCGACGTGATTTGCTGTACAGGAATTTTGCATAGGAGTGTTAATAATCATTCGAAAGCTCAAAGCTATGGCTAGCGCGGCATGTAGCCGGCTATGTAAAATACTGTCTAGAAGTGGTATAAAATCCAAAACAAATTTCTGTTTCACATGATCACGCGTTTTTTATTTCAATTATTTTCCGCTGGCCTAAACTCCACCCTTGAAGTGATGGCACTCATTTGATAGCACAAGTCTCGAAGAACTCAAAAATGTGTTTGCTTTTGGAAAAGCTCTTTTGATGAAGTAGTTCTAATACACAGCTGGAGTAAATGCACGAAAAGTCGCGTTCATCATGGGCTGAATGCTTCTTCGGAGGCCCATATTTCTGACCAGTAGTTAGCTTAACGCCGATGATCCAAGCCTTTTACTCAAAATATCTATTCAACAATCAACAGCTTATAACATGAACATTAACAGCAAAAATTTACCCGACAAATTAGTATCGGTCAACAGTTTTGCCTTATTGCTTGAAAAATCATATGTTGTACAGTCAATGATTGGCACATTTTAGAAAAATCATATCATCGACACTTAGACAATATGTATCACGATAATTTGAAATATACTCAATAATTCTTATTCCGAAGGTTTAGAGCGCTTGCGACCACAATTTGCACGGCTGAAGTTGAACCATTCTAATCAGAGAAAGTTTCTACACAGACTGCACCTTGTGTGGACTCGCTTAATTTTTGTCGAGCATTTGCGAAATTTTCTTCCTCGGCTAATTTTCGGCAACATTCAGTGAAACGAACACGCTTTTCTGTCGTCTCCAAAATGCGGTTTGTTAACGGCCGAAGAGCCATTTCTGATGGTAGGTAGCTGCCATACACCTTCATCTTTAAGTGAGCAAACGTTACGTTCCTCACGCGCTCTTCACAGACCGCCCTAGCGTTTGTGATACATAGATCAGTGACCAAATGGAAGAATAGGCGAATGTACCTAAACTATGAGATTGGATATTGTGAAGTAAAAAAGCAGCGAAACGCACTAACCATTTGTTTGTCCTCCTGATGTATGAGCAGTGCGCAACAATTTGGTCGGTGAGGTCGACGTACCCCTTTCTTTTGACAACTCACATTCGCCTCAAACTTTTCCGTCGCTGGATCTATCGAGGAGCTATGCGCTATAGTGATGAGTGCCACTTCTTTCTTGTCCATGAATCCAAGCAACGTTACGCCGCTTTTATTCAGCACGGCAAACTGATGCTCCTTGTGTACTTTCTGCTTCGTGAACTCCCTTGGCTATTCCTGTCTATTCTTTCTGCATGTTCCCATCAAAAACGTGTTCCACTGCAACAGTTCAGCAAGGGATACACTGGTGTACTAATATTCGATGTAAAGCGTCTTCCTTCATTTTATAACTCATCAAAGGTGTCCATGACAGCACCTTCTGCAACACTTGACGAGGTCAATGGGTTTGCAAATTTCATGTTTTGCTGATGTTCAAATGCTCTAGAAATATTTATTCCAGCTATTCAATTTTCCATACAAAATATACGGCTAGCAAATACATCACTTTACGCAGAAAGTTGGTCTCTCGTATATGCAATCATAACAACTTTTTACAATGATATAGACAGAGCATTTCCAAAATTTGATGTGCATACTATCAGTAACTTCACAATATCTACACTTCTAAACAATGAAGAGTTGTATCGTAGAAGGTACATTTACTATATCATCTCTTATAATATCATTGGCTAATGTTGTAAAAGTAAATCCAACATATCATTGAGTTTGATGCAACTGCCGATCCAGCGATTTCTTCAAATATTAGGCTTCCTTTGCTTAGGAAGAACAGATGTGCACACCTAAACTGTTAATAAAGTTGGCTGCTGATAGAATGACTAAACGGGAAATATTTATTACTTACTGGTTCTCCTAGAACCCCATTGTCCCGTCACTCTTATTATTGTTTTCTATCAATAAGTACTCATTCTTCTCACTTACTTCAACTCTGAATAATTGGAAATAAACGAATGACTGATATAAACTTAGTTGTAGTGAGCTTTATCGATGAACTAGTATCGAATACAGCATGCATTATCATTTTTGTTGTAAACTACTCATTGTTTTTAATTTTTATTCACAACTATGACCTATCAAAACTAGAGTTTTTTCGTTGTGCTATCCTCCATGTCAATTCAATACAGTTGATTAATTGTCAATTACAGCCTAATTCTGTGATAAACCGGCGTTTCTCCTTATATCTAAGTTCAAGTCATATGAGCAAAAAGGTAATTTTTTTTCTGCAAAAATACGAAAATTCCAAAAATTCCCGTAAAACGGCGAAAAAAAAACCTTGATTAAATAGCGAAATTTGAGTGTTTTGCTCTGCGCGCATCGATTTCTATAGTTAAAGCATTTAGAAACAGAAATACCGTATGAGGAACACAAGTGCAACCCGACTAAATCTCAATATTTGAACCTATAATCCATTATTCTATGGCACATTCAATAAATATTCAAGCATTAATGATTTTGAAGGAGAGGAGACATATATAGCAAAGTAAAATTAGATAAAATTATAGGGACCCTGTGCTCGCAATAGTAGTTCCACAATAATTTTACTAAATTTGTGAACATTTGTCGAATGATGCCAGCAACGCGCAGATATTTCAGAAAATTAATAGAGATGCTTCAATGTAAGTCATCACTATGTGGACGTGAAGTCTTCTATCAACGAACACGAATAAAGTCGCAAGTCTTGGTGTAACAATAGTGAATGAACAGATCTTAGCTGACACAATGTGACTACTTAGTTGAAAAAAGACGGAAGAAATTTTGCAGCCCCTCACAAGATTTAAGAACGCAAGGTGACTCTCAAAAAGTCACCTGAAGAAATGTTTTATGAAAGGCAACAGAGTGTTAAAAACTCAAAATTCTAAACTTAACAGTACTAACGGTGGAAGACTCAAGAGTCTTAGCGGTGGAAAAACAAAGCAAGAAAAAAGTCCCTAACCTATGTAAATCACTTCTGTGGATTGCTCAGCCGTAGTAAACGAGCTGGACGGCAATCGTGTTGTTGCCATTTTTTACGAAAAAGCATTGAGTTCTTTGAAACCTTGTCATGATTACCGAAATTATCGTTTACGTGGAAAACATGTGTGATTCCAAAAGGTACAAGTTGAGGGGCCTCTTCAATGATATACGTGGTAATGGACACGTCACCCACTTGGGCGGCCACTTTCTGCCCATTCCAGGGTATAAAGCTTGTAATTGGCGTATGTAAGGCAAATCACGCTATAGTGGCAAATCACGCTAAAGTGAAAAAGCACGAAATGCCATTTTCAAAGCGTCACAATCCGCAGTGAGTTTGACATGTCGTGCCGCTTCCAAAAATTCGCCGTTCCATGTCGATGTCTAGAGCAGTTGAGGTTTTCAAGCATTTAAATATGGAAAATTATCCCTAAAATCGAGGTTAATATTTGTGAACATGTATGCAGGATGGTTGATATGTTAATTACTCAATAATAGTAATCTGTTTAATCTGGCCATCATCCTGCACTAATCGTTGTGATTATCAGCTAGTGCACAGAGCAATTAAATTTGTGCTTTTTTCGCTCTTTCTGTTTATTCTTCTTTGTACTTTTAAATCAACGCCATCTGACGGAGATTAATTATATTAGATTGAGGAAAAAGTCCCTTAGATCCGCTCAAAATTCAAAGTTAATAAAGAAATTCATTCGTGCATTTCTTACCTACCTCTCTAATAACTTTCTACGGTTGAACTGAAGGGCATGTGCTGCTGAAGAGGTCTGCTAGGAAGCCGAAACGCACACGCCAGACCTTTGAAAGGCTTGAAATATGCTATCAGTACCTTTCTGTTTTTCTATTACAATGTTTGCTAAGTTGGCATTAGTATACGCATAGCGGTGCCGGATAGAAATGATTGCTTTGCTGAAATCCTCACATTCAGTAGTTTTGTGAGCGTTATTTTTCGTTTACTAGCTGTTTCGTGCTTTTTATTTCTGCAAAGCCGGTGCTGTGTGCGTTCCCACCACACCTGTATTCCCCTCAAATCCTCCAGATAGGCCAGCATGCTGTCAAATACGCATCGCCCCATTGGTTATCATTCTTTTTTCGAAATCGTTCTGCTAAAAATTCACATAGCTAACATAGAGGATAAAGTAGCTGTTGTCTTCCTTTTCCATTTAAGTATTGGAATATAACCAGCACTGATAAAAACTGCTATCTTGTGTGTTTTTCTTTGGCGTAATTGCACAGAATAGTTCAATGGTATGAGATGGGTGAGATTTAAAGAAGCTAAAGCTCACACTTTTAGGCCAGCTGAATTTTACTACGGAAAGTACTTCTTTTCCAAAATCCTTTTAATTTTGAGCACCGATCGAGCGCTGCTTTATTTTGGTAGTTCACAATCTTTGTACGTGTATTTTATTCTTTTTCGTGTTTTTTATGATTTTCAAATTTTATGTCAGCACTGTCGTTCATGTAACAGAACTTTGCAAGGCCTTCCATCCAAAAATTCTATGTTATAGATGTACTTTGAAAACAGAGTATCAAAATTGGGAATATCGGTGAAAACAGGTGCTCACCATTCAAAATATTCGGACGGCTTTGAATAATTCCTGATGTCTGATGAACATAAGAGCCAAAAATATGATCGCTGTGGTCGCTTACGTGTCAGTCATCAATAACTGCCACAGCATCGATGTGAAAAACCATGTCTTTGATTTTAGTTCTACGACTAGCTTTCATAAATAGTTTGAAATTTCCTGCGAGGAAATCTGAAGCAATGAAGTTATAATCATCCCATTCAGGAAAATTTTAGAATGTTAGTCTTTTATGCTATACTTATAATGCAGACCAAATAGATTCCATAAAAATTCAAGTGGTTCTCGGAGATAGTTTATTCTAAATGGATTTCAAAATCGGAATGTTGATTTCCTTGTCAGGTTAGAAAACCGTTAGGAAGAGAATGCCCTGCTGCTGCTCGACATAAGGAAGCAGCACATCCTTTTGTTTGAGTGAGAACCATTACTTCAAACCCGGAGACGTTTACTGAATTCCGAACTCGCTCAGAACATCATCTGTATCACCTGTCGTCCCGTTGATCGTCGAGTGACTCGAGCAGGTACCAGCACCACTTCCGTTTTTCCCTATCGCGTTCAAGAGTAGCCCAGTGGGTCCTCCTCGCTCTAGGGATTCGCTGAGCATCATATCTTTCTTCTATCGCTTTCGTGAAGAAATTGGACCAACGGGTCAGTGGTCTTCCTTTAGAGCGCTTAATGTCCCTAGTAATCCAGTCGGTAACGGCTCTCGTCTATGTCGTTGAAGCGCATCACGTGTTCGGCCCACGTTATTTTCGATATTTTGGCGTGTAGAACGGCTCAGAACATATCTCAGTATGTCTGAAGTTGGAATTGACTGCGACAAAACGTGTAGATAATATAAGTAAAGGATATAGGTGCTCCAGTACGCTCAAGTTTATGGTCGTCTTACACAAATTGCAAACGACATCACGTTATCGAATAAGTGTCGCATAAAATGCTTGGATTTCGGCTTTTACAACATCCGTAAGCGGTAGCATGATTCTATTTCCTACTTCTGCTTTTGATTTTTACCTAATTTCATCTCCGAATCAGCATGTAGGAAGCCCGGCCAGGGATCTATCGCCGAAATCTTTTCGTTGAAAACGACATTGTAAAGACTTGAGAACGATCTCGCAAGGTTATTTTAGAAAACCAATGAACATCAAATACACGACCAGCAATATACTATTTCGAATATGTGCTAGAGTCCGTACAAATGGTGAAGAAGGGCCATCTAAGCATCTAAGTAAGTATAAATTGCCTAGTGTACCTCTCAAAAAATTTTGTCCAGATGGTTCACTTCCAGTCTAGCATCATCGTAGCAATAGCGTGTTGAATGATGTAGTGCACTAGTATACATTATTGCTGATTTTGTAAATGTAAGATAACATTGATGCCATAGGTCTCCTTGAAAGACGAATGTCGCCCAGGTAGTCGCGGGTGTACGCGACCGACTTAGCACCTTTCATCTTATTTTACTGAAGCAATAATCAATCCTCGTTCCTCGATTCCAACAGACATGTGTTGAAAACAAAAACTGGCAGAAATGTTTCCTCAATATCAACGATCTTCCCTATTAGATACTGTACACGCGTCATACTTTCCTCACTATCACGTCGTCGAAATTGGTCTAGATTGAACATAGTCTGTGAATCGTGTTCCATCATTTAGCAAAGTGAAAACATGACAGATTGAGGTACATTACATCTCTAAACTCTAACATTCCTCTCCAATTCACTCAGCGTTCTTCTCGCCTATTTACATTAACTCAACTCCTTAGGTTAATATTTATGGTTATTTGCATGTTGAATGATTGTGCAAGAATCTAGCATCGATGTTCAACTTCATGTAATGCTAATCGGCTGTGCTTTAGAATGTTTATTCAGAACACCTTGCTCCCTAAAGCAGATACACATCTCATCCTGTGAACGTTTATAGGATTTCACTAGAAGATTTAAGCGAATAAAAGAGCATTAAAAAACTGCTAAATCGAGCGAAAGATGGGAAATTGCATGTCTTTTAGCTGTATGATATAGTCGTGAGTGTGTGGTCTCATAGATAACTGAGCACTAAGTCATCCATCTCTCAATGGATTTATCGCTGCATATTTCTCCAGGAAAGTTTCTTTGGAGTTGCATGCACTTTATTGCTTTCTTGACTCTATGAGCGGAACATTCTTCTTAATAGTATCAATCAAACAGAAACGATTCGTGAACGCAAGAGGTTTTCAATGGTAATTTTGTCCCGATAGAATTATTTCCTCCCCGCAAAATACATTGTTTACTTCAGTGGAATGATTATGGGCATTACATCAGCAAACTCTGATGAACTATCACAAGGAGTGAGCAATCGCTTTGGATTTTGCAAAGATCGGTGTCTAAAATAACGATGTAGTAAAGCAGATGAACAGCAGTACGTATTCTCCTTGTCATGCCACGACAATTATCAGCTCTGAATTTGATCAGGCTCTCCGACGCAATTTGTACATTTCAATGTGAGGAATATCGAAGTGTGAAATTCTGTATAAGAGTTGAGGCCCTGCTGCATAGTTGAGCGCTTGGAACCATGTTTGTTCGTGGAAAGGAGATGGATCCTGCAAAGGTCCTCGATACTGTAGTGGATAGCATGTGTGCTCCTGAAAAGGATAATCGAGGAATCGAGACTTCTCCAAACTGCAAATTTTGCGGTTCATCTTACTTCACAAATAATAAATTTTCATCTTACCCTATCCATAGAGAAAAAGAATAGGCAGGAGATGAAAGTTAAAACATGCGGCAGCATTTTTTTTTTGCTGGCTCTTATTTTGCACACAATTTGATCTAACATCTTGTGCTTTTTATTTAGGCCCCAAGTATTCTGCAACTGCATCGACTCTCAAACTGTTCTAAACAAAAAATAAGTGTGTCAGTGCTTGGTTGAAGAACTCCCCTTATTATAATAACGACATCTCTGAACTTCCAACATCCACGCTATACGTTAATAATGCAGCAAGAAAACGACAAACGTGGTACCCTGAAACAGATACCGATGTGGAAGTTGGTTGTCAGCTCAAGTATGACAAGAACATAAATGCTTATGAAAACATTGTATTCTTTCAACACCATTATATTTATTGACACGAAGCGATTTCCTTGTGTAGGACACGTACAGTCTTTCAAATCCAAAAGTGGCGAAAAATTCTTCTGAAGAAGTTTAATACCTTCTATCTCGTGTGTTATATTAGGACCACGCTCAAGTTTCAATATATCTCATAATTAATCAGAATTCAAATAATTTGAGCTCCTTTAGCGGTGCTAAGATGTTATTATATACCAAATGATAATGAGTGGTTTGCAAAAACATTTGCGTCGGCTGAAATTTGAACCCAGATTTCACCATATCCGGGGTGCGTGTTGAACTGTTGTATTACCGAAGCTTCGTGGTCGCCTACCTGTTTATGGAGGAAGTAGGGACCCCCCCCCCCCCCCCCCCCCAGAGGATTGGTTAAAGAGGAAGGGCCTGCCCGACTGACGAGGCTGCATGGCAGAAACACGTGTATCGGGCTGTACTAGAGCCCATTAACAGACCGCGTGACATGGTGGCTCAGATAAAAATTATGAGATTTATTGAAGAAGATTTCTTAGGTGAGAATTCATGTTGAGAACACCGCATGTCCAGGACGTCTACATTGAGAAAAAACGTTTATGAGCCATCAAAATACCTCGAGCAATGCGCTGGTCTGACTGGGGCTCTGTGTTTTCAACGCTCCCATCATCTCAGGGTGGGAAAACTGCTATGAGACTTGCGATATCATAGTTCGCATATGTAGTTCACAAGGCCGGCGAGTGTCCCTAACAAAGACCTTCCAAGGCCTCAGCAAGGCCACCTAAACAATACCGGAAAAATTGATGGGACCAATATTTAGCGAAGTTTATAAAGAAGACGAGAAATTCTTAAGCAGTGGCGTTGCCTACATGAATATAAAGATTGTTATAGATTGTAGTTGTGAGGATACAAGTCGAATGTCGGAACATGAAGAGCTTTCTCAACATCATGAACATTTCTCAATTCAGTAGATATTGAGTGTTTCTTTACGCATTTCAAAATTAAATTGCAGCTTTGTTAATTGCAGTTAAAATTACAGTGAAGGCCTGCCTTTCAATTTTTTTCCTTCAAATTTTTCAATGCAGTGATGGTGAAAGCGATTACGCCGAGTAATGAACGCTAAAAGAGTTGAAGAATGTGGTTTGCCAACATATTTTCAACGAGTATAACTGATCTCCACTATCTTTTTCTCTTTCTTTCCTTGTATCCTCATCCACCTTCCCTCTCATTCATTCTTTCTCCTCCTCTTTCAGTCTCTCTCACACAACTTATCACGATTCAAAGATCGATTTATTCACACATGTGCATTATGAAAGCTTTGAAAAAATTCACTGAAAATATCTTCAATTCGTTCGGTGTTCCACACTACCTGAGTCGACTAAAACACTTGACCACTTGGATCGAACCAGCGCGACTCCGAAGAAGAACGATTGCGCTAAAACGTTTGCCACAATAAAGGTTTATAACATGCTCATCTGAACTTACAGCAGAGAGATGGTGTGGATGAATTCAATATTGAAAAAGTAGGTCAGTAATGTACACGAATCACTACGGAATGTGAGTCATAACGTATTCGTACAATGGTAATCGCAGATCATAGTCTAAAGAAAACATATATTCTCCGAATGTTTCCATAACTTTGAGCTGTCATTGTGTCCAAAATCTCAATTTCCCTCTTTCTAATGGGAAAGAAGCCTGAGATAAAGTTCGCCTTTGAACATCTGGCATTTTTCTTCCCATGTGACTTTGGTGAGGAGGATCACAACAAGTGCATCAAACAAGAAACGACTGTGGAGAAGGCAAATCCACAAGAACATATCTTTTATCAAAAAACTATTGTATCAGTGGCCTTTCATTGACTAACGGACAGTCTCAGTTAACTTGTTCATGTTGATTTGTTCCCTATTCAACCACACTCGGTTCAGTGAATTGTGTACACATCACCTAGTCGTCAATGAGGCCAAGGACTCGAAAACAGAAGCAAAAAGTAACGCACACTCCCGAAGTTTGCCCTAGAGGATTAAAGTGGAGGTGAGGAAAAAGTTTCAGACCACCTTGCGTTATAAAAACATTTCTTGGAAATTAGAAACCTATCAGTTCATGTCTGGCGCGATGTTCATAGTATTCACTGAATGAAGAATCGTCCGAAATGCCCAGATTGAAAAACACACTGATCAATAAATTCAGTGAACAATGCCTTCACGCTTTTTGTAGTAATGTAAATCAAGAGGAGGTATACTTGCTTACTTGGATACTTGGACGGTCCATCTTCACGAATTGTGCGGACACCAGCACATCCTCCATTCGTCTCGTCTTCTCGCGATTGTCATCCACGGCGGTGGTTTCATTCGAGCATGGCCGCTGGCGTGAGTTTCATGCCGTGATCCGTAGAATATCGGCAGGTACGAGCTGATACAAATGCAGATGTGAATACAGCTGATTAATTGCTTTAACGGACACGTCCGCTCAACGTCGTCCGCGAGGCGAATGTATTCTCGTGGCGTACACTCTACAGTTCCTTTCGTCCATCTGTCGTCTGATCATCTTACTATAAGACCGGCCCATCTGTGCTTCGCTATCAATGTAAATTTTTCTGGATCAAAAGATGAGTTATATTCCTAAGATCCGAACCACGGAAGCCGGCTTGGTGTTTTGAGTGGCAGCTGATTTTCAGAAGACATTGTTCAAGGGCTCTTTGAGTCGTTCGCAGTAGTCTTGACGTGGTCCAAGTATCAGCCCACGTCTCCGCTGCATAGCAGTGATCTGGGAGGACTGTTGAATCGAAAAAATTAGCGCGTAATTTGGAGTTCGTTATCTGGTCGGTGCCTTCTCTGAGAGGCCCCAATGCGGCCCGCGCTGCTTTCCTTCTTCTGTCAAGTTCCTCCTTCATATTGTTCCCCATATTCAATGAAGAACCGAAATACACGTACGAAGAGGTCTCCGTAATCAAAGAACCATCCAATTTGATATGTTCATCATTGCACCATTGGTTTTTCATGAACTGGGTTTTCATGTGATTTATGCTTAATCACGGTTCTTGTAGAAAACATTGACCGAGACGCAACTAATCACTAGTAGACTGAGATTTGCTGCCTGAACCACATTCAAGTAGCACCTAGGTTCGCAATATTTTGTGAGGAACGTCACCTGCAACTCAATTTCGTCTTTACCGGATATCAAAAGGCATCGCATCGTAATGTCGATAGCGCTGAAACTAATGCAGTCGTATAAGCACTCGTTGGTAAAATGAAGAAGCCGTACTACATTAAGAAAACAAATGCCATTGACCTCTTCATACCAAGGATGCCTTTTTTTCATTGATCCCTTACTTACTGTTATATGATGTGACTCGACAAGACGACTTTGCTCTAGTGAATAATGAAGTTCCCTGACAAGGAGCGGAAGAGGTACACCTGTTCTGGTACTAATTATTAGGAAAACTTCACGTTTTCTTACTATTGTTATCTTTACAAGGAGTACAAGCAAGAAAGAAATGATGATCAGTGACCTTATTGAAGTGGGAAAAAGGTGTGACCGTAAATAATTAGGGGAAAAAATGAGCAAGGTGAACAACACGTAGAATCGATAGAGAAAAATATGGCAGTATGAAACTTTTGAGCTTCTGTGAACAACCACTTGAGAGCAAACTGACCCAAAAATTTGGCCGCATTCTTTGATTCAACGGTTCACTGGGCGTTCTGTTGTATTATTGAAAGTTGGCTTGATACTTCAAGTCTGTGCAGGACTTTGCGCACCACTCACAGGGCACGTCTTGGTACACAGAGAACCGGGGAGAATGCGCAGCTCATATCGACAGAGCCTATCCCATTTTGATGATTACATATCGGCTGCGAAGCACATGGGAGAGTGCGGGTTTAACTTCAACAGAATGCAGATTACTTCTTGAATGGCCACTTCAACGACTGGCGAGCGTGTTCATTGTCACATGTTATCGCAGGGAGATATGACTTACGAGTCACAGGTTGGTCCCGACGGCGACCATATTTGCAGCAGACCGTCATGACGAAAGTGCTAGGGTTTGAAGAGCATTCAGAACAGCATGGAGGAGGAACTATTTAAAATAAGTAGGGTACCGTGGAGCACATTCGAGCCCATCGCAAGAAACCTACCAAATTACAGAAGTGAAACCCTGCGCTTATTTTTTGACTCAAGAGCCCTTCTATTGTTTTGTTATGCAGCAGAGACGTAAGCTGATATTTTGACCACAAAAAGAACTTTGTTCATTGCCCACGGAGCGATTTGACGGTATCATGAAATACTGACATATGTAACGTACTTCTGGTATAAGCAGTCTAAACCTTTCAAACGCTCTCGCGTGTTTGTGAATTTCACTATTCAACTGAAAACTATTCAATGATCAAAAAATTGTACTCATGGACGTTATAGCAAACCTCCCAACGAAGTTTTGCTATCTTTTCGGGAATTACATGACAATTTAGGTAACGCAGATGGTCCACGACCTCAGAGAGCAAGTGGTACCGCAGAGGTTCGAGGACCTCAGACAGATAATGGTCCAAGTGGCGAGGGCGGCACCCAGCTGCCACCAACCTCAACAGGCAGTTCGATCGACGGGCATCATCCGAACGGTCGTCTGACCTCAACCAGACCACCTCACCTCAGTTCATTGTCGACTCATTATTGCTCTCTCCACATAGTCTCGTTATCATGTAACTAATTGCTATCATAAGGTTGAGTTCATACAACTGTCAGAGGAACTCAATAGAATTGTGAGCGGAACACATCACTAACGTAACGGAGCAAACTCACTTAGGCTATGCTCGGCCCACCACCGCGGTTAAGGGATTCTGCCCATATATAATCAGTAGCGACCCCACTGCTAACACCATATACTCACCGACTGGATCCCGCCGCCGGTGTTCTACTTGGGGGCGAACATAGCAATCCCAAACGGGCTCCGCCGCCTAGTCCTGCTCCGTTAATAACAACATTCATTGTATCGTCACACGACGATACATCTCATCAATTACAATCACTTCTCCATATTATCGTCACAAGACGAAACATCACATTCACTGACATATGTTCACATAACGAGATGTCGCAATCGTATATATATTGTTCTTATGATATTATTACAGTAATGTATGTATATTATAGGTTGTTTGGTACTACAGCATTGTTTGGTGGTACCACTTCATTGTTCGGTTTCATCACATTGCTTCGTATAACCCATATAAGGATTTGAACTTTGTGCTCTTGTCGGTTACAAGAGACAAGTTGGCAGAAGACACGGTCACACAGACCAAAGTTCAGCCCGTAGCAACTTGGAAGTGCAACCAGCCACTTCAAAGAGCAAAAGTCGTCGCAACCCGGAAGTTCGACGCGAGCAGCACAAAGGTCAGTGCGCCGCTAAGGACGATCTAACCATATTCAGATATCGATCGGGTCACTGCCTGAGACAAATCCAGGGACCACACAGCAAAAACCACTGAACCTCCACCACATTGGTGCATCAGCCGTCTTAATCGAAGTCGGATCCACAACTGAACCTTTACCACAATGGTGCATCGGCCGCCTTAATTCCAGGTCGGGTCTACCACTGAAACTTTACCACAGACGTTGCCATTTCCAAGGGGCATCGAGCGAAGAAGGAACGAAAAAGAAACAATTGGAAAGTTTGGTGCTGTACTCTGCATACCTTATGTAATATAAAAGCCAAGAATCACAACATACTCATTTGTAAAAGTGCTATAACAGACCTCATGAAAGGCTTAAAATACACTGCCAGGGTGAAAAACTTACTCAATTACTCAGCGCCAGCGGTACTCAGTAACGTCAAAATGGCTGGAAACTAGATTTGGATTAGCAATTTAGGCTTCGAGTAAAGAAGAATAACAAATTAGCGTAATCCCTGAGAAACGGTATGCATTCGTCTTCATCTAGCATGTGTATGACTGAATGCATATATGGCTTTTATAATACTTCTCAGTGGCCTGCCGATGCATGAAGCCAGTGCTTCTGTTCTTCTAGACAAGTTTGCTACCAATTCAGCGGCACCGAAGGGATAGAAGACTGGTGAATCTTTAGTACGGGATCAAACCATCAATCCGACTGATCTACCCACTGTGAGCCCAACAGCCACTCAGCTCTGCGATAAGGTGATGAGAAAGGGTATGCATTCAAATGAATGCGTAAGATCTTTTTAGTGTCGAAGAGAAGTGCTACTTGATTTATACTACAAAATAAGGTACATCTGATATTGTTCTGAAGTGAAATAGACTAAAGTATTGCGACAAGTTACATCAAATCTGTTAATGAATGTATTTTTTGAGAATCCTCTCTAGTTTGAAACACTTTCGCTTCTGTTGGAAACTGGACTGCTAACTTTCTCTTTTTTATTTCATTTGAACCGTCTCACAGTATATACCAATTCTTCATTGCACGTATCGCAGTATTCTATCGTTCAGTTTGTTTTTGTCTTCTTTATCAATGCCGTTAAAACTGGTTAAGCATGTCTCCTTGCAACTCCGAAGATAACCTGGCTATTACGTTCCATAGGATGTTCTTTGCTGACTGCCGGAGAGTGCTAAGGGAGGTGGGAGGGAGGTGGACAGCCAGCTCCGCGCCATGCCGAGTATCAACCATTTGACCATGTCCCCCTCCCCTATATACATTTGACTTACTTGTTTTACTTCAATTGTTCCTCATTATAAAGAATATTTTTAGAAGGCGTACAGCATCGTCCCAGTGAAATGAATTTTCATGAGCATACTGTTGGCTTGCCCCCACCTGGGCTCACCAAGCCTCTCATTCCTGCGGCTCCGAGAATTGATGCCAATCTTCTCTGGAAAAGTTTACTCTCTTCAATCCAAGTATGAAAGCTTTAGCATGACTATCACAAATCACAATACTGCAGGAAAAATTGACATTTCCAGCATTCAACGACATTCATACATTCATACTCCGAAGGAAAATCTTCATGCATTAGCAAACCTAGAAATAGATGCAATGAAGAGAATCAAATGCACGAAGTTTTGGTATCCATACAATAGGTATGAAAGCTGGATTGTGTAACGATATATATATATATATATATGCATGTATGTTTATTTATTTATTTGATTGATTATTATCCATGTTAAGATAGTCTATATTGCTTTTTCTTACGCTGACTTGTACCTCTCGGATTATCCCAATGCACTACTTCTAAGCGAAAAATCTTTGTCTGTTGCATCAGATGTGTAAATAAGATGTTCAACATTACATCGACCTGGAGTGAACCTCGTGGCTGTATTCTCTTCAGAGTGCAAAGCTCCGGGAAAAAAACTGCTATGCGTCTTCGAGTTGGCGCAAAAATCAACTCATAGATTCATGTGTAGAAAATGAACCAAGAAGTGACTTGCTGTCATTCCTTTCGAATCTCTTTTCTTACCTCAGCTATTCCTTTCATTTGGTCAGCTCGACAGCATCAAATCAGTCACCATTCACTTCTCTAGTGGCAGTCTAACAGCATGATCATTCTTTATTGATCTCACGTTATTGGTACCCAAGATTTACAGTCTAAGATGTATGCTGTCGAAAAAAAATATATATATAACATACAGTATCATTAAGCTTGGAGAATGCCAATAAAAACATGATATCGGCTACGTTTGACCTATCAGGAAGCAAGAGATAATCACGTGGTAAAAATGATGAACACATATCAAGATCCCCCTCCTAGTAGTAATGCCTTGTTAACACTGTCAAAAGGATTTTTTGTTCAGAAAATCTAAATCGGGAGAATGACGGCAATTACGACAATTAATGCGCATTGTCGATAAAAGAGAGAACTGGAGGAAACAGAGAGAAATAAGGAGATAAAAATGGGACGAACGTAGAACGAGAAGATGAAGAACAGAAAAAGGCGCGAAATCAGAGATGAAATGGACGTAGAGAAAGAGCGAATGAGATGTGAAGGAGTTTTGACAAGAGACAGAATATTGACAAAACAAGCGTGAAGGAAGGAGAGCAGGCAAGGAGAGCGAAATCGCTAAGCTTATAAGAACATAATAAGTCCGATTCATAGAGAAAATTCGCCATTAAAAAATCTATCAATATTGAAGCCATCAACAAGCACAAATGTAAATCAACTAGAAGGCGTTCAACTGAGCATCACCGTTTCGTCGGAAGCGTGCGGCAAGTTGTAGAAGGCGTTCTTTCGAAACTGAAATCACTTGTTGCTTAATAGATCAGACTGATTATAAGTCATTATCCATAAAATGAGCTTATGTCGCCATGAGAACCCTGCCGGTTCATCGTTACAATTCCAAAGTGACTTAACTTAACTTTACAAAATTTCCAAAGCTTGATAAAAAACCTCCAATTTCGAACCAAAATCCCCATATACATCTACGGAAGTGTTCTATGATAGTTCAATGTTGAAGATCTTTGCCCACTTCTACTCATATTCTGCAGTTTATCCTTCAGATCAGGTTCGGCGTTTATGATCAATTCATCAACAATCGGTTCCTCCGGAACACGGGGACCTGAATTTATACGAATATATACCAAATCCTTAGAAAATGTGTTGAAAAAAGTCGTTGGAAAGAGTGTAATGCACGAACTTTAACTTTTTTCCGAGAAAAAGAAACACTGATTTACGATTTTGTAATCAAATAGAAATCAACAGTTCTGGTCAACACAGTTCATAGGAACAATATTTGGTTACAATCGCCAGCAGCGTCATTGAGAAGTCAGAGGACTGAAGTGAGATTTCCACTTGAGACCTCAAACTGCAGATATTGAATCGCCCTGCTTGATTTATTCCCCAAATTTTTTCCATAGTTGCCGGTATAGAAGGCAGCACTGGAAATTAGATGCTGCGAAAGATTGATGGGCGACAATTCTGTCGATCTCATCACCTCTGGATTTCATGCTCGGATTGTGTGCTTCCTTTGTTGAGAAAAACATTGAAAAGTATAAACGTGTTGAGTTTGTTTTGATGAATTGAAAGAGCCCATTAAAGTTTCGATTTTTCCCTTTATTGTCATATCGTTCCTTTCTTGAAAAGATTTCCATACTGAGTTCAATATAATTTAGAAATTGCATTATTTTACAGAAATTCATTCACCACTGGATTGCACTAATCGCCGGACAGCTGCTGGACTTCACTGACGTTTTGAATGTAACGTGATAATCTTGTGATGGATTGAAAACGGCCTTTTTACTCCTTTTTTTTTCTTCTCGTTGAGGTGCCCTTTAGTCGTTGAGACACATTACACTTCCCAAGTGCTACTTTCAGTAGAGTGTTTTACACCAAGTACTTCATTAATACATGACAATACGCACGCATTCTCTGGTTAAGCGATCTTGTTTGATCGGAAAAATGTGGTTCTGACACTTCTTTTCTGTCGGAAAAAGACACTCAATGGCGAAAAAGGGGTTTGTTTACATTCCTTTGAATACAAAAGACAACGATTGAAACAGTAGAACTGTATATGTTTGCACACATGGGACCTAGCAAATGTCAAATTTATACAAACATCAGAGTACACTGAAATACAGAGTTACTGAGCGATAAAAACTTATGCATGTTCACTCCAATATTCTAACTCATGTACAGATGTTTCAAGAAGTGTTGCTATGTCAAAGATTTTCGCCGATAGTAAAGAACGAACCATGAGTTTTGATTGAGTTCAAAGTCCGAAACAGATTATCTAGAATTTGTATTGGCCAAAACGCATTTGATCTTATCAGGAGAACATTTAGAACGCCAATTTCTGGACTATAGAAAATTCAGTTAATGACTTGAACAAACCACTGATAGGAACAAAATTGAACTGAGTCTCAACCGTGGTTTTCATCGGTTACAGTTCGAAATGAGACCTTCTTGAATTTATTTTCCGTTTTCCGAACTAACAGTCCATTTGTAACGGTGGGTAAAGGATAAAAGGCGCAACGGTTGGGGATTCCACGCGAGAAAATAGTCCATGGTTCATTCCTGGGCCTGAAACTAATGAAGCCTTCAAACTGATATCAAACACGTCTGGCTGGATTAGAACACGAACCTGTTGCATCGGTGAAGTTACACCAGACAAATATGCATTCGATCACTTTGGTGATGCTTAATGTAAATCGCGTGGGTTGAGTTAGACTACACTGAACCACAAAAGGGACTTAGTCAACATTGCACGTTTATTTTATCTGTAACAATACCACAAAAATTACTCTTCACTTTGTTCTAACGAGATGAATACAAGATCGCTATACCCTGCTCCCCTATGCGGAATGGTTAAGCTACTGTGTGGAAAGAACACTCATGCCAATATTCATAGTCTTTAGAAATCCCACAATCTATTAGTTAATCTTGAAAAAACAGCAAAGTTAGAGCGACAAGGCTCAATTAACGGTAGAAACATAGACCATAAATTGTAAATGAGTAGCTTTCGCACCATCTGGAACAGGAGAATGTGGAAGCGAACATTGTAACTCTGCCCTCTACTGTACTCTCCGATCCTTATTTGGGATTCTCCGACTTTTTGGAAACTTGTAAACAACTTGGAGCGTCGGACCTGGTGGAATTGTGAACTTCAGTCGAAAATAATAATGATTTTGTCGAAAATCTCCGTCAGTAGATTAGCCCAAAAGTAAACAGTATCTCCAAGTAAAAGAAGCATAAAACTGCCTCGTATTTTATTATATTAGAGATAAAGTTCTGCTTCGATCAACAAAGCCATGTGGTAGCGATGGTCGTGCATAATGTGGAGTTCACCGAGTTTGCCGAAATTATGGTCAACGTTTTATTCAGAAAAAGACTTTGCGTCTCTAAATTGGATACTGTAGCCCGATTCCGTTGCAAAGATTTAAGTTAATCTTGTTTTCATGGAGCGCGTTTTCAAAAACGTTCCTTCGGACGATCTGACGCCTTGTGTATTGGTGGGCAAGAAAATCGTTGGGACTTCGATGGCTTTAGAAACTATTTTGATTTTCATCTGAGCAGAAAAGCAGAAGTTTATCATATATTGCAGAAAGAATGATGGTACACGGCATGGGCCTCCAGTAATAAGCTGGTTGACACGCACCTCGAGAAAGAGTGTAACGTATGCTCAAATCCGCCTAAGGCCCCGTTTGGCATATCACTTAGTTTTTTTTGTAGAATCTAAGTATAGCTAAGAACTTTCATGACAAAAAGTATTCCTACGGTGTTCCTTGGCAGACCAACACTTCTTTATACACCCTTTATCAAAATGAGAAAATGACGAGATGTACTCTGGAAAATCAAGCGCTTACATGGAGTGATAACTTGACTGCCAGTTGTTGCAGACTATTTTACTTCACTAACGGTAAGAATGAAGTAGTAAGGTCCGCTCTTCTACAGACTTTGAAGTTCCTGTTTGCATGCATTGGATGTAAGATAATGAGAATTCTGATTACATGTAAAGCATACAAAATCTTATGGGACAGTTTTTTTTTCATGTTGCTTTTGCGCTAAATATTTTTCGGACAGACTACCAACTGCATTCACGAATTTTGGTTAGACATCGGCGAATAAATATTTGGAATTGATGTTTTGAATGAAAGCAAAAAAATCACATGAATGACGAAGTCGCTCCTTTCGAAGCCAGCGAATGAACTCCTTGTTCTGCATCAGCAGTGCCAGCTGCTCGTCCTCAAGCATTCTGAAAGTCCACAAATAAGAATCAAATATGTAGAGTAAAAACATCTCATAAATTTTTATTATCATATTCCCATAGATGATTACGCATCTACAATTCGACGATGAAAGAACAATAAACAGGATTTCATAACCATGTCCTTCTTCTCTACTCAAAATTATTGAAGAACCGAAGTTGGACCGGGTAGCATTCTAATGATGCCGATAAAGAGCACCGGCAAAGGATCGACATCGTCTTAAATCTGCACTCTTAAACTTCCCATGTACCGGAGATAGGTATTGGACTTGTCTAGAAGCTTAATACGTGGTAGAAGTCTGAGAACGACCTAACGTGGCTATTCCAGGCATATATGCATATACATATATACATACATAAATGTTTACATGTATACACATATAGTATACATAAGTATATATATATATTAGGTAGCGAGTGAAGAGCCGAGCCACGGTTCTTAACTCGCTACCTGTCAGGATGCGAGGTCCCTATTCAATGGAGAACCAGCAAGACCGTATTGTTGTTCAAAAAGGGAGGCTTTCACGACATAGGTAATCATCGCCCATTCTGCTTGCTGTCCGTTGTCTATAAACTCTTTACCCAAGTCATCCTAAACAGGATTGGCAGGACACTGGACGAAGGACAGCTATGCCAACAAGTAGGGTTCCGAAAAGGATTTAGTACCATAGACCACATCCACACCACAAGACTCATTGAAATTTCACGAGAGAACAAGCAACCACTCCGTCTCGCTTTCATCAATCTGAAGAAAGCCTTCAATTCAGTGGAAACAGAAGCGGTTTTAGAGGCTCTGGATAACCATGGAGTCCCTACTAGGTACATAACGAACATTAGCGAACTATATGAAGATGAAACGGCCAAAGTCAGAATGTCATGCGATCATTGAGTGGGACGATATAAGAGTGAAAATCGACGGTCGACAATTAAACCATCTTCGCTTCGGTTATGATATCGTCCCGTCCTGCAATTATTCAGAGTTCACGTACGTGGGAAGAATGAGTACCTATAGATAGTGGAAGAATTCCAAGAGTGGAAGAACAATTGGGTTCTAGAAGAACCAGTAAGTAATACATATTTCCCGTTTAGTCATTGTATCAGCATGTCAACTTTTGTTGTTTAGGTGTACACATCTATTCTTCCTAAGCGGTCGAAGTCTAATATTTGAAGAAATCGTTGAATCGGCAATTGCATTGAGGTGAATAATATGTTGGATTTACTTTTGCAACATTAGCCAATGATGTTATAAGACCGAAATTGATCAATGTTTCTTTTTTTTTGTTATGTTTTTGTTTTCCTCCAAAACACCGGTGTATGGCCCTGGCGTACCAACCTCGTTTAGGCTAAAAACATTCTTTTTTTTGACATTATAAGAGAAGATATAATAATGTACCTTCTATAATACGATTCTTCATTGTTTAGGAGTAAAGGTATTGCAAAGTTGCTGTAGTCTGCAGATCAAATTTTGGATATGCTCTGTCTATATAATTGTGAAAAGTTGTTATGATTGCATAAACGAGAGACCAACTTTCTGCGTAATGTGGTGAATCTGCTATCTGTATATTTTGTAGGAAAAATTAAATAGCTGGAATAAATTTTTTTAGAGCATTTGAACATCAGTGAAACATGAAATTTGAAACCCATTGATCTCGTCAAGTGTTGCAGAAGGTGTTGTCATGGACTTGATTGATGAGTTACTAGATGAAGGAAGACACTTTGCACGAATAATTGGTACACCACTGTATCTCTTGCTGAGAGACCGTAGTAGAGGAACACGTACTTGACTGGAACATGCAGCAAGAGTAGACAAAGATGCCAAGGGAGTTCATGATGCAGAAAGCAGACGAAGAGCACCAGTTTGCCGTACAGAATAAAGACGGCGTAATGTTGCTTAGATTCATGGACAAGAAAGAAGAGGCACTCATCACTACAGCGCATGGCTCCTCGATAGATTCAGCGACGGGAAAGTCTGAGGCTAATGTGAGTTGCAATAAAAGAAAGGGACACGTCGACCTCACCGACCAAACAGTTGCGCACTGCTCATATACCAGGAGGACAAACAAATGGTTAGCGCGTTTCGTTCCTTTTTTACTTCACAATAACCAATCTCATAGTTTAGGTACATTTGCCTATTTTTCCGTTTGGTCACTGATCTATGTATGCCGATCGCTTGGGCGATCTGCGAAGAGCGCGTGAGGAAAGTAGCACTTGCCCACTTCGAGATGAAGATGTATGGCAGCTACCTACCATCAGAAATGGCTCTTCGGCCGTTAACAAACCGCGTTTTGGAGACGACAGAAGAGCGTGTTCGTTTCACTCAGTGTTACCGAAAGTCAGCAGAGGAAGAAAATTCCGCAAGCGCTCGACAAAAACTAAGCGAATAAACACAAGGTGCAGTCCGTGTAAGAACTTTCTCTGTTTAGAATGGTTCAATTTCATCCATGCATGATGTGGTCGCAAGCGTTCTAAGCCTTCGGATTAACAACTATATAGTATATTTCACATTAGCATGATGTATATTGTTTAAGTGTCGATGTTGTTTCTAGATTGTGCCAATTCTTGACTGTAGAACAAATGATTTTTCCAGGCAATAAGGCCAAACTGCTGACCGGTACTAATTTGTCGGGTAAATTTTTGCTGTAGTGTTGATTTTATTAGTTGTTGATTGTTGGATAGATATTTTGAGTAAAAGACTTGGAACATCGGCGTTAAGCAAACCACTGGTCAGAAATATGGGCTTCTGAAGAAGTATTCAGGGCATGATGAACGCGACTTTCCGTGCATTACTCCAGCTATGTATTAGAACTACTCTAACAAAAAAGCTTTTCCAAAAGCATACACATTCTTGAGTTCTTCGAGACTTGTGCTATCGAATGAGTGCAATCACTTTAAGGAAAGAGTTTAGTCCAGCGAAAAATAACTGAGATAAAAAACATGTGATTGTGTGAAATAGAGTTTTATTTTGGATATTTAAAACCAACCATATGCCGCTCTAGCTAGAGCTTTGAGCTTTCGGATGATTGTTAACTTTCCTATGCGAAATTCTTGTCCAGCGAATGAGGTCGATTACTCGTTTGTCCACGGATAAGCGAAAAGAACCGAAACAGCATAGCAACCGCTTAATGTTCACTCATTATAAAAACGGCTATTAACTGACTAATATCGGGAGACGTGGTTCCCGTATACTCTTGCAAGCAACTCTATTTCTGTGTGACTGTTTGCATACAACAGCTATCACGTGTACCAATGGGTTTCACAAAATTAAGTAAAATCTGTCTCCTTCACCCAATTCTGTCAATCGGGGCTCCACAATCTCCCGATCCCCTCGATCTCGTTGCGTTTTTCAGTTGAACACTTTCTGGCTTCTTTGTTTTGCTCTGTTTAGGTTTAATGAGGCCACCAATATGATTAATCCTGTCCATGTTCTTTTTTTCATCAAAGAGTGGTGGTATGCGATTCCTTTGCCCTTCGCTTAAGGCAGCGACTACATGGACGACGACCAGAAAGATGCACGTAAGGACGAGTCTTATCTGAAAATCATCAAAGTTCGTGAAGTAGCACTGACTTCAATGCAATAATAAGGGGTTTCACGAATGAAAGTTGAAGCGCTAACATTAACACAGTTGAAAGGTAAGGGGCATGCCATCTTTCTTTCTTCAATTACCAAACGTCTTCATTCACAAATATTCTCTTTTTCCTAAAGGGACAAAGGATAAAGTTCTCGGCGTTGATCAATTCTTGAAGGGTGCGATATGCATTCGTCATCTTTTTAACCTCGTTTGAGGCGATTGAATGCATATCTGGCCTTTTTGATGGCATAGTCAGTGTAGTACATAGTCACTGCTGCTTATCCTCCCAGGCAGGTCTGAGACCAGTCTGGTACCAATTTAACGACCCCGAAAAAATGGATGGCTTGATGAGCCAAGAGCGCGAGATCGAACATTGGACTTAGTGCGCGACGAAGAGCACCACTAACCACTGCGCCACAAGCACTCGCCATCACCCGATAACCGAAGTATACCACTATCTCTTTCACGCTTTAGAAATTTCGCAACTTTTAGAACTCCAAAAGCGCAGGTTGATGGGCCTCTAATCAATCACTTACTTTCGACGTCGTGAAAGAAGACTCACGACCTAATTTTCTGCTGAGTTGTATACAATTCGTTAACAGGCCTACCGTTTTCTACGGGCCGTTGATGAAGCCCAGCAGCAAGGAATGCAAATGGGTGGGTAATGTGCATCACTTACGTCAAATGAGCAGTCTGAGATCAACGTGTCAAAGAAGGATTCGCTTGCGGTTCATGTTTTATCCATGGAATCTATGCAAATTTCTACAAGGAGTTTGAAAATGGATGTTTGAGTTTTCTCTTTGCGAGGGCATTGACTCTCAGAGAAATCTTACACGCCGTTTTGATGCCCTCTAGATAATCGATTATATCAGCTCAAACTGGTCTACCAATTTTACCAGTGAATTCCTATCGCGAATCTAGCAAATTTCCCAAATAAAAAGTAAAATTAGTGAAGTTGCTCAAGTTGAGCAAGATTTTTTGAAGCAATTCTCAGTCATGCCGCTTCTGTCGAGATGAACTCTTTTGTCAATCGGACAAACGTAGCGCGCTCCTCTTCATTCAGAGCACCCATAAACTGCTCGACATTTCAGTAATACTCAGATTCTGAAAATCAGTCGCCAAAAGTGTATTAAAAAAAAAAGGATTCGGGTTCACTCACAAGTAGCTTCAAATCGACAAAAGTCTTCTGAGTAAGCGACTGTCGATAGTAGCTGTCACTACTCTGTTCAGTTACTGTTAGTCTTCATCCCGGATTAAATTTCCTCTATGCTCTGCCTCGTCTTTGGAATGTAAGCTTGCTTTCATCATCTGCTGACTTGGCCGAGCCAACACCTCAGTGAGCTGTAAAGAAGAACTACTTGTTGTGACCTGAGATATTTGAAACATCAATAACTTCTCAGATACTCTTGGCAACATTTCCATCTAAATCATTGCTTAGGTACCTCTGCATACGTTCTTCCCAAATATTCTGGTACTTTCCATTTCCTTCGAAATACGCCCTTACAACTCTTCTATGCGTTTCTTATAGGACATTTCCAAGCATACAACGTGCCATTCTCACCGAAGAACCTTTAGAGCATTTTTTGCGGGTCAAACTGAATCATTTGATAAAGCTGAAGAAGTGTGTCAAGAGTTTTCTGATTCAAAAGAGACAGAATTTTATTTCGAGCAGATCAGGAATCTTGCAGAACGGTAGCAGAAAGTAGCAGACAATGATGCTCTATACTTTGAAAATTAATTATCTAATTTTACTGTTTGAACGGCACGACCGAGTGCTTGTGATGCTCGTCGCTGCGCTCGCGAAGGCGAGCCCCATCTCGCACCTCTCGCCGGTAGTCAACAACAGCGTCCCATGGAATGCCACAGCAAGGCAATCCTTGAGATTGCAAGGAGACTTGTTCAACCAGTATTCTACGCCCTTAAAAAAGAAGACGAAAAACGATTTGAATGTTAGAAGAACGGGGATCCGCACAGTGAAAAAAACACTGTGATGAGGGGTCAAATAAAGTGCTAAAAATTTTGATGTTAATTTGCGCAAAAAACGAAGCTTACGAAGTTTTCCCAAAGTTTCCTACTCAATTCCAAATCATGTTCTTGCAGTACAGTTGCAAAGGATGTACACCTGATCATCTATAATAATGCTCTCCAGGACGGCATTGGTGATCATCAAATAAGACATGGAAATCGTACCTAAATGCGAAAGTCCAAATAAAAAGAAGAACTCTTCATTCACAAACACACTGGTAACGCAAGAAGAATCAGCACTGAACATTGACACGCCTTTCTCACTGTGTTATAACAATAGTCCGTTCAGGAATAAAACTTAGGATGCCATCTGCAGTTTTCTCCTCATCACTCCTGTTGTAATCACAGTCTTCACCATCTGACTGATCGTTATTATTATCATAACTCCCATACAAATCAGCACATTTCTGCTGCTTTAACCAACTAAGCAATTCTCTTTTTCAGCAGTTCTCTTTGTCTCCTTTTTGATGAGATTATCGGATATCCAGAAAGTTGAACTTAGAAAACGCACACGAAAAGAAGCAGAAAAAGTGCTGCTAGATTTTTTCGGATTAGAAAAAGAGAAAGAGGGTGGGGCTGACGTTTCGGCAAATACGCCTTCTTCAGAGCCTGAACGAGCTTTTTATGTGACTATATACTGTGAGAGAAAGAAAAAGGAAAGTAAATTGAAAATCTAGGGCGTTGAGAAGCGAAAATTGATTGAGGGAAAACCACTCACCGTACAATTTAGTCCTGGGACTACCTATGTTGTTATCGCCAGGGTGACGTATGAACCCGCCCCTATGTCGTAGGTCAATTTATGGATAGGTGTCAGCTGAGACAGTCTCATCTGACACCCATCCATAATTTGACCTAGTGACATGGGGGCAGGTTCATACGTCATCTTGGCGATAACAACTAGGTAGTTCCTGGACCAGATTGTACGGAGAGTGGTTTTCCCTCAATCAGTTTTCGCTTATCAACACCCTCGATTTTCAACTTATTTTCCTTTTTTATCTCATAGTAAATAGTCATATAAATAAAGCTACAACGAATAATATGTTCAGGCTGTGAAGAAGGCGCATTTGCCGAAACGTCAGTTGCAAGCAGCCGCGAAAACCCATCGACCATAAAGAAGAACAATCGATTGGGAAAAAAAGACCAGCCTCGTGAATGAATAAAGATTAGTTTTCTAAGCTTTTCTTCTTTTATTCGAAGTATTTTATTATTAACATGCCGAGGTTCCAGGAAAGTCGGTCTTTCGACTTGTCAATATAATTGATTGATTGCCAAATTGAGTATGATTGTACAGTAAACCAGCGTTTTTCTTTATACAAGGTATATATATTTAAACCAAAAGCATACGGGAGAGTAGAGAAATTCGGTGCTGCTCTATTATGGTGGCGCCACTTGAGGCCTTCGGTAAAAACGTATTCTCTGCTGTTAACTGACGAAGTATGATTAGCTGATAGCTGAAGTCAGGTGAATTTTGAAGGTATATTTTATTTCTCATATTGCTTGTTTTCAACGCCGTACCACTCAAAATGATATTTTGTTTCACATTTGAAGATTTTTCGCCTGATAAAAGTTTTTTATAACAAAATTCCAATCGTTAGATGGAGCATCTCTTTCTTATTAAAAAAATTTGTTTGCTCTTTGAAAAGAACTTCTTAGAGCTCTGTAATTCACATAAGAAGACGGGTCTCACACATATGAAATATCGCTGTTTTACGCACCCCTTCAGGAATAAGGGTGTTTTTCAATCTTTCCAAGTTCCTTCTTAGCTTAATGAATAGCTCAAATCTAAACAATTCCAGCGAGATACTCAAGTTCTAAAGGAAACCTTTAAGTTCGTTGTAACAGCCGAAATAAAAGTATGTTTAGAAACCTTTCGACAGACTGAATTCTGTTGATTCCAGTGATGTATTCGGTTTTTCGAAAGAACTTCTTAGTGAGCTGTAATAGGTTAGGGAGCGCAATGCAGCGACGGCACCTAGCCACCATGCATTGTTAGGTATGTGAATGGGATTTCGCAGAACTGGCCCTTGGCTGACGAGCCATCTCAGCATCACCCACATTGATTAGTCATTACAAGTCAATTGCTTTCAACTGTCTTTTGATTCTCATTGTTTTCACTTTATCATGGGCATTTTTGCTTCGCCAAGCACCGAAAGAGAAGCCTAATGCTCCTGCAAAGACACGGCATGTTACAATCCAAACGTCTGTGCAAGAAAGGGCATCCAATGAAGCTTCACTTTAGTTCCAGAATGTGAAAAATCACTGTAGTTGAGAGCAGAAAAATACCTCAAAGCACCGCTACCTGAAAGATTCGAGGAAACATTGATTTGTTATCATGCTAATGTGTAAAGGATGCAAATTATCCTTGTTTCATAGTAGGAACAGTTGTAGATGATCACCTGTGTGAGTCGGAGAAACAAAAGGACAGATCAGATTAACGAGGTGCGAGTTTACTTACCATCAAAGTTCGAATCATTGTAACCTGACAGTAAAACAAAAAATTAGACTAGAGAGTATTTAATGCGGTTTCAAATTATGCTGTGTTCATTCCACTTTTTCTACGACACGAGTAATCACAAAAGCGAGAAAAAATCGAACACAGTAGCTTGTCGCACATATAAATTGTTGAATTTACTCCCTGGTCAGTGGAGAAACAACCTCAACTGGGAGCGACCGTAAATTCAAATAGGAGGACTCTTTAAAAACATACTTAACCCTCAACTTATTATGCTATGACCGAAGCATGTATTGCGTCAAAATTCTCATGGCACACATTTTCCTGACATTGTTTTTTAAAAGAATGAAATAATATAGTAGATGACACTTTATGTGCGACGTTGATTATATCACATCATATTAATTGCTTTTTTTCTTCAAAAAACAGTCAGATAATAATCCGTTCTCTCGCCGTTACGTCATGATTGGCACGCGTGATATAATTGGCATAGGTGTCGTACTGGAATTTTGCGGCTTATCGGTTTATGGAGGTATGCAGGTTTGTAGGTTTCGTATTGAAACTCCAACATCGTTCTACAGTATGATTTCATATTGTGGTATATTATTTCTGAATAATTCTATTATATAGCACTTCGGGAATGTTATTAGCCTTTTCCGATATTTGTCAAATTACATTTCTTTATATTCATAGTATATATTCATATTCAAAGCATTCAAATATAGTTCCATGAGAACATTTTTGGCCGCTAAATTTTGGAAGACTTCATAGTGATTGTTATTTATCCAGGCTTTCAGAAAGCAGTCGATCAAAATATATTACATATTGTTCGTACTAAGCGTACGCCATCGACTGTAGGTACTCTGGCAGCCACGACATCTCTTGGCGAGTTCGTACTATTCTTCGTCGCCCCGTCTGTGATAGGGGACGAGTGTCTTGAGAAAAGTCTCTGATGATGGCGATATCGTCGAAAGGCGTAGGCGTAAGCCTTGAACGAAATGTAATTTGCCAAACATCGAAAAAGGTTAATAACATTCCTCAAGTGCTATCTAATATAATAATTCCGAGATAACATACCATAATGAGAAATCATGCTGTAGAGCGATGTTGGAGTACGTGTATATCTCCAGAAACCGAGAAGCCGCAAAATTCCAGTGCGATACCTATGAAAATTATATCACACGTGCCAATCATGACGTAACGGCGAGCGAACGGATTATTATCTGACTGTTTTTTGGAGAAAAAAGCGACTGATATGATGTGATATAATCAACGTCGCACATACAATCCATCTGCTATTATAACGGGCAATATTAGATACAGAAATATATGAATGATCAATCAAGGCAGAGGATATCTTACCTGAGATTAGGAGGTGCTACCACAATCACGTCAAAATTGGTAAGGAGCCTTTGAGATCAGTCACTGGCTAAGAGATCATAGAAATTCCGATCATGCTAACGAGACTGTCAGAGCAGATAAATTAACCTTAGTTTGTGTTGAGCACTAATTAATTGGTAGTTTCATTTTTCTAAAAACAAGCTGTTAAGCTGGCAGCCACAATTTCTTTTGACAACAGCATACACTCTTCGTAATTTCTCACTATAAGAGAGACAAGTGGCTCGAAAGGCCCAAGTCATGACGATATCGCCTAACTGCGCAGGTCATAAACGCAATGTGATTACACAGATGTTAAAAAGTCTAAAAACATTCTTGAAGGCTATAATTTGAATGTCTGTTAATTATTTCTTGAGCCATGTATGTGGTCTGTTAAGAGCACTTGTACAGCCCGATGCACCTGTTTCGAACTTCGCAGACTCGTCAGTCGAGCAGGCCCTATGTCTTAAGCCAGTCTTCTCGGAATTCCAGCCCCTAGGATTCCCATTTCATTGCTCGATTCCAATGCACTTATTCATATATCACGTGATTACCATAGCTGCTGTACTGCATTTTCAGAGTCTCTCGCTTTTCAATGTTGCAAAGTGTATGCACAATGGGATCTCTTTATCGCCAATCAATTTCGAAGCGCAAAGGTATCCGCCTACTTCCGACCATACAAAAGGATTGAATTTTAGTTGGAAAGCAAATCATCGTAGTACTCCCTACTCATCTATTAGGTCCTCACTCATCGTAGCCTTATCTTTCTGTCACCACGATGCTTTGCTTACTCTTCGATGTGATTAATCAGTATTTTCAAAGCTATCCACTTAATCTGTTGGTAACATTAGTCTGCGCTTCGTGACCTTTGTAACATGAAACTTCGTACTTTAAATTAGTAATTGTACAAATCGTACGTAAATAGTGATTGCAGTAGATTCGTGGTCGTCGGCATGATCATATGTCCTCAATAAACGAAACCCTTCATCTCTTTGGACTAAAAAATTCCACCATTTACAAGCCGTACGGCTGATGTTAAGCAAAATATGCGTCCAGCCTAGTTTCATTTCTTCATGCCGTCAAATGGACCTTGTATTTCAGAAAGGTTAATAAACACTGAACACTTTATATGCGACTGTTATATATTCTGAGACTTTGCTCAAAACGAAATAATCTGATAGAGGAGCCAAGGTCAAGGGATCGGCTTAACCGACGACGGTGTTACTGATAAGTCCTGATAGGATAAGACAGGCGTTCGTTCCATTAACGCATTGCTCCTTCTTTCTGTAGGTGACTGTTAGACCTCTTTCGTCGTTTCTCGACCGACTTTTGTTGCCGCTGTCAGATCCTGTGCGCTTGGCCTGTGTTCGTTCAGTTCGATAGTACTGACACACGGCATTGCATGCAGTATCAACTAAAAGAATAGCCTGATAATCCGATGATATTTTTTAGCCTATTATGAAGTCTGCTTTGCCATCTATATAGTAGTAGACACACCTGTTTTGCCTTTCCGCGCTCATCAGTAGTATGGCCCTCTTCAGTTCAGATAATCCCAGGGATATACCCCTGCTTATAATGGAGTTAACACCGAATTATTCAAATCATCGCGTGTCGAGTAACAGAATCTCTCAACATTGCGGTGACCACAGTCGAGCACTTAAGGCTGCGAGAATGAATTATTTCTTTGCTTTTGACTCTTATGTAGATCTCGTTCAAAAGCAATGCCTCATAATCTTATAACATGTTTTGAGCCTTTTATGAAGTCTGGTATGGCACTTATGCCCCCTGCAAGGGATCGCCTGGACCGAAAGGCATTGTGCTATTGATGAGCTTGTAAATGCGAATCAAGTGTGTCTAGTATTGTACGAGTGCCATATTAGATCCTTTATAAAAGGCTTAAAATTTGTTATCTGATTTTCAGATCGTTACTGTTTTTAGGCGGTCTCTATGAACAGTGAAAGGAAAAGGCATGATTCATTCTACGAGCCGTAAGTGCTTGTGGTCACTGCAATGTCGGAAGATTTTGTCACTCGACATGCACTGATTTAAATAATTTGGCGTCGATTCCTTCATATGTTGGGTTTATCCTCTACAAGGATCGGCTGACCGAAAAGGCGCTGCGCTGCTGATGAGCTTCTGAGGACGAAACAGGTCTGTCTACCACTGTATGAGTGCCACACCAGACCTCATAGAATTCTCAAAACATGTTATCATATTATAGATTGTTATTGTTTTTGAGCGACGTCTATATGAGCAGCCCAAAATAAAGGTAAAAGATTAGCTTTTACATCTCTGATAGTTTTGCATTTGGAGCCTATTTCTGGTTCTTGTCTGCTTTTCTATAGCTAATTATTAAGTGAATCATACCCACGTATGAAAAAGTATAGATGTTGTTAATTTGAAAGCATCAATTTTGCATGAGCATCAATCGGGCTTCTTAGAATTGAAGATAGAACGAAAGACTCAGTCTAATAATATGAAAATCGAGAAGACTTAACTTGATCAGCTGACGCGACGTTGGTAAATTAATTCAGAAGTTCGGCTGAAGTTTCGGCCACCCGCCTTCATCAGAGCCTGGGCGTATGTAGTATTAGTCTATTTGAATGATTCGGATGGTCTTATTTGTATGATGCCTAGGTAAGGTTAGAAGATCAAACGAAGAAAGGGCGCGAGATCTCGTGTGATGGTGACGTACTCGTCCTTCCGGTTCATTTCGGGATATTGGGCGTTTATCCAAAATGCCTCAAGAGTTTTGCGCGTGGATGTTTTTGATTCCTGCGCTAGGACTGTGACAGTCACATGAAAATCCTTGTTGTTGTGTTTTTGTGCCCTATGTAAACCTGAAGGTTTGGTTTTATCTATTTAAGATTAACTATCTAGATGTTAGTAAATAAATTGTGCCCGATCTCATACAATCCCCTCTTTTCCGCTGGGCAGATCATACAGTTTTTGGTGTTCAGCCGATCATAAAGTCTATTGCGGATCAGCTGATGGCTTAGGGTCGAAAGAGGGATTTCAATAATTACCACGGAATTTTCAAGACCGCATCATTTTAGGCACCTTTCAACCGCGCTACTGATTTCGTTTAATATAAATGGCAATTTGAAGGAGACTCTGTTCAGGTGCGGAGAATTGTTCTTTCGGGACCTAATTCCACTTTTTGAATATTCTCAAGTAGCAGATGTTTCGTAGCCGTTGGAAATGGCAATTACCAATGCCAAGTCTAATTAATCGTTCCTTTCCTCTTCTCCTGTGCACACATTTTTAGCCGTTCGAAACACCTTTTTAATTAACGATTTTTTCATATGTGAAGGATGAGAGGAAAGGTGATTGACCAAAATGTTTTTGTTAGTTGGTTTTCGATACCATTTTTACTATAGGCACTATCAAAAAGCTTTACTTGGATGTTTAAAATTGGAAGAAAGCTCCCGTTTGGACTTTCTCGCGTAAATTTTATATGCTCTGACTCTCCGTTCAAGACTTCAAAACATTTGACCATTTCCTCTTGTGTGGAACAGACATAAAAAACGATCGTCTGTATACCGGCAGTAGAGCAATGAGCGGTGAAGGAGAACTGGAGCTTCTATCTTATACATAAAAGCGATGGCAAGACTAGGTGCTAAACGTTGACCCATGGCTAACCCCCTGAGTTGTGTGAAGTATATTCCTGACCACCGAAAGTTTGAACAACTAAGACATTGTTTTAGGAGGGTCATTCGCTGTTAAATTGAAAAGCCATACATATTTACTTTTTCTTCATTTTCAGTTAAAAGTTCGAAAATGGCTTGCATTGCAGAGTTACTTAACACGTTTGTATAGAGTGAGGTAACATCAAATGACTCCATTACGTGCGAGTTGTTTGGTTTCACGCAACGTAGGTGATCCAGGAACATTTGGGTATTGGGTAGATGGGTTGGTATGAATTTGAGCACCTGAGCAAAAATAAGGTTAAAAAACAACGTTATTCTATGCGTTGGTCCTCCTATACAACTGCTGATAGGTCTAACATTGTATGTTGATGGATCGGTTGACACAAGATCATCAATAGATGTAAGTTTATGTGTATTCATGAGAAGGACCGGACGAATCCAAGACAAGTCTCCTTGCAATCTCAAAGAAAGCCCTGCTGTGGCGTTCCATAGTACGCCATTGTTGACTACCGGCGAGAGGTGGAAGATGGGGCTCGCCTCCGCGAGCGCAGCGACGAGCATCACAACCACTCCGTCATGCCGCTCGAACAGTAAAATTAGATAACTAATTTTTAGAGTATAGAACATCATTGTCTGCTACTTCCTGCCACCGTTCTGCAAGATATCTGATCTGCTCGAAATAAAATTCCGTTTCTTTTGAACGAAAAAACTCTTGACATACTTCTTCAGCTGTACCAAACTATTCAGGTTGACTCGCAAAAAAATGCTCTAAAGGTTCTTCGGTGAGAATTACACGCTAGATGCTTGGAAATGTCTTACAAGAAGCGCATAGAAGAATTATAAGGGCGCATTATGAAGGAAATGGAAAGCACCAGAATACTTGTGAAGAACGTATGCAGAGTTACCTGAACAATGAGTTAGATGGAATTGTTGTCAAGAGTATCTGAGAAGTTATTGATGTTTTAAATGTCTCAGGTCATAACTAGTAGTTCCTCTTTACATCTCACTGAGGTGTAAGCTCGGCCAAGTCAGCAGATGATGAAGTCGAACCTTAACATTTCACTGACGAGGCAGAGTATGGAGGAAATTTGGTCTATGATGAAGACGAACAGTAACTGAACAGAGCAGTGACAGGTACTATCGACAGTCGTTTACATAGAAGAATTTGTCGATTTGAAGGTACTTGTGAGTGAACCCGAGTCCTTTTCTTTAAATACACTTTTGGCGACGGATGGTCGCAATCTGGGTATTACTGGTAGTGTCGAGCAGTTTATGGGTGCTCTGAATGAAGAGGAGCGCTACGTTTGTCCGATTGGCAAAAAGAGTTCATCCCGACAGAAGCGGCATAACTGAGAATCGCTTCAAAAAATCTTGCTCAACTTGAGCAACTTAGTTAGTTCTGCATTCTATTTAGTAAATTTGCTGAATTCCCGATAGGAATGCACTGATAAATTTGGTAGACCAGTTTAAATTGATATAAACGAGTATCTAGAGGGCATCAAAACGGCAGGTAAGATTTCTTTGAGAGTCAATGCCCTCGCAAAGGGAATACTTAAGCATCCGCTTTCAAACTCCTTGTGGAAATTTGCATAAATTCCATGAATAAAAAAATGAACAGCAAGCGAAAATCCTTTTTTGACACGGTGAGCTCAGACTGCTTATTTGACGTAAGTGATGTACATTACCCACCCATTTGCATTCCTTGTTGCTGGGCTTCATCAACGGCCCGTAGAAAACGGTAAGCCTGTTACAAATTGCATACAACTTTGCAAGAATTTAGGGCGTGAGTGTTCTTTTAGGATGAAGGAAGTATGTGATTGACTAGAGGCCTATCAACCTGCACTTTTAGAGTTCCAAAGGATGCGAAATTTCTAAAGCGTAAAAGAAATAATGGTTTAGTTCGGTTATCCGGTGTTAGCGAGTCTTTGTAGCGCAGTGGTTAGTGGTGCTCTTCGTCGCACACTGGGTCCAATGTTCAATCTCGCGCTCGTGGCTTACCAAGCCATCCATCCTTTCGGGGCCGGTAAATTGGTACCAGACTAGTCTCAAACTTGCCTGGGAAAATAAATAGCACTGACTTGTACAGCAAAAGGCCATCGCGCATCGTTGTAAAAGCCAGATATGCATTCAACCGCCTCAAACGAGGTATAAAGATGACGAATGCATAGCGCACTTCTCAGGATTCGATCAACGCCGAGAATTTCATCATTTGTCCTTTAGGAAAAAGAGAACATTTGTGGATGAAGATGCCTGATAATCGACGAAAGAAGGATGGCCCGCCCCTTGCCTTTCAACTGTGTTAATGTTAGCGCTTCAACTTTCATTCGTGAAACCTTTTATTATTGCATTGAAGTCAGTGCTACTTCACAAACTTTGATGATTTTCAGATGAGACTCGTCTTTACGTACATCTTTCTGGTCGTCGTCCTTGTAGTCGTTGCAGTAAGCGAAGGGCAAATGAATCGTATAGCACCACCCTTTGGTGACCAAAGGAACATAGACAGGATTAATCATAATGGTTTCTTCATTGCACCTACAGAGAGCACAACGAAGAAGCTCGAAAGTGTTCAACTCGAAAAAACGCAGACAAAATCGTGGGGATCGGGAGATTTTGGAGCCGCCATTGATAGAATTGGGTAAAGGAGACAGATTTTACATGATTTTGTGAAACCCATTGGTACAAGTGATAGCTGTTGTATGCAAACAATCCCACAAAAATAAAGTTGCTTGCAATAGTTTACAGGAACGACGTCATTCCGATATTAGTCAATAAATTTTTGTTTTCATAATGAATGAACACTAAGCGGTTACTATACTGCTTCGATTCTTTTCGCTTATCCGTGGACAAACGAGTATTCGACCCTACTCGCTGGACAAGAATTTCGCATAGGAGCATTAACAGTCATTCAAAAGCTCGAAGCTTTGGCTAGAGCGGCATGTGGTCGGTTTCGTAAAATACCCTCTAGAAATGCTGTAAAATCCAGAATAGAATTCTGTTTCACGCATTCACGCGTTTTTTATCTCAATTCTGTATTTTTTTTTTTATTTCGCTAGACTATACTCCTTCCTTAGTTCATGGCACTCATTCGATAACACAATTCTCGAAGAACTCAAAAATATGTTTGCTTTTGGAAAAGCTGTTTTTATGAAGTAGTTCTAATACATAGCTGGAGCAAGTGCACGAAAAGCTGCGTTCATCGCTGAATACTTCCTCGCAGACCCATATTTCTGACCAGTAGTCTGCTTAACGCCGATGTTCTAAGCCTTTTACTCGAAATGTCTATTCAACAATCAACAACGCATAAAATCAACATTAACAGCAAAAATTTACCCGACAAATTAGTACCTGTCAACAGTTTGCTCTTATGGCCTGAAAAATCATATGTTCTACAGTCAACAATTGGCACATTCTAAAAAAACAATTCATCGACACTTAGACAATATGTATCACGATACTTGAAATATACTCAATAATTCTTATTCCGAAGACTTAGAACGCTTGCGACCACATTTTGCATGGGTGATATTGAACCATTCTAAACAGAGAAAGTTCTCACACAGAGTGCACCTCGTGTGTACTCGCTTAGTTTTTTGTCGAGCCCTTGCGGAATTTTCTTCCTCTGCTAACTTTCGGTAACATTCAGTGCAACGAACACGCTCTCCTTTCGTCTCCAAAACGCGGTTCGTTGACGGCCGAAGAGCTATTTCTGATGGTAGATAGCTGCCATACACCTTCATCTTGAAGTGGGCAAACGCTACGTTCCTCACGCGCTCTTCGCACACCGCCCTAGCGTTTTGCACACATAAATCAGTAACCAAATGGAACATTAGGCGAACGTACATAAACTATGAGACTGGATATTGTAAAGTAAGAAAGCAACGAACTCCCCAACCATTTATTTGTCCTCCTGATGTATGAGCAGTGCGCAACCGTTTGGTCGGTGAGGTCGACGTGTCGCTTTCTTTTATTGCAACTCACGTTAGCCTCAACTTTCCCGTTGGTGGATCTATCGAGGAGCCATGCGCTGTAGTGATGTGTGTCACTTCTTTCTTGTCCATAATTCTAAGCAACGTTACGTCGCTTTTATTCTGTACGGCAAACTGATGCTCCTTGTCTACTTTCTGCTTCATGAACTCCCTTGTCAATTCTTGTCTATTCTTTCTGCATGTTCCTGTCAAGTACGTGTTCCACTGCAACAGTCTCTCAGCCAAGGATACACTGTGTACCAATTGTCGGTACAAAGTGTCTTCCTTCACTTACTCATCAATGAGGTCCATGAAAAAAACCTTCTACAACACTTGACGAGATCAGTGAGTTTGCAAATTTCATGTTTTGCTGATGTTCAAATGCTTTAGAAAAATATTTATTCCAGCTATTCAATATTTCATACAAAATATACGGATAGCAAATTCAACACCTTACGCAAAAAGAGACGGAATTTTATCTCGAGCACATTAGGAATGTTGCAGAACGGTGGCAGAAAGTAGCAGACAATGATGCTCTATGCTTTGAAAATTAGTTATCTAATTTTACTGTTAGAGCGGCATGACTGAGTGGTTGTGATGCTCGTCGCTGCGCTCGCGGAGGCGAGCCCCATCTCCCAATTCTCGCCGATAGTCAACAACAGCATTCCATAGAACGCCACAGCAAGGGTATCCTTGAGATTGCAAGATTTGTTCAACCAGTATTCTATGCCGTTCAAAAGGAAGGCGAAAAAACGAATTGAATGCTAGAAGAACGGGGATTCGCACAATGAAAAAAAAACACTGTGATGACGGGTCAAATAAAGTGCTAAAAATTTGGCTGTTAATTTGCGCATAAAACGAAACTTACGAAATTTTTCTAAAGTTTGCTGCTCAATCTCAAGTCATGTTCTTGCAATACATTTGCAAAGGATGTACGCCTGATCATCTAGAATAATGTTCTCCAAAACGGCTTTGGTGGTCATCAAATGAAACATGGAAATCCTACTTAACGCAAAAGTCCAAATGAAAAAAAGAACTCTTCATTAGCAAACACACTGACAACGCATGAACAATCAGCACTGAACATTGACACGCCATTCTCACTGTGTTATAACAATAGTCCGCTCAGGAATAAAACTTAAGATGCCATCTGCAGTTTTCTCCTCATCAATCATGTGGTAATCACCGTCTTCACCATCTGACTGATCGTTTATTATCATAGCTCCCATACAAATCAGCACATTTCTGCTGCTTCAACCAGCTAAGCCATTATCGTCTTATTCAGCAATGCTCTTTGCCTCTTTTCCAAATGAGATTATCAGAAATTTAGTAAGTCAAACTCAGAAAGCGTACACCAAATGAAACAAAAGTAGTGCTGCAGATTTTTTCGGATTACAAAAAGAGATAAATAAAGCTATAACGAATTGTTGGTTCAGGCTCTGAAGAAGGCGTATTTGCCGAAACGTCAGCCGCAAGCAACCGCGAAAACCCATTGAACGGAAAGAAGAACAATTGATTGGGAAAAAGGATACCAATTTTCTGAGCTTTATCAACATGCCGAGAATTCAAGAAAGTCGGTCTTCCGTCTTGTTAATATAAGTGATTGATTGCCGGATTGAGTATGATTGTACATTAAACCAGCGCTTAATTGGAAGTTGAAAAGTTCTCCAGTGACCAGGGAGTAAATTCAACAATTTATATGTGCAACAAGCTACTTTGTTCAACTTTTTTCTCGCTTTTGTGATTACTCGTCTCGTAGAAAAAGTGGAATAAACACAGCATAATTCGAAACCGCATTAAATACTCTCTTGTCTAATTTTTTGTTTTACTGTCGGATTACAATGATTTGAACTTTGATGACAAGTAAACTCGCGCCTCTTCAATCTGGTTTGTTTTTTGTTTCACCGACTCACACAGGCGATCATGTACAATTGTTCCTATTATAATTTGTATCCTTTACACAAAAGCATGTTGACAAATCAATGTTTCCTCGAACCTTTAAAATAGCAGTACTTTGAGGTTGTTTCTGCTGTCGACTACAGTGATTTTTCACATTTTTGAATCAAAAAGCTTTACTGGATGCCCTTTCTTGCACAGACGTTTGGATTGTAACACACCGTGTCTTTGCAGGAGCATTGCGGCTTTTTTCAGTGCTTGGAGAAGCGAAAATGCTCATGATCAAGTGAGATCAATGAGAATCAAAAGACAGTTGAAGGCACTTGACTTGTAATGACTAATCAACGTGGGGATTGCTGAGATGGCTTCAGGAGCCAGTATGGCGAAATGCTATCCACATACCTAACAATACTTGGTGGCTAGGTGCCGTCGCTGCATTGCGCTCCCTAACCTATTATAGCTCTATAAGAAGTCCTTCCGGAAAACCAAAAACATCACTGGAATCAGCAGAATTTATACTATCGAATGGTTTCTAAAAATACTTTTATTTTGGCTGTCACAACAAACTAAAAGTTTTGTAACAACTCGAAAGACCGACTTTCTTGAAACCTCGGCATGTTAATAATATAAAACTTTGAAAATGAGAAGAAAAGCTTAGAAAACTAATCTTTATTTAAAGCTTCACGAGGTTGGTATCTTTTCCCAATCGATTGTTCTTCTTTCCGGTCGATGGGTTTTCGCGATTGCTTGTGGCTGACGTTTCGGCAAATGCGCCTTCTTCAGAGCATGAACGTATTATTCGTTGTAGCTTTATTTATATGACTATATAATAAGGGAAAAAAGAAAACGGCGTCCAATACTCCCGTCTATGTAATACGAAGGACTGCGTTATTTGCCCCAACGGTAGAGACGGCGATTGCATGAGCGTAGGTGCAATATACCTAATCTCTTGTAAGACATGTGGTGATGAATATATTGGCGAAACAGGCAGACCACTTCACATCCGCATTAAAGAGCACCTAGATGGGAAAGCAAATAAATACCCATGTAAACCTCTAGGTACACACAGGATTCAAAGACACAACGATGACGACTTCGAGGTAGTAGTCAAAATCCTAGGGCACGAACCAAAGACATCCGCGCGAAAGACCCTTGAAGCTTTTTGGATAAATTCCAAATACCCGCAAATGAACAAAAAGGGAGAGTGCCTTAACATAACCAACCATATGGCACCTTATCTCAGAATAATTTTCTAGCATGGGTCCCAGCTGACACCTATGCATAGTTTGACCTAGTGACATGGGGCGGGTTCATACGTCACCCTGGCGCTAACAACATAGGTAGTCCCTGGATTAGATGGCAAGGTGAGTGGTTTTCCTTAATCGATTGTCGCTTACAATACCTTAGATTTTCAAATAATTTTTTTTCTCTTTCCTTATTGTATAGTCATATAAATAAAGCTGCAACGAATAATACGTTCAGGCTCTGAAGAAGGCATATTTGCCGAAACGTCAGCCACAAGCAATCGAGAAAACCCATCGACCGGAAAGAAGAGCAATCGATTGGGAAAAGATACCAACCTCGTGAAGCTTTAAATAAAGATTAGTTTTCTAAGCTTTCCTTCTCATTTTCAAAACTAAAAGTTGCATTTAGAACTTAAGTATGTCGCTGGAATTGTTAAGATTTGAGCTATTGATTAAGCTAAGAAGGAACATGGAAAGATTGAAAAACACTCTGTTCCTGAACGTTTGCGGAAAACAGCGATATTTCAAATGTGTGAGACCCACTCTTCTTGCGTGACTTACAGAGCTCTAAGAAGTTCTTTCTAAAGAGCAAACAAATTTTATTAATCAGAAAGAGTTGCTCTATCTAATGAATAAGATTTTGTTATGAAAAACTTTTATCACCAGGCGACAAATCTTCAAATGTGAAGCGAAATCTCATTTTGAGTGGTACGGCATTGAAAACAAGCAATATAAGAAATAAAATATACCTTCAAAATTCACTTGACTTAAGCTCTCAGCTAGTCATACTTCGTCAGTTAACAGCAAGGAATACGTTTTTACCGAAGGCCTCAAGTGGCGTCGCCATAATGGAGCAGCACCGAATATCTCTACTCGCCCATATTCTTTTGGTTTAGCCTTGTATAGAGAAAAGCGTGGTTGACTGTACAATCATACTCAATTTGGCAATCAATCAATTATATTGACAAGTCGAAAGACCGACTCTCTTGAAACTTTGGCATGTTAATAATAAAAAACTTTGGAAATGAGAAGAAAAGTTCAGAAAACTAAGCTTTATTGAAAGCTTCACGAGGCTGGTATCTTTTTCCCAATCGATTGTTCTTCTTTCCGGTCGATGGGATTTCGCGGTTGATAGTGGCTTACGTTTCGGCAAATACGCCTTATTCAGAGCCTGAACGTATTATTCATTGTAGCTTTATTTGCTTCATTGTAGCCTCGCTTTGGCGTTCCATGGAATGCTGTTGTTGACTATCGGCGAGAATTGGGAGATGGGGCTCGCCTCTTCGAGCGCAGCGACGAGCATCACAACCACTCAGTCATGCCGCTCTAACAGTAAAATTAGATAACTAATTTTCAAAGCAGAGAGCATCATTGTCTGCTACTTTCTGCCACCGTTTATTCTGCCACGGCACAATTTATTTCCTAACATCTAGATAGTTAATCTTAAATAGATAAAACCAAACCTTCAGTACAAGTGACTTTTATCGGGTGATTAACATACCAGCCATCCTGCTTACATGTTTCCAAATATTAACCTCCATTTTGCGGATAATTTTCCATATTTAGATGCTTTGAAAACCTCAGCTGCTCTAGACATCGACATGGAATAACAAAATTTTGGAAGCGGCACAACATGTCGAACTCATTGCGCATTGTGACGCTTTGAAAATGTCATTTCGTGCTTCTTCACTTTATTATAGAGTGATTTGTCTTACATACGCCAAATACTAGGTTTATACCCTGGAATGACGGAATGTGGATGCCCAAGTGGCTGATGTGTCAATTACCACGTATATCATTGAAAAAGCCCCTCAACTTGTACCTTTTGGCATCACGCATGCTCTTCACCTAAACGTTAATTTCGGAAATCATGACAAGGTTTCAAACAACTTAATGCTGTTTCGTAAAAAATGACAACGACAGGATTGTTGTCCAGCTCGTTTACTACTGCTGAGCGACCCACAGAGGTGAATTACATAGTTAGGAACTTTTTTTTTCTTTGTTTTCCCACCGCTAAGACTCTAGAGTCTTCCACCGTTAATACTGTTGAGTTTGGAATTCTGAGTTTTTCACACTCTTTTGCCCTTCGTAGAACATTTCTTCAGGTGACTTTTTGAAAGGATGCTTGCTTTCTTGAGTCTTGTGAGGAGCTGCAAGATTTCTTCCGTCTTTTTTTCAACTAATTAGTCACATTATATCAACTAAGATCTTTTCATCCTCTTTTGTCACACCAAGACTTGCGACTTTATTCATGTTTGTTGAAAGAAGACTTCACGTCCACCTAGTGATAACTTACATTGAAGCATCTCGATTGAATTTCTGAAATATCTGCGCGTTGCTGGCATCAATCCAAAGATGTTCACAAATTTAGTAAATTTTTTGGAACTACTACTGCGAGCACAGGGTCCCTATAATTTTATGCCTCCTCTCCTTCGAGGTCATTATTGCTTAAATGTTTATTGAATGTACCATAGAATAATGAATTTTAGGTTCAAATATCGAGACTGTAGGGTTGCACTTATGTTCCTCACACAGGATTTTTGTTTCTGAATGCTTTAACCCCTAAAGGACGGCTAAAGAAATCGATGCGCGCAGAGCAAAAGACTCAAATTTCGCTATTTTATCAAGGTTCTTTCGCCGTTTTGCGGAAATTTTTGGGATTTTCATATTACTTTAACAGAAAAAAGTTTTACCTCTTTGCTCATATGATTTTAGTTCAGATATAAGAGTCTTGTATAGAGAAAAACGCCTGTTTATCACAAAATTAGGCTGTATCTGAAAATTAATCAACTGTATTGAATTGCATGGAGAATACCACAATGATAAAACTCTAGTTTTGATCTACCATAGTTTTACACAAGACCCAGGAACCATCATAGTGAATAAAAATTAAAGACAGTGAGTAATTTACACCAAAAATGATAATGCATGCTGTATTCGATACTAGTTCATCGATAACGCTCACTACAACTAAGATTATACTAGTCATTCGTTTATTTCCGATTATTCGGAGTTAACGCACGTGAGAAGAATGAGTACTTACAGATAGTAAAGAATTCTAAGAGTGGAGGGACGATCGGGTTCTAGGAGAACCACTAACTAATACATATTTCCCGTTTAGTCATTGTATCAGCATGCCAACTTTTATTGTTTAGGTGTACATATTTGTTCTTCCTAAGCAAGCGAAGCCTAATATTTGAAGAAATCGTTGGATCGGCAATTGCATCAAGCTCAATAATATGCTGGATTTACTTCTGCAACATTAGCCAATGATATTATAAGAGATTATATAGTAAATATACCTTCTATAATGCAATTCTATTCATTGTTTAGGAGTGTAGGTATTGTGAAGTTACTGATAGTCTGCAGATCAAATCTTGGAAATGCTCTGCCAATATCATTGTGAGGTTTTATAATTCCATAAACGAGAGACCAACTTTCTGCGTAAGGTGGTGAATTTGTTAGCGGTATATTTTGTATGAAAATCTAGATAGCTGGAATAAATATTTCTAGAGCATTTGAACATCAGCAAAACATGAAATTTGCAAACCCATTAATCTTGTTAAGTGTTGCAGGTGTTGTCATGGATCTCATTGATAAGTAAATGAAGAAGACACTTCGCACCGACAACTGGTACACCAGTGCATCTCTTGCTGAGAGACTGTTGCAGAGGAACACGTATTGACATGCATGCATGCTGAAAGAATAGACAAGAATTGCCAAGGGAGTTCATGAAGCAGAAAGTAGACAAGAAGCATCAGTTTGCCGTAAAGAATAAAAACGGCGTAACGTTGGTTAGATTCATGGACTAGAAATAAGTTGCACTCATCACTATAGCCTATGGCTCCTCGATAGATCCAGCGACAGGGAAAGTTTGAGGCGAATGTGAGTTGTAATAAAAGAAAGGGGTACGTCGTCCTCACCGACCAGGTGGTTGCGCACTGCTCATACACCAGGAGGACAAACAAATGGTTAGCGCGTTTCGTTGCTTTTTTACTTCAAATTATTAATCTCATGGTTCAGGTACATTCGCCTATTTCTCCATTTGGTCACTGATCTATGTATGCTAAACGCTAGGGCGCGTAACGTAACGTTCGCTCACTTCAAGATGAAGGTGTATGGCAGCTGCCTACCATCAGAAATGGCTCTTCGGCCGTCAACAAACCGCGTCTTGAGACCATAGAAGAGTGTGTTCGTTGCAGTGAATGGTACCGAAAGTTAGCAGAGGAAGAAAATTCCGCAAGTGCTCGACTTTAAACTAAGCGATTACCCACAAGGCGCAGTCTGTGTAGGAACTTTCTTTGTTTAGAATGGTTCGCAAGCGTTCTGAGCCTTCGGAATAAGAGCTATATAGCAAATTTCACATTATCATGATGTATATTGTTTAAGTGTCGATGGACTGCTTTTCCTAAATTGTGCCAATTGTTGACTGTAGAATATGTGATTTTTCAGGCAATAAGGCCAAACTATTGACAGGCACTAATTTGTCGGGTAATTTTTGCTGTTAATGTTAATTTTATGAGCTGTTGATTGTTGAATAGATATTTTGAGTAAAAGGCTTGGAATATCGACGTTAAGCAAACTAGTGGTCAGAAATATGGGTCTCCGAAGAAGTATTCAGCGCAGTGATGAACGCGACTTTTCGTGTACTTACACAAGCTATATGATTGAACTAAGTTATCAAAAGAGCTTCTCCAAAAGCAAACACAACTTTGAGTTCTTCGAGACTTGTGCTATCGAATGAGTGCCATCACTCTAAGGAAGGAGTTCAGTCCAGCGAAAAATAATTGAGATAAAAAGCGTGATTGTGTGAAACAGAATTTTATTTCGTATATTTAAAACCAACCACATGCCGCTCTAGCCAGAGGTTTGAGCTTTCGGATAATTGTTAACGCTCCTATGCGAAATTTTTGTCTAGCGAATGAGGTTGAATCCTCGTTTGTTCTCGAATAAGCGAAAAAAAAATCGAAACAGTATAGTAACCGCTTAATGTGCACTCATCATAAAAACAGAAATTTATTGACTAATATCGGGATGACGTCGCTCTCGTAAACTCTTGCAAGCAACTTTATTTCTGTGAAATTGTTTGCATACAACAGCTAACACTTGCACCAGTGGGTTTCACAAAATCAAGTAAAATCTGTCTCTTTCACCCAATTCTGTCAATCGGCGCTCCAAAATCTCCCGATCTTCTAGATCTCGGCTGCGTTTTTTCGAGTTGAGCACTTTCTGGTTTCTTTGTTGTGCTCATCCTAGATCGAATGAGGAGGTCACTATAATGTCTAATCGTTTCCATGTTCTTCTGGCCACCATGATGACTAATCCTATGTTCCTTGGGTCACCAAAGGTTGGTGGTATACGAATACTTTGCCCTTGGCTTACGGCAACGACTATAAGGACGACGACCAGGAAGATGTACGTAAAGACGAGTCTCATCTGAAAATCATCAAAGTTTGTGAAGTAGCACTGACTTCAATGCAATAATAAGAGGTTTTACGAATGAACGTTGAAGCGCTAACATTAACATAGTTGAAAGGCAAGGGGCGTGCCATCTTTCTTTCTTCAATTACCAAACATCTTCATTCACAAATGTTCTCTTTTTCCTAAGGGACAAAGAGTAAAGTTCTCGGCGTTGATCAATTTTTGAGGGGTGCGCTATGCATTCGTCATCTTTATAACCTCGTTTGAGGCGATTGAATGCATATCTGACCTTTTTAATGGCATAGTCAGTGTAGTACATAGTCAATGCTGCTTATCCTCCCAGGCAAGTCTGAGACCAGTCTGGTACCAATTTAACGACCCCGAAAGGTTGGATGGCTTGGTGAGCCACGAGCGCGAGATCGAACATTGGAATTTGTGTGCGACGAAGAGCACCACTAACCACTGCGCCACAAGCACTCGCTATCACAGGATAACCGAAGTATACCACTATCTCTTTTACGCTTTAGAAATTTCGCAACTTTTAGAACTCCAAAAGCGCAGGTTGATGGGCCTCTAATCAATCACTTACTTTCGACGTCGTGAAAGAAGACTCACGACCTAATTTTCTGCTGAGTTGTATACAATTCGTTAACAGGCCTACCGTTTTCCACGGGACGTTGATGAAGCCCAGCAGCAAGGAATGCAAATGGGTGGGCAATGTGCATCACTTACGTCAAATGCAGTCTGAGATCAACCTGTCAAGAAAGGATTTTCGCTTGCGTTTAGTTTTTTTATCCGTAGAATTTATGCAGATTTCAACAAGGAGTTTGAAAGTGGATGTTTGAGTATTCTTTTTGCAAGGGCATTGACTCTCAGAGAAATTTTACCTGCCGTTTTGATGCCCTCTAGATACTCGTTTTTATATCAACTTAAACTGGTCTACCAATTTTACCAGTGTATTCCTATCGCGAATCTAGCAAATTTTCCAAATAAAAAGCGGAAGTAATGAAGTGCTCAAGTTGAACAAGATTTTTTGAAGCAATTCTCAGTCATGCCGCTTCCGTCGAGAAGAACTCTTTTTGCCAGTCGGACAAACGTAGCGCGCTCCTCTTTATTCAGAACACCCATAAACTACTCGACATTGCCAGTAATACCCAGATTCTGAACATCAGTCGCCAAAAGGTATTTAAAAAAAAAGAATCCGGGTTAACTCACAAGTAGCTTCAAATCGATAAAATTTTTCTAAGTAAAGGACTGTCGATAGTACCTGTCAATACTCTGTACTGTTACTGCTCGTCTTCATCGCGGATTAAATTTCCTCCATGCTCTGCCTCGTCATTGGAATGTAATGGCTCAGTTTCATCATTTGCTGACTTGGCCGAGCTTACACCTCAGTGAAATGTAAAGAAGAACTACTTGCCATGATCTGGATATTCAAAACATCAATAACTTCTCAGATACTCTTGACAACAATTCCATCTAACTCATTGTTTAGGTAACTCTGCATACGTTTTTCACAAGTATTCTGGTGCTTTCCGTTTGCTTCAGAATATGCTCTTACAATTCTTCTATGCCTTTCTTATAAGACTTTTCCAAGCATCTAGCGTGCCATTCTCACCGAAGAACCTCTAGAGCATTTTTTTGCGAGTCGGACTGAGTCATTTGATAAAGCTGAAGAAGTATGTCAAGAGTTTTTTGATTCAAAAGATACGGAATTTTATTTCAAGCAGATCAGGAATCCTACAGAACGGTGGCAGAAAGTAGCAGACAATGATGCTCTTTAATGTGAGAATTAGTTATCTAATTTTACTGTTAGAGCGGCATGAGCGAGTGGTTGTGATGCTCGTCGCTACGCTCGCCTAGGCGAGCACCATCTCCCACCTCTCACCGGTAGTCAACAACAGCGTCCTATGGAACGTCACAGCAAGGCTATCCTCGAGATTGCAAGGAGACTCGTTCAAGCAGTATTCTATGCGGTTCAAGAAGAAGGCGAAAAACGTATTGAATGCTAGAAGTACTGGGATTCACACAGTGAAAACAAACACTATAATGACGTGTCAAATAAAGTGCTAAAGTACTTGAAAGTGAGGTAATCAAACAAAGGTTACGAACACTGAAAATCTGAGGCAAGTAAGGAGCGGGAAGACAAGATAGGAAAGAGGTTCTTATACAATAGATCACTTCGGTGAATCGTGTAACAAATGAAAATTATTAAAAATGTAGCAAAATTCGGTAGAAATTGCTGCTTCTCCATCTAGTCGACTAGAAAGTCCTTTCTCTTGTGCTTTCATGTCTTTGATCTAACCAATAGAAAAAGCGAAAATTCACACATGAATAGAAAGTATTTTTTTTTTACTATTATCAGACTGAATCGTTCGTTCTATCTTCAATACTGAGAAATCCGAGTAATGCTCATGAAAAGTTGATGTTACCAAGTCAATAACATCTATACTTTTTTTCTTCAGATATAGGTATGATTCACATGATAATTAGCTATAGAAAAGCAGGCAAGAACCAGAATTAGGCTCCAAGTGCAAAGCTATCAGAGATGTAAAAGCTAATCTTTTACCTTTACATTTGACTGCTCATATAGACCTCGGTCAAAAACAATAACAATCTATATTTTAACATGTTTTGAGCCTTCTATGAGGTTTATTGTGGCACTCATACAGTAGTAGACAGACCTGTTTCGTCCTTAGAGGCTCATCAGTAGCACAGCGCCTTTCGGTCAGCCGATCCTTGTAGAGGATAAACCCAACATATAAAGGAATCAACGCCGAATTATTTAAATCAGTGCATGTCGAGTGACAAAATCTTCCGACATTGCATTGACCACAGTCGAGCACTTATGGCTCGTAGAATGAATCATGCCTTTACCTTTGACTGCTCATAAAAACCTCGCTCGAAAACAGTAATGGTCCGAAAATCTGATAACAATTCTTAAGCCTTTTATAAGATCTAATATGGCACTCATACAGTACTAGACACACTTGTTTCGCGTTTAGAAGCTCATCAGCAGCAAAATGCCTTTCGGTTCAGGCGATCCCTTCCAGGCGGCATAAGTGCCATACCAGACTTCATAAAAGGCTCGAAACATGTTTACAGATTATGAGGTATTGCTTTTGAACGAGATATATATAAGAGTCGAAAGCAAAGAAATAATTCATTCTCGCAGCCTTAAGTGCTCGACTGTGGTCACCGCAATGTTGAGAGATTCTGTTACTCGACATGCGATTATTTGAATAATTCGGTGTTAACTCCATTATAAGCTATATCCCCTGGGATTGTCTGAACTGAGGGAGCCATACTACTGATGAGCTCGGAAAGGCAAAAGAGGTGTGTCTTGTGCTGTATAGATGGCAAACCATACTTCTTAATAGGCTTAAAACATGTCATCAGATTATCAGGCTTTTTATTTCAGTTGACACTACATGCCATGCAGTGTGTTAGTACTATCGAACTGAACGAACACAGGCCCAGCGCACAGGATCTAAGCGCGGCAACAAAAGCCGGTCGAGAAACGACGAAAGAGGTCTAACAGTCACCTACAGAAAGAACGAGCAATGCGTTAATGGAACTTTGTATTGCTTTGCTATGTGCTCAGTTATGTGAAAGACATGTGAGACGTCAAAAGACACGAGATCAAAGAACGACTGGTCTATTGAAATATGCAAAAATGAGCACTTTAGCCGGTTAGCAATCTCTCAGCCATTTCAGAGACCTTGAGCCAGTATGTGGCGTAAGTGGGAAAAAATACATGATATAATACATAAACACAAAACGTCCTCCTCAAACACATTGGTTTACGTTGTGCTAGACAAGCCGTGCAGTTCCCAACAAATCTTCCTTTCTTTCGACTGATTGTTAGAAGCCTCGCCTTTCGAGATTCTATCTATTCAGAGTTTACTCGTTTTTCAGGTTTTGCTGCTGCAGTATATGTACGTTTTAGCGATCTCGCTCTCCTCGTCAGTACCAAACGCCCCACTAAGCAACCACACTGCGTAGTAAGAAGGGAGGGGCGCAGAATGAGGTTGCCAAAAGGGATTGGCTTAGGCAAAGAGCACCGTGCTACTGATGAGAGAAGGTCGAACGGATTTAACAGTTTATAGGTTATAGGTGGCATGATAGATTTCATGAGTGACTTAATACATGCTATCAGACTAAACGAGGATAAGACATGTTTTGAGCCGTTGAGGTTTGGGTGCTATAGGGGCGCCTGGTTTATTCAAACAGGACTCTTCAGTAGCACCTTCCTCGGTTCAACTGATCCCTTGAGGCTATACTCCTATATGAATTAATCGGCGCCGTAATAAATTATCGCAAGCAAATTTTTGTGGACTCACCTATCTCACGCATTCGCTGGCTTCTTGGCTGGATCTTTCCAACATACACTTTTTTCCAGTCAGCAGCATACCATTGAACTTGTTAATAGTACTCTGGGCTTTGTGCATTTCGAAACCGACGAAGTTGCGCAGAGTGCTATTAACAAGGTCAATATCGCAAGCAAGGTGGTGGAGTCCCTGACACCACAGCGACTAGCAGCCGAGCTTTTAGCTGGTAGAATGAATCATACCTCTCCATTCAACCGCTTTTTTATAGACCTCGCTCAAGCAATAATATTATAAGAATATGACATGTTTTTGAGCCATTAACGCCTAAGTGCTGTACAGACGCCTGTTTCATCCTACCAGGACTTGTCATTAACACCGTCGTCGGTTTAGCCTGTTATCGAAGAATTGGTATTGCATACAACATGTATCGTCATCTCCGATAAATTTCTTGTTCTTTTTTCAATTTTTATTCCCTACGATGACTCTTCGGTCCTGTCTGAAGCTGGGGAGACTAAAACTGAGTATTTTTTATTGTGTTATACCTTGTACAAATTAGTACAATTGATTGGTAGCCAATTTCAGCATGATTGTCCAGAATCAAAATTTTTCTTCATACAAGAGGCAATATCTAAACCAAAACCATATGAGTTAATAGAAAAAATCGTGTTGCTCTGAAGTAATACAAGAATTCCAAGAATTCTTACAGATCGTAGAAAAACCCTCACTTAAACAGCGAAAATCGCTCCTCACTGCACAATTCGTTCTACGCGCATTGATTTCTATAGCCGTCCCATAGGGGTTGATCGAACTTTCCAGATAATAGTGAATGATTGCTTATTTAGTATCCGTGTTCCCAGTGTGAAAGAATTCATTTCATTGCTTCCTATAATTGATTTCTTGTGTGCCCTCCTTTTCATTTTTTTGCCAACATGCAGCGTAGTTCCATAGTCTTGTTGAGCAATGCACTAGGCAAAGTTGGCATTGAATGAAATGCTCAGATTCTGACATTTTTCCGGTAATATTAGAGATGCTGCAGCATCTACAAGACGTGAGCAGTCGAAGGAGACAGTTTTCAAGCCCTATCTGCATCAAGTTGACTTCTAATCCTAAAATACGTAGTCACCTGCGTCCACACAACGTTCTTCTAGAGGGAAATTTTTGCTTTAGTGAATAAATAGCAATGAATGCCCATCCCACATTGTCGCTCATCACATTTAGAAGATCAGAAACATGGCGGATGTCAAATCAACAATTTTTATTTCACCACAGTATAACAGTCTATTGCTGTAGTGTTGCCGATATCTTACTGCACTCACGCAGTTATCACGCAAAGTCCATATTCACAAGCCCCGATCTTCGGACTGTTGCACTTGCCGCCGCTTACACATGGATTTCCTGGTGTGTACACCCTAGCTCCATTTTGAGGCACACTGGAATATAGTATTAGATCAGTTAACGGGCTATTCAAAAGTGTTTCGCGTCATGTACTTACGGATGAGAAAATACACACGCCGTCGACGTGCCATCGACACAAGAAGCACTATAGCAACCGACAGCAGTGGCGTCTGCATTGAGCATCTAAAATTGGATCGAAATTAATGCTGCTTATCGTGAGTTTCATTCGAGTAAACCCACATTAAAGAAGTCAAGAAATGTGCTAGTGTCACCAGGGAGATTGCTGGATGTCTCAAGAGGAAGTTCAATCTTCTTCCACTTCTCAATTGACTCGAAAATTGGGTCTTCAAGTATATGCTCACTTGGTCCATAACTAAATTTTGAGAACAAGGAATGTGGGATATCGCAAATCAAAATTAATCGTGTCAGCGAAAAGTTGTATAAAACGTCACTTGGATCTTACTATTTGGAATTTATGGCATTTTCTTGTGAAATATTTGCGGAAAATTGCTGTGGGCACTTCTGCACAGCTCTTTCAGCGAATGATTCGAGATTGCAATCCCATTTCTGAAACGCTCGATACTTGTAATGACATTCAATATAATATGTGTAATGTTCGATTGCCATTTTTGTGATTATGCTATGGAATGCTCACAATATCCTATCAGTAAGTGAAAAAAAAACTCACCAGTTTATTCATATCACTCGATGACGCCAGCGGTTCGTATTAGCCCAGCGCAAGAAGAGCACGAATGGTGTTTATACGGGTGAGAATCAGATCTCTGACGCGATCAGTTAGAGCAGCTCCATGACAACCAAACGCTGAAACACAAAATTACGTCTGCTCACTTTTCTTTCACGATAAAATTTACGGAAAATTTTTGTAATGCTCGCTAATTCAAGAACAAATGAAGCTCTCAGTACTGATTCAATTCTTAAAACATGCAACATGCTTTCGACTTCATTAAAAATCAAAGTGCGAAGCAGCCTTGCATGTAGTGTGCTTGACGGACAGCGTTTTCATTGCAATGCCGCAAAAGGTAATGTCTCTAAATAGTAGAATATGACAGAAGAGATTATAGTACAGTTATTGAGCTAGATCAGCGTTGGTGCATTCTTTGGATTTTGTCATTTTGAAGGGGAAAATCATGTACCTACGAAAAATTACATTTCATACGGTTGCCAATTATTTTCGTAAAATCTTAATTATTTTGCTTAACATATCAATCTAATTTTCATCCATTCTCCATGTCAACACACTGTACATATCTGAATGAATCGTCAAGTAATCAACCAAATCATCGTTTTCTATTTCTAAAATTGGCAAGGTACTTCACAGATCTTCCAGCCTTGACATCCTTTCATTCCAAGCATTACCAAGGGCATTTCATAGTGAGTGAAAATGACAGTATAATGACTAATTTGCAAAAAATAATGCTGCACATTAGATGCATTGGCATTCGTCTACAACTCTAAATAATCTATTGATTCTTACAGTTGTTCACAGTTGGGATCTCGTTGCCTCAGCACTCTTATCATTATCGCTATCGTTTAGTATGACAACATCGTCGTCCTTGGAAAGAACGCCTTCGTGTGCAATCGACTCTTCGACCAATTCCTCCTCAGTAAATTGAGTCCACAACAAATCGCACACGTCGCCGCTTCACTTCTTAGATTTGAAGGCGGGCGCAGAAGACGAGATTTCTACAAGCAAACATCATGAGAAAAAAATTGTGCAAAAGCTCTGAAGCGCCAGCTGAATTCGCCACAGAATGGCAGCTAGGATACGAAATTACTATACAGCTTTATTAATCTTGCGAAACCGTGGACCCACCTCCTCTGGGTTTAAGACTCCTAGTATCGCAACGGTGGACGATCTACTGCACCTCCTTTAGATCTCTAACCACCAGTGTCGGAACGCACTGAATGCACTGTTGTATCATTTCAATTGTATTACTGTTGTTATTTTCTTGTTTTGCTATATGTTAATCTATCATGTTGTTATAAGTAGAAAAATAACAACAATGATACAGCTGGAACAATGCAATGATACATTCAATGCGTTCCCACGTTGAGGGCTAGAGATGTAGAGGAGGTTGAGCAGCCCGTCCAGCATTGCCACCCTGGGAGTTAGAGATATAGAAGAGATAGGCACATGGTCTCGAAAGGGTTGAAGAAAACAATACAAATTTTCTGCGAGTTGTTCTGTAACTGAAAGGAAAAAGCGCACGCTTATGAAGCTTAGCAAAAGGTTCCAAAGTTCAAGTGAAGGTAGGAGATGAACCTTTAACTCTTTGAACCTCGAAAACGCATCGGATAAAAAATTGCCTTTTGACTGGTGAAAAGATTGGAAGCTTTAAATGTTGCAGATTATGGTAATTAAGTGACTTAAGGCTTACTGAATCTTCACGAACCTTAGCTAACGATCCGTAGCAAACGATCACGAAGTTTCCCCGCAGTCGATGAGTCATTAAGCAATCTCGAAAAATATGGTGAGAGCGGAACTGAAAGAAGAAAAGGAAGAGAAGCCAGTAGTATGCAGAACTTTTGACCACAAACGAGAGCTGAACCAGCGTTTCATCCATATCGTGGGTTGAGAAGAAAGAGTGGCAGCAAAACGACAGCCCCGGTAGTGTGGTGGTAACACGCTCCCAGATGTGGGTGTAATGCGAGTTCAACTCCCGCCTGGAGTTGGATGTTGTGCGCAAGTTCAGTATTCTTAAGTATGTATTTCTAACACCATACTACTGCCAGAAGATAGTAAAAATAGAAAATTATAATGGAGAGGCTTCTATTGCGATTCTTCAGTGAATTTTGTCGTACGTCTTGGGTAAGATTCCCAGTAAAAGAATGTTTTGAAACGTGAATAGCTCGCTGATGATCACTCCTAAGGACTGATGAATCCGTTACATTCCATTACCACATCGAATGGACTCCACTGAGCAGAAGGAAATAGCGTAGGTGATGCTTGCTTGCTGTGATCTACTTACGCTCCCCCCCTTCCCACCTTAAAAGGGGACCTCGAGTGAAGGAGGCCCGGTGCTCAGCATGATTTTGGAGGTTCGCCAACAGCCAAGGATACCACATTTCGACGTCGATTTCTTTATATGTAGAGGGTTTGTCCCTCTGTAAGGGATTGGCTGAACCAAAAGGCACCCTGCTACTGATGAGGCTATAGAATCACGTGCCTAGCACTGTATAAGTGTCATAACAGATCTCATTAAATGCTCAAGATATGTTATCGAAACCAAATACGTATTTCAGGGCACCTGTAATCATTGCGCTATGTGAAAACTCCAATTCAGGGAAATACAAGAAACTGACTCGGGGATCCTGTTGTTCTGAGAAACGACTGACTCCTGTCTTCAACACGCCCTGATACATGGAACCAAGAGGCTTGATGAAATGAGTTGAAATATATAAAGAAGAGATATCATAAAAAGAGATCGTCGACCTCGTCACACATGGACAGTGATGTTATCGAATCCGAGAGTGACGGCACCTGGCAGACTGATTATTCTCGTAAAAACTTACAAAAAACATCGCAAATCCATGGGAATAACTGACCGGAATAGGTTCGGCAGAATTTGGTGTCGACGCGAACGGAAACCATGTCGAATCATGAATCGGAAAAAGCATACGTTTTTCACAAATACGGAAAATACTTTTGAAAAGAGCTGGAAGCTCTCCCCGACAATCAATTTCTATGGGATGCGTCATGTATCCGTTTTCAATTTTTACCCTTGTCTGAGGTGATTGAATGCATACCTGGCCTTTACAATGACTCGCCATAATCTACCACTGCATAGAGTCAGCTCTGCTTATCCCCTCAAAAAGTCTGCGACCAGTTTGGTACCAATTTGATGTTCTGCAATTTACCGACCTCATTGTCACTGTTGAAATCAATGAGAACGTTCTGGCCTCCTGAATTCCATCAAAGGGATCATAATTGATTCATCCGTATTCAAGGAAAAATAAAATTATTTGAAGCCTTTTATAGCAGAGTCATACGCTTCATCCGTATGTTTTTTTTCAAAGCAGACAAACAATTCCTGATTGAGTGATAAAGTTCGTACTTTCATAGAACCAGTGGAAAATCGATCGATTATATCATCACCTCCACCTAACCGCCTCAGCCAGCAGCCCGTCAATTGGCCAAAGAGCACTTGCTCGCACGTGCAAAGTCAATCTTATTATCTCTGCTGCACTGCAGAGAAACGGTCTTCCCAGAAAAAAAGCACAGCGTTGTAATCAGCAGACATTGCGCTATCGAATGATTACTGATAGTCCGAAGAGAGAGCTTTGTCCAGCGGGAAATATGCGAGCGTGAAACTCTTGAACTTTACAGTGCCATAAAAGGGCGTTTTCGAGAACCGGCCATGTACAGCTCTAGTCAGAGATTTAAGACTTCGAATAGTTATTAATAATCCTATGAACAGGTCCCGTCTAGCGAATGAGGTCGAATATTCATTTGTTCCCTTATAAGCGAATTGAGCCGCCAGTACTTCTGAACTACACATCCGACGAAATATCGCTTTTGAAAGCTACTTCGATAATCAGTAATCTAGGAGGATGATAATCTAGGTTGATATGTCAGCAGCATAGGTATGTTTGGCGATATCCCCCACTTCAGCACAGCCACACGCTCCACATTGAACAGTACCTCATAATAAAGATGGGGAACGTATGTGATGATACTACATGATATTGTGTTACTATGCGACGCAGAGCACCTGCAACCACTGCGCCACATGAGCTATCAAAGGATATAAGCAGCGCAAAATTATGATTGCATGACGAATAACTGCTCTTCTAAAGACTAACGCCTCTCTAGGAGACAGATCCTTTGTAAAACATACCTTTGTCGGCGTGATCTCTTCACGTTCTCGAGAACTCTCGTTGTGATCACCAGTGACCTGCAAGGAAAAGAATCTTAGAGAGCAAACCAATGGTAAAGGACGACTTGCGGATTAGTGGATCCTGAGAAAAACTCGAGAATAGTTTGACAAGAAGACTCACATCTTCACAGCTACCGGATCCTCGAACTTTTGAGAATGATGCCGCCTTTGCAATCGATCTTCACTCAACTACCACAAAGGGTAAGCATAATCTTTTCTTTGTTGCTACTGCACACTTAAAATGCCTCTGTAGATATCAGACGTGGTGCTTGCCATCGAATGACTACTAATAGTCTGACGAAAAGGCTCTATTTGGCAGAAAAAAGAAAGGAAAAACAAGCACAGCTTACAGAATGCGACCGCCATTCCTAATGAAAAGTACGAATTTTTTCAATAACGGAGCGGTTTATCTCAATGAAAATACATTTAGAGTAAATGTTTCATTGAAAATTCAGTTTTATGAAAACTTTTCAAAGTTCACTCTGTACTATATAAGTATTAAGAAAGCCGCTATGAAGTTAAAACAACGTGCTGACTACTTCAAATCCAAATGTGATTTTCTTTTCAGTTATTGCAGTGTACTATAAGGCATTCCTGAAAGCGAGCTCAGTACTAAACTCCCCATCTCCTCCCTCTATTGAATGAATGTAAAAGCATAGATAAAATAGAAATTAAATGTCATGTAGCAGTAATCTATATGTTCACTTTCAAAGGGAATTTAATTTCTCGTTGAAACATAGAGAATTTTGATACTATGGCGTAATTTGCACTAAAATTATCCTGATAGAAGCCTCTTTAATTAATATGTCATGATTTGGCTGCGACAGTACTTTTTAAAACTTAAATGTTACTGTACAGGGACCATATTTCCATTACGGTGTGCGCAAATTCAATTTACGCGCCATGCAACACGAGCAGCGATGCCATCGAGATTTCTCTACTTTGTAGCAAACGCATTAAGCATTGCTGGGCTTGAATGAATACTATCACGTTTTCACAGTGAAGCGCGGTAGCTTGCCAATATTTCAAATCACTGCTACTCTTCTCCAACACAAGTCTGGCATCACTCTGGTCACCCCGGTAAGATGGAAGTCTTGATGAACCTGTGGGCGAAATCTAACCAATGTCCACCTTTGTGTAGAAGGTCACCTCAAACTAATGCACCTCGCGTAATGAACAATGAAAGTACAAAATTGAAAGCACTCACGTGGTTCGTATTCAGCACTGCACACACTAAACTGGAGAAGTTGAAAAATCTTATACACTGCTCATGTGAAACTGTTTGGCTAATCTACGAGAAATTTAACGCTTCCTTATGGCGAAAATCTTAGCTCTATATTTTCTACCCTTGGAAACGTCTTCTTTTTCGAATGGCTGAACGGATCAGAGTTTGTATTAACTTGCTCAGTAGCAGTTAGCTACATTTGCAGTAGACTCGTAACAGTTAATCTGAAACGATGATGAATCAAAAAGAAATTGGGATGCTTTAGAAATTACTAAGAGTCTGCTATATTGGCACTGGATTGAACCAGAAAATCAGTAGCTCTCGCAGCGGTGGTGATTTCTTGGAGTAATCAAAGTCGTTCAGCAACTCAGCAAAGTCACTAGTTGTTAAATTGTCAGTCAGAGTACATAGAGTTCACCCGCGAGAAACTTATGTCAAACTGACTGTCTTTTTTGAACGATCAAGTAAACCTATTCAAGAACTCCTACAACACAAAGTGGTACCACAAGCCAAGCAACAAAGACATCCTGGTCGGTCCATTACCTGTCTTCTCATCCGTCGCATACAAAATGCGCGCTTGTGAAAAACATGTTTCGAACTGCTGTTAGTGTGTGAATAGGAAAAGAACATAGGATGGAGTCCTTATGCTTGGCGCGAAAAATAGCCGTACCTGATGGCTACAATACGGTAATTGCTCCTCAGGTTAGGATAAGAGGAAATTCGGCTACCCCAAACGGAACGCCTGGCGAGGATAAAGTTCCATCCTTCCTGTTTATCTCTATCGAAGTAAATGCAGCAATTAAACGCTATTCCAAAAGACCGGGTTTGGATAGTTCTGTAGCAGTAGCCGAGATACCACCGAATACACTAAAGCGCCAATTTGTCCGCAACCGACTGTATGACCGCCTCTGCGAAACGAAAGACTGCAAAGTTTGCCCAAACGGCAGAGACGGCGATTGCATGAGATCTGGTAAAATTTACCTGACCATTGAAGGTAAGCAGGGATGAATATATTGGCAAAACGGGTAGACCACTCTGCATCCGCGTAAAAGAGCACCAAGCTGAGAAACGTAACTCCGACCCAAAAACCCCACTAAGCGCGCATAAGGAACTGGAGCATAAAGGGGCAGATTTTGAAATTAAATTCACGATTCTTGCAGAGGAATCAAAAACATCCGCGCATAAGCACCTCGCACCATACCCCAGGCTAATCTTCCAGGCTTGAGCAGGCAAAGTCTCACCTACGCACTGACTCCAAGTGGCAGGTCTCCAATAAATAATTGAAAGACCTAAGACATCTTAGAGGGTGATTGTGTTTTTCTAATGAAGTTTTCACCATGCAATCCAAAAATTCGTTTCTTCGTTTTCTGCTGAGGTTATAGAGGCTTGTGACTGAATGATTAGTGAATTAATTTGACCTTTTCAGGCTTTGAATATGGCGAACCTTGCCGAAACGTAAGTCACCACGACCGTTGCAATATTCATGCTGCATTATCAACTATATTGTTATATGCTACGCTGATATTCAATAAATAATATCAATAACACCTCGGAAAGGCTAAACAGAAGAAAATACGAATTTATTCATCCTATGCCGAGGTTAATAGATAGTCGGTCGTGGGATCAAATAATCACTCTATCTCTCATTAGCATGTGCATTTTTCCGTTGTCAGGGGTCAAGTGAAAAGCATTCATTCACTGCACACAAATTTTTTTGGAGTCTTAGTAATCATTTAAAAGCTTGAATTTTTGGCTAGCGCCCTAAGTATTGGATTTTTGAGAAATTTTTTTTTCATTTTGCTGTAGCATCCAGAATAAAACAATGCTTTTCACTCACCGCGTGGCTTCATTTTTATCACGTGTATAATTCGCTGAAAAACATAGCAGCATGTACGTGTAGAGAAAGTTTTCGCAGTATCTGAATTAATCGTTTGATCTGGAGTTTCTGTGAAAGCGGAGAAAAATGCTCAACTAGGTAACAAGTTCTATACCACAAGTCTAACACATTTGATCATCAATGAATCGCCACTCTTTCCAACCCGTTGATTAGCCGGTAAACAAGCTCGCTGAACACGTGAAACTCGATCTTATTTTCCCTGCACACTGAAGTGAGACGGTCTTTTCCAGCGTTAGAATCATTGAAACGTACGCTATCGAGTGAATACTAATAGTCTAGAGAAAGAGCTCTGTTCGGCGAGGCGTAAAGCACAAATATTTTATTTCTTTTACAAAGCTATCAAAAGGGCTTATCCAAAGAGCAAATACATGTTTGAGTTCTGCGAGACTTGTGCTATCGAACGAATACTAGCAGTCTAAGGAAAGAGTTTTGTCTAGTGACTTATATGCGAGATTTGCAAAAATACGCGTGATCGTGTAAAAGACAATTTCATTTTGGATTTTACAACGTTACAGAAGGACATTTTGGAAAAGGCGGCTACCTATGGCACGAACCAGAAAATTAGGCTTTCGAATGATTGCTAGCATTCTTATGAAAAATTCTTGTCCAGCGAATGAGGTCGTTTCTTCTTTCGTTTTCGAATATCGGAAGAGAGCCGCATGTACTCTCCGCCAAGATGCAAAAAGACAGAGTAAGATCCTCACACTGAAGTGAAATTACACGTTTACTGCACGCTTTGACTCGATGAAGACGCTGCTCAATAATGGAGTAACCAGCAAGACTCTGCTCTTCAAGGATAAGCCACCTAAAATCTGGTTTGCCACAAACTATTTGCACTAAACGGCAGTGAGACATTGAGCTTCGAACAATGAGAATTGATTGGCCAAGCGCGACCACTGAGTGAAAAGGAATTCAAAGTGAATTCTCAGGGTGTAAGTTGCAGACTTGCGTTCGATCATAGACAGCTAAGTCTTTGACATTTACATAAATTGACTGTGATGTCAAGGTTAAAAGAGAGCGGACCTTTCAAACAATTAATCAATTAAAATAGGCGTTTCCATCATGACATGACCTAATTCAATGCTTCATATGAATGTTCTCGTGTATGTTTTCTTTCTCTTTGTTTTTTTGCAAACATTCAGAGTCGTTCTTAAGTCTCACTGAAAGGTGCACAAAGGATGTTGCACAATGGCTGACAAAAAATGAAGATGTTTCTTAATGGGAAATTTTGATGTTCTCTGGGCACTATGAGAGATTCTGTAACATTCACGGGGCGTGAACAGACAAAGAAAGCAGAGTTCAAGTTTTTCTTTGTCTTAGATTGACTTCAAACTCTTGTCTCGTAGTTTCACTGCTCTTCTGGAGAGAAATTTTTGCTGTAGTGAATATATAGCAATATGCCTCTCCCACAGTGTCCCTCATCACATTTCGAAGATCAGAAAGATGGCGGATGCCAAATCATTAATCTTCATTTCAGCACAGCATAAGAGTCCATTGTTGTAGTGTTGCCGACATCCCACTACACTCACACAGTTATCACGCAAAGTGCAATTTCACAAACCACGATCTTCGGACTGTTGCAGTTACCGCCGGTTCTATATGGATCGCCACGTGTGTACACCTCAGCTCCATTTTGAGGTTCACTGAAACAAGCTCTTAGGCCAATTAATTGACTATTCGAAAGTATTTTGTGTCGTACACTTACGGATCAGAGAAGACACATGCCATCGATGCGCGATTGTCACAAAAACACTCGAACAAACGACAGCAGTGGCGTTTGCATCGAGCATTTAAAATTTGATCAAGAACAGTGCTGCTTATCGCAACTTTCAATCGAATAAGCTTACATTAAAAAAGTCACGCAATGCGCTGGTGTCACTGCAGAGTTGGTGGATGAATCAAGAGGAATTTCAATCTCCGTCCCACTTTGAAATTGACATTAAAACTGGGTTCGGAAGATTGTTCATACACTGACCTGGTCCAAAACAAGATTTTGAAAATAAAGCACGTCAATATCGCAGATTTGAATGAGCTGTATCAACGAAAAGTTTATTTAAATTTCATTGGAAGCTTACTACTTGAAACATATAACATTTGTCCTTTGTGAAAGCGATGGGTTTAGCAAGCAATTCTGTACAGCTCGTTCAGCGATTGATTCGAGATTGCAATCGTATGCTTGAAACGTTCGATAATCGCAATGATGTTCCATTCGATCCATATCATATTCGATAACGGTTCTAGTTCATATGCTATGGAATGCTTCTAATTTCTTATCATGAAATGAAAAGGAAAATTTCCAGTTCATTCATATCATCTGAAGATGACAGGGTTCGTATTTTCACAATAAAACGAGATCACGCACGTTGTTTATGCGGGTGAGAATCCTATGTCTAATAAAGTCATGTAGAGCAGTTCCACTGCAACCAAACCCTAAAACATAAAGTTACTTCTGATTAGTTCGCTCAAGGTAAATTTTCGCAGCAAATCTTTGCAATGACCGATAGTGCAAGAATAAATGATGCTCTCGGCACTGATTCAATATTCAAAAGATACGCCATGTATCCGACTCCATTAACCCCTTCAGTGCGACATAGCTGTGTGCTCGAAGGCATGTGAAGCGCGCTTTCATTGCAATGCTGTAGTCTCGCCATAAAATTCAGAGTTCCACTGGGATGAGGGTTAAAGGGTAGAATATGATAAAAGAGATTATAGTACTGTTTTTAGTTAAGTCAACGTTAGTGCTTCCTCTTGGTAATGCCATTTTGAAGGGAAAATCGTATACCTACGAAAAGGCTATACTTCAGACTGTTGTCAGAAATTTTTATAAAATCTTATTTATACTAATTACTCCATACATCAACCACATTTTCTTCCATTCCTTATGTCAACATAGTGCAGATATCTCAGTGAATCGCCAATTAATCAGCTATATCAACATTGCTATTTCAAAAATTGACAAGGTACTTTACAAACATTCCAGCTTTGACGTCTTTTCATTCCATGCATTACCAAAGACTTTTCATAGCGAGTGAAAAATGCAATATAATTATTGATTAGCAAAAAATGATGCTACACACTAGATGCAATGGTTCTTCATTTATAGCTCTAAATGATTCCATATTTATTAGAGTTATTAACACACTCGATATTTCAACAAAAATAAAAAAAATTTGCTCGACTTATTACGATCACTACTGCGCAGCAATTCTACGCTCACTACGCAGTTCTTTTCAGTTGTATTCCCTGAAGCTGACTTCCCGTATCCCGTACAAATTCCACCTCTTGAAATAAGTCCAGTGTGAGCTCGGGCACTTAGTTGTGGCAGCTCGTCAGTAAACGAAAGACCTCCTAGCCCGCCTGACACTTTCCACCTTATATTCTGCTTCACTTTAACTAATATGAAAGATTACTATGCTGCATGTTTGTTTCATTTCTTTCGCCTGCATCACTTCTTGGGTATGTTTAAGGGCTCTCACTCTACCTTCGTTCACCTTTGCAGTACATTGTCGATGTCTCAAGTGCACGCAGCATCGTGATCCCACATTTGCCATAATATATGCTAGGAAATGATGTTGTAGAAGACGAAAGTGAAATGTAAATTCTATTTATTTTATTATGAAGAATAGTAGAAAACTGTATTGGAGAAGAGCCAACTTTCTGTAGAATACTGTAAAACTGCCGGCAGAACAATTGGGAGAAATATATCTAAATAAATGTTCTGAGTATAAGATTACGAGCATAAGAGTAATGTCGATTAGATTGTACACCTTTCTCACAAACGGTGATTGGTCAGAGCAGTTGTCCTCACCAGAAATTCTACGCTATTCATTGCTAGCGAAATGATGCGTTCAACGCCGACGTAATATTCAGGTAGAAGAAACCAATCGATCTCTACGAAATGCATATACCCAATGTTAGGAGTTGATCGGATGACAGACTGATATCGAAAATCAGATGAATGATGAGTAGGAAAAGGAACTCGCACCCTCACAAGCAAGCGACAGGTATGCACAAAAGGGTCGAAATTATGTTCACTTCTTAAGGATATCGTCTTCTATTGAAAAATGCGGATTGTTAAGACACATAGGCGTTCTTCTGACTGACAATACTTTTATAGAGATGTTATCTGTAGCATCCCATCTTTGTTACATTGGAACGATTCTATCGCCTAAACGTTGCTGTATAACTGCCAACAAACTCGACTGTGAAGTTTAGACAACGGGCTAGCTACCACGAAAGTGAGGCATGATCATCTGCTCGTTGTTACTGCGCACTAAAGGGCCTTCCCAGAGATCAAACGTGATGTTAAAATTCTCCATTACAGAGCCATCGAACAACTACTGAGAGTCCTATAGAAAAGCTCTAATCGGTAAAAAAGGGCGAGGTAGCACGAACGCCGCACACAGAATGCGACTACACTTCTCGCAATTCATAAATGAAAGCACAGGTTTTTAGATTAACAGAGAGTTTTTTTTCAATAAAATTACATCAAGAAAACAAATGAATATTTGATCGAGGACCTAGTTATATGTGTCGATAATTTTTTTCTGAGTTAGAACTTATTACACAAGTACCGAAAAATTATTGTGAAGTTGAAGCAACAAGCTAACTGCGCCAAAATCCAAGCGCGATCTACTTTTCAGTTGGTACAACTTGCTTTGATGGATTCCTAAGACAAAGCTTAAAACTGAAATCGCCATCTCTTCAGAAATTGAATTGAGTAGAAACCATAGAAAAAATAGCAATTACAGCTTACATAGGTGTAAAGATTATGTTTTCTTCCGGTGGGATGTAAACTTGTTCTTGAAACATAAGGAATTTTGAAACTTTGGCGTTTTTTATTAGATTTCCCACAGAAGCATATTCAATAATATTTAATTATTTGCCTACGATAGCGCTTCCTTGAAATGTTAGTGTTACTGTATAAGTCCCAGATTTCCACTGCGGTGTGCGCAAATGGAATTTACTCGCGCGGTGCCATCGAGATTTATCCACTTTGTAGGGAACGGATTAAGCTTGCTTGGAAATGAGCGAATACTGATCTAATTTTCACAGTGACCTGCTGCGGCTTTCCAGTATATTAAGCCACTGTTACTCCTTTCCCACACAAGTCTGGCACCAATCTGGTTACCCTGGAAGGATAGAAGTCTTGGTGAACTTGTGGGCGGAATCGAACCGAGGACCACCTTTGTGTAGCAGGTCACCTTAAACTGAATCGCCGCTCGCAATGAACAATGGAAGTGCAAATTTGGAAGCAATCACGTGGTTCCTATCCAGCACTGCACACACCAAATTGGAGATACTACAAACTTTTATACACTGGAAACTGTTCGGTTGATCTATGATAATTTCGACGCCTTCGTACACCGAAAATCCCAGCTCAATATTTTCTACCTTTGAAAGCGCCATCTATCTTCGACTGGTTCAACAGTTCACAGTTTGTGTTAACTTATTCAATAGCAGTTACCTACAGCTTTGAAAGGACTCTTGATATTATGGAAAAGCCTTGCAAACTCATCAAGCAGTTGGGGACGCTTGTGGGACTACTACAAAGTTTGTTATATTGGAAATGGAGCTGCCGTATGACATATGTTTCATGTTTTATCTATATTTTTGTAATCATCTGATAACATGAAAAATGCCAATTCTGAAATTAAGCCGGTTTTCTGAAAAGATCTTCACACTAAGCTCTGTTAAGGAGAAGAGTGTTGAATTGTTCTCCCGGAGTCGTTGTATCTACTTCGCAGAGGATTTTCTGGTATTTATATAGTAAAACTTCGCTTCCAGGCAGACCTTATCGCTACAAAAAGACTGGATATTACTGGACAATTTTCTTTGGACGTTTTTTAGTGACAACAACGCCCATATAACCTAAAATTCTTCACACTCTTTTACCAATTTCGTCAAGTTTCGTATGGAATGCGCTCGTTTCATTGGCCTTTTTTTAAAAGAGCTTCCTCACTAGATGATGAGCAGTCATTAGATAACCTGAAAATGCTGATTTCAATACTAATCTTAATTTTCAAAAAGGTTTGAAACCATGTTCTGGCATCGATAGAAATATCATGTCTTGCGATTCCATTGCATTGGTTCACTTCCACAGCACTTCTGTGCTAAAATTTTTCTCTCTGTAAAACTTCTTTGCTATGAAAATATGAAAATGAGTGGAGGGACCCTTACAGATCACAATCCTAAATCTTGTCGGAGCTATGAAGAAATAATAGAACACTTAAAAAAAATAGTACGAATAATAAATGACAGCGATTGCAGCGATGAACGAGCGAGCAGTAGTGAGATACAAAGAGTTATCTGCCAGAAAACGATAGAACATAGTTTCTTCTATGACTATAGAGAAGTACCACTTCTTGAACAAAAATAATAGTATGATTGTTGAGTGATATCGATGGAGAGGTATCGCATGCAATGTGTAATATTATTTTGAATAAAATTTATTGTATTGCAATGGTTTCGGCATGTCCGGATCAAAGGAGGAGTTATTGAAGTCTCTCTCGTAAATTGTGCCATTTACTGACCATAAATCTCTTTATTAACGAGAACCATGTACTTCATTGCAAAACTACAACATTATGAACACAACGCGTTGCATCTGGACCACCAAAACTCGGTAGCTTCAATTATTCACAAGCCACAGCCTAAAAACATGGTATAATTAATTGAAGTTATCAAAAGCTACTAGCTGGTTCTTCTCCGTTATACGACACGACTCTTTCAAGGAAGATTTTCCGCTGGCCGAAGGCTTTCCGTTGATCTTCCGGCAATTATTTGAAAACTAAGACTCAACAAACTGCTATATGCATTTGGCAGTCCTTCTTAAAGCGCTGTGATAGTGAAAATAAAATCGTTTTACATCGCTTTGCACGTTTTTCGCGTTTTTTTTTTTTGTTCACGCTCGCACTTATCGCGGGATAAACCTCTTTTCTTAGACTGCTAATAATCGTTCGATTGCACAAATCTTGAAAAATTCAAAAAACTGTCTGCTTTTTGGAATCATACTCACATGCGTTTCTCGCTGAATAGAGCTCTTCCCTCAAATTATAAGTAACCCTTCGATAGCGTAAGTTTCGACGATATCAATGTTGTACTTATTTTCTGAAAAGACAGTTTCACTCTAGTGTGGCAGAAAAACCACATTGAACTTCAAAAACGCATTGCTTGTCCGCTGAGCCATGTGATGCCTGTGTATCAATAGCCGCGATCGATAGACCATATAGGTCTCGCAATTATTATCTCATTCAACATGTCATGTGGTCTGTTAAATGGGCTGACTTATAGAGCCCGATACACGTGTTTCGACCTTGACGGTCTCAAATTGGAGCGTAATCTTAAAAAAGCACTCGAAGCGAAAGATCGGACAGGTGCAGTTCAAATTTGGAGCTCAACTTTTGTTAAAGAAAGGATTTTCATCCCCTTCCACAAAATATTCAAATAAACATGTGACTCTGTGCCTGAAGATCTCCTCTTCAAGGTCGTGTGCGTTTTATAGTGCGCTTAGGCTAAGACTGTTTAGGCTTAGGTGATCTTTAAGCATTAGGCTCAGTAGCAGGTTTACTTGGCAATTACCTGTTGTATCACCAGCCACCCGATCATCGCGTAATGACTCGAGCAATACTTCTACTTTTCCTGACGAGTTCAAGAGTAGCCCAGTAAGTCTTTCTTGCACTAGTCATTCATTAAGCATCATATCTTCCTTCTAGACTTTTTGTGGAGAAACTGGACCAGTGGGTCAATAGTTGTCCTGTGGAGAGCTTGACATCCCGAGGAATCCAGTGGGTAACGACTCTCGCCCATCAGTTCTGGCTAAAGCGCATTACGTGACCGACTCAGCTTATTTTGTGTAGCCTGGCTTGTCGATCGGCATCTCTGATGTTCTGTCATTGATGTTGGTCAAAAATAAGATCTTTTCTCTTATTTGCGGGATACAGATGCTCTTACCATCAACTTTTCGATTGCGCTTTCAACAACACCATGATATCTTTAATCCTGCTCACGTAGCAACTACGTTTCTGATGCAAACGTTACGGAGGGATTACCGTTAAGTCGAAAAAGTGGTAATGGAGTCGGATGTTCTTTGTCTTCTTCAACACGTTCTCGATGCTCTTAAGCGATCCGCAAGCCACTTGCTTCTTGCTAATATCACTCCGAAGTCAGCGTATTAGTAGAAAACTTGCCTGGGAAGATAGCAGCACAGACTAAGCATAATCGATGCTTGAAGAAGTCCGATGCATGGTTCACTCCTCAGGGACTGATCAAGGCTAAGAACTTTACCCTTCATCAATCTGTCATATTTAGCCAGGTGTGATACATTGTGCTTTGGATAACTCTCTATTGCTCTGCTTTGCATGCACAGTGTATATCTGCCTGTACAGAAACAAACACCGTCTGAACAACCAAGTCTGCCAAGCAAAGCTATTTTGGTCCCCTTATATAAGATGCCCATTGTAATTAATGGGTTAATTTTTAGACTAATGCAAGATTTTAAAATAGGTTCTTCGCATATCTCAACTTAGATTGAAATCTAATCACTGATAAAATCAAAGTCAAAGTAAAAAATAATAATTACTCTCCATAAATTTTTGCCTATGAAAAATGAGAATTCTTCTTATTTGACCGCCACATGCGGAGGTATGATGTTGCCATATACCCAATAATGTGGAGTGCTGTGCCAAAACCTCTTCGTCAGTCGGGATTCGAACCCAGATCTCACTTTTTCCGTGAGCGGATGCTTTCCGTTACACCACCGACTCTCGTTTTGCACAATACTCTTTTTGCGCTACAACGCGTTATCTGCCAACAGCTGAGCGAGAAAGAGTGAGATATGGGTTCAAATCTCGCCAGACGCAAATGTTTTTGCACAGCACTCCACATTATTTGGCATATGAAATATGAGTTTACATATTATGGCTGAGTGAAGCAGGAAAGTCGAAGGCGATGAAGTTGTTGAGAGCAGATCAGTTTAAACATTTTCCGAAACATTTTTGCATAAGTAGATATTGAGATGCTTGAAGATCTGTCGCTTTGTAGAGGATAGTCTGCTGGATGAGCCAGTGTTGCGAAGCCCAAGACTCGCTCAACCTTGCAGCGTCCGCTGTGCGGCGTGCCCTCAATGTATACAGCATCCATTCAATGACATGGATAGGTTTTCAAACCTTCAGATTTTCCGGAACAGGTGAGAAGCCTATTTTGAGTTTCCTGTAAATTCTCAAAAAGCTATGTATTCACTACATCTTTCATCAAGCTCTTCAATTCATCGTCGTTAATACAGGACCTCCAAAACTTTCACGGATAGGACGGATAGGACCTCCAACGGATAAAATCCGTTTATTCTCTTCCTCCAACAAACGCAACTCAATCAACCCTCATGAGTGCCCAGTCTTTGAACAAAATCAAACTCTAATCTCGGAATATCACCAAACTCAAAACTCCAAAATATGCAGAACTAGCTTGACATCTAAAAGCGATGTGCTTGCATGATGCTGTCGGATAATTATTGAATTTCTTAAGGAAAAACTCGGATCAGCGGAAAATGCTTCAGTGTGAAATAAAATATTCTTACTGTTATAACGTAATATTTCAAAATAGAAGACATCTTTCAAATTCTCAAGATTTGAAATGTCGATCGCTACTAAATACCTAGAAAGGGCAAAAAATACGTTTTATAGGTTATGGATACGAATAAGAGAAATGTTCCGAGTACTTATTCTACGACACATGTTAATGTTCCAACCCGCCAAGATACTCAAACACGATTGTCTCTCAACGTTCAGGATTCTTTCACTAACCATAAGTTCTCACGTTTTTCGC